>CM068764.1:6047910-6368623 GCA_035084275.1 Hydrolagus colliei | reverse complement strand
CGTTACTTATATTATGAGTCCTGTATCTCAGTAATTAGAGCACTTGTCTCGCAAGCAAGAAGACCTGGATACAAATCCTGTGCAAACGATGACATTTTGGGCAAGTTTCCTTTCTCCATACTCTTCTGCTTACTTTGCAGTAATTCTGAACCTGGTTGTTAGTCGATTGGAGGATTTTTTTCTGGGGGTGGTGGTGGGGGATAATAATCCCTTCAAAAGATTAACGAATAAATAATTTGTTCACTAAATCCACGACTGTTTTGAGGGTCTCTGCTGTGTACAATTGGCTGCCCCCTGTGCCCACAAAATACAGTCAGTTCACTTTACGGTCTATTCTGTGAAGCATTTTGAGACGTCTTGAAGACGTGATAAGGGGGCTGTACCCAATGCAAGGATTATTATCATCTATATATTTATTCTTATCTAGACTAGCTAACCAGAGAGATAGACATGATTTCAAATCTGAGGGGTCTTAACTTGATGGCGTGATCTTTGATGAAATAGTTTTCACGTTGGGGCTGACTATCGAATCGGTTGGAAACGGTTCCAATGTTGAGATGGAGGTCGGTTTTGATTTGAGACCTTGAACGTCTCACCACGATATTTTTGTTAAGATGGTGAGGAAAATATAGAGGTAAAGCATCGTAAAAAGAAATAATGAGATTTTAAGAGAGGAAAAAAAGGGAGAGCAACAAGTCAAAGCAGGCCAGATCCCTCCCCCTCTTCGCTCCACCCCAGCCGCCGCAAAACATTTCCCAAGTCCCAGAAAACTTCGAAAACAGTCTTTGTTCCTTTTGTTCCCCCCCAGTGAAAGTGGCGCTAAGTGAGTGCTAGACCGGACACGTAAGGCTGTGCTGAGAGGCAATAACATTTCGTTTTCCTTTTAAGAATGGAATTGCACAAACTGTGCCAATTCCTCTTTTATCTACCTACACCTGCTTTATCTTATCTCGGACGGACGGACGGACAGACGGAAGGAAGAATGATGCTTTGGAAGCTCGATCAGAAATGTATTGTTTGCGTTCGCTCCTATCGCGTCTGCTGTGAATTCTCCTTTTCGCTGTGTAATCTGCAGGTGTGTTCAGTCCAAGTGCGGGCAGCCGACGGGCAGCTGGTTGACCGGTCCCAGCTCTCCCCGATAGCTCTGGCTACGAATGGACATCAGCCCACTGTGAAGCAGTGGCAATGGAGGCGGTTGTTCCCTTAAAGAGCGAGACCTCTTTGCTCGACTCGGACGCCAAGGCGACCGAGCCCTTCAAGGACGACGAGGATTACAAAGAGAACGGGCTCCTGCTCAGAAGCCCCGACTCGTCGAACAAAGCCTCGGAAGCCAGCGGGGGTAAAGCGGACTCCAGCCCCTGCGAGAAGGAGGAATCCGCCCACTTCTCTAACAGTTACTCGGCGGTCCAGAGCCCCGTCGCCTGCAACGGCAACGGAGATGCCAACGACGGGCAGTGCCCGCTCCCATCGGCCGCCCACGGACACCGGCCGGAGCAGAGCAAGTCGGACCCCCAAGTCCGAGAGACCTGGGGCAAGAAAGCGGACTTTCTGTTCTCCGTCATAGGCTACGCCGTCGACCTGGGCAACGTGTGGCGCTTTCCGTACGTCTGTTATCAAAACGGAGGAGGTGAGTTCGCCGATAGCGCGGAGCTCTCCGGGCGGTCTCGGCGTCGACCCGGTGGGGACGCTGACTGTGCGCCAATCGGCTGCCGCGCGCCGCCCGTAAAATACGCAGTCAATTCCCTCCACGTTGTATCCTGCGAAGCGCTTTGAGACGGCTCAAAGACGTGATAAGGCGCTGTGTCGAATGCAAGGATTATTATTGTTAACGTCAATTAATCGACATGATTCATACAATTAATATTACTAATACTATTATCATCGCTGGAATTAGGAGTCGGGGATTTTTGTCGAAACAACGATCATTTCATCATAGCAATGGCCTTGGCTTGATTCTTGTTAGCATTAACGCAAGTGTTGGCTTCCGTGACACCTCGAGTTGCAGATTAGCTTTACTTTACAGCATTCCCACCACTTGGGTCTAATATTGCTTCTGACCACTTCTGTGACACTTCGTAAAGCCTCATCCACCACAAACATTCAGGAGCAATCATAGATTTACAGAGTCAGACCAAACACTATGAACGGTTTCACAATTTGGCTGAAAGTTTGCGAATCCCCCGGTTTCACATCATCGCTGTAGCGTGTAATAAATTGGTTATTTCGATCCATGACTGTTTGTGGGACGCTGGTGCGTGCAATTGGCTGCCATGTTTCACCCATAAGATATAGTCAATTCCCTTTAGGTTATATTCTGTGAAGCGCTTTGAGACGTCTAGAAGATGTGAAATGAGCTATATCAAATACAAGGATTATTATTATTATTTGTTATTATTAGTACATACACACAGCAGTATCTTTTGCAACAACCCAACGCAGCATAGTCTACCGAGAAGAGTGTCTAGGCAGCAGTCAAATCCTGAAAGATATCAAGATATCAAGCAATTGCTTCATTCCCCGGTGGCTAATGCAATACACATCCTGAAGAGCCCAAGCCTTGGCTCTCGCCAATCAACCTGCACTTAAACACCCTCCTGAATTAGACAAGCATTTTATAGAAGTATTCTGTGAAGCGCTTTGAGACGCCCCGAAGACTTGATAAGGCGCTGTATCAAAATGCTAGGATTATTATTATGATTATTACATACCTCAAGGGAGAGAGTTCATATTCCATTCCAGACACTTTCAATCTGGTTTGGGTACTCTGAAGCACAGTGAAGGCTTTCCACATGTGTCACACACCCAGGACCAAAACAATGCAGAGAGAAATTGGGAAACAAAAAATCTTTGTGGGTGGTGGTGGTGGGGGGGCGGGGGCGGTGGGTGGGAGAGACACACGCTTCCACTTGGTGAAAGGAAACCTTTGTATCCAACTTAAGCATATTTTGCACATTTATCCATCTTTTGCTCTCATGAAAGAGCATTGCTACAGCTAAACCCCGACGAACACTCAGCTCGACTTCTCTGCCAAAACTGTTTTGCTAGGATCAGGATAATGCTTCGGGTCAAGAGGTCTGGAAACTCCAAATAAAAATAGCTGCTCGTGAGCTGACCTTCGACTGACTGTCCAGGCTGACCCTCTGGTGTTGTCTTTTGGGAAGAGTTGCATTGCCAGAGGCATGATTCCTCAGCCGAGAGGTTAAACAGAACCTCTCGTCTGCCTGCTCGGATAGGAACCCATGACGCGATTTGAAACGAGAAATGCAAATCCAGTCAAATTAGTCATTAACATCTTGGCTGTTTGTGGGGGAAAGGGCTGTGTGCAAATTGTGTTCGACTCAACCAACACTGAGTCACTTAACTTAGCAGCGAATACTGCGAAATACAGTACTTTGAGACACTTTGATGGTAAGGCTCGGGTTTCGTGGAAATTTCCCTGCATCTGAAATGGATTCCGCACTCTCTCTCTCTTTCTCTCTCCCCCTGAGGCATGCACCCTGCTTATTTAATTCAAAAGGGATTTAGCTGCAGGTTTTGCGAGAGCCAAGACTTTGGGTGTTTGGGTAAATCCTAGAGACCTAGGCAATTACAGGAGTGAAAGAATATCATCGGGATTTGGTAGCTATCCACCCTTCCCTATAAACTGGCAGGGATTATTTAACTTTCTTGCAGTAAAAAATCAGACATCGTATATTTCAGCGTTTGAGGGCCCCACAGTTAATTGCATTCGTTTGTGAACACGGACGTTGACAGCTTCTACTTTGATTCTGCTCAGACCCATTAGTCCAATGAAGACGTTCTAAATATTCACTGGAAACGTAAAGTATTTCACTTACAAAACACACAGTCAAATTCACTTTGCAGTAAAAGCGCAGGAATGATCAGTAAAGTGCTTTGAGAAGTCTCAATGAGACGATAACGGGCTATATCACAGTGACAAGGCACTATATTTGAATGTTTTTCTAATCTAATGTTGCAAATATTAAACGAAGGATAGGTTAAACATTAATGGTTTTTTCAGGGTGTTTAATGGGGGTGGAAGAGGGATGGAGTGCCTTGGAATCTCCCGTGGAGTGAAGGACTGAGGCTTCAGGTCCACATCCCTCCTTGAATCCATGCGGGTGACCAATTCATTGACCAATGTAAACCTGGTGAACTTAACAATACAATAAGATCTCTACCCCAAGCCCACGCTTTTGTAGTGTATTGAGCGAAGTGTCTCCACGCTGCAAGTAGCTTGCAAATAACATGCTTGAGTATCTATGGCTCAAGTTAAAATAAAAGCAAATATCCAGAGCCTTGGGACGTCCTCCCGACGTGAAAGGTGCTATCTAAATGTGATTTTTGGCTTTGTTGAAAATCCATCGGTATTTAATATATAGTCAATTCACTTTACAGTGAATAAAAGCGCTCTGTGAAGCACTTTGAGACATCGATAAGATGTGAAAAGCACTAAATCAAATGCAAGGATTATTATTATTTATTATTATTGTTGATTCATTCCTCAAGCCTGCTGTAATCAGCCTCAATTTACAATGTTGGAATTTCACAATCCTTCAACACAAGAATCATGAACCCTGTGTCTCTTCTATCTATACTCTCCTTCCCCTTCCCCCCACCCCCAGGTCCCGACCTGACTATTCATCGCTTTGAGACGTCCTCCCGACGTGAAAGGCGGCTATATAAGTGCAATTTTGTTGTTGTTGTACATGGGGAACGCCCACCATTTTGATCAGATCAGTTGGAATCAATGGGTCAAATGCAAACTCTATATTAAAAAAAAGTCAAAGTAACTTTGCAATTGTTTATCCCTCCTCCCCCACCCAGTATTTTCAATGCAATCATGTTGGAAACTGCTTCCAAAAAGAACTTGCTTTCTGAATGAATCTTGCCGCCTTTGAGAGCACCCTAATGAAACACTCAATAACCCCATGTTCATAGCTGACTACACTTCTCACCACATTTCTAACTTCGCTGACAAACTGGCAACAAAAAAATTGTCTTTCGGTACATTCTCCGAGTCTCAGCGATGCCTTGCCTTGACCTTTCCGTTAGATAACTCGGTTTAAACACAAGCTGAGATGAAAAATGCTTTGAACTCTGGACCTATCCAGCGTTGGCGTAAATGCTGCCTGTTACTGTAATTGGAAAATAGGAGGTGAACTTCTGCAGAGCAATGCTTGTTGCCTTGTTGGTCTTTTACCCCCTACGAGATAGAAGCAGATTCACAGTTTTATCAAAGTGCTCCACATGGCAGTCAATTCCGATTAGTTCAGATGACGTCTTAACGTATCAGTCGGGATTGGGGTTAGAAAGTAAGAATTTAAAATTGGAGATCACAGAGAGAGACTCAGCCACCACAAATGTGTTTGGTTGGTTATTTGGGAAGGAAGGGTTTGCGGGGTTATTGGGGAGAGAGCTGGGGAGTGGGATTGACTTTGAGTTAGCTCTTTTCAAAGAGCCGGTACAGACTCGATGGGCCGAATGGCCTCTTTTCGTGCTGTAAAATTCTATGATTCTATGCAATGTGATCCTATTATCAATGGACATAGAATTATGTAGATTGTATTGCACCTGCATATATATATATAAAATCTGAAACAGGCTGTTAAACCTAGCCCACCGGTGTTTATACAGTCAAATGTGCAGAAGTCTTCGTATAATCACCTAATAGGAATACATACGGCCGAGCTACATTCAGTTTCCTATCAAAACCACTTAAGATTTCTTTGCACCTGAGCTGTATTTAATAAACAAATCATCTCCTAACTTGTAAAGACGCTATCTTATCCTCCCATCATTCCCACCCTCAGCGCCAACATTGAATCACGGGAAATGATGTGAGTAATTGTGGTAAAACAGGATCAAATGATTGATTGCTATTCAAATAATAATAATGAAACCTAGAATGTAACTCTTCATTCCTTGCTATACACAATCCTGTAGCTCAGTGTTTAACGCACTCACCTTATAAGCGACAGACCTGGGTTCAATTCCTTGGGCAAGCTTCCTTACTCCACACTCCTAATAATAATCCCTCAAAAAAAACAATGATAAATTACTCATTTCAATCCACGACTGTTTGTGGGACACTGCTGTGCGCAATTGGCTGCCGGGTTTCGCCCGCATAGATACAGTCAATTCATTTTATAGTATATTCTGTGAAGCGCTTTGAGACATCTAGAAGCCGTGAAAAGCGCTACATCAAATGCAACAATTATTATTATTATCTTGTAACGACTGCAGGCTTTTCCTTGTGTGTGTGTGTTATTCTTTTCTGCATTTTTATTCATTGATCAATTTGTTAAATCACAGGTGCTTTCCTTATCCCCTATCTCCTGATGGCAGTGTTTGGTGGGATACCATTGTTCTATATGGAGTTGGCTTTAGGGCAGTACCACAGAAATGGAGCAATTTCAATCTGGAGGAAAATATGCCCAATTTTCAAAGGTAAGGTTATTTCTCATATCGCTCAGTTTGTATTTTATCCAACAAATAAGCAGTAATTTTATGACAAGCATTTTCTTGCTGATTTCCAGCCCTAAACGCCAATTAAGGCGGAGGTGGGGGGGCAGGGGGGTGGGGAAAGCGGGGCAAAGAGAATTGCTATGATGCAGCTGCAGAAAGTAGTAGAGTAAAAATAACTGAAAATCAAGTACCAGTTCTTATTGTTGCACATTGGAATATGTATAAAATAGAGAAGAAACAAAATCTAATAATTTGGAGGAGATGGAGGAATTTTTCCTGTACCCAGAGATAAGCGATATGGAGCAAAAGCGAGTGAATGGAGGCATAAATCAGCCATGATCTAATGGAACGGCGGAACAGGCTCAAGGGGCTCAATGGCCTACTCTTGTTCCTATGTTCCTAAGACACTAACACCAATCACCAGTTGCAGCAGCATCATTGTTACCCCTGCTCAGATCAGTTAACGCAGATAAGGGAATCAGTCCTGAGGTCTTCCTGATGTGCAGTGATAATTACATTTCACACCATAAGCCATCAGAAACATCTCTGGGTTTGCTTTGACCATGAATGATAATGCAGTGAACAAGTCGTCTACATAGTCCCTGAAGAGTCTTTAACGCTAATGGATTTAGCGAAGTGTAGGCTGCGTTTTTTAACTTCATTCCGGTTCATTCACTTCCACAAATGGAACAATTTTAAATGCTCACAGCAAGATCACACATCAGATCAGACGAAAAGGGCCCTTTTAGCCTTCACACAATACTCACTCTACCATCCTTCCATCACAGCATCAAGCTTTTATTAAAAAAAACAAGAAGTATTGAATCCCAAATTCCCTGGCCTTAACTACCCTTCCTCAGATCCCTAGTCCATTCGTTAATTACCCTCTGTGTAAACATATACTTCCTTCAACTCGCCCCCTCCCTTGCCCCCTCCAAGGCCGTTCTCAGGGCCTTTCTTTTCAACCGCACATTCGTGTTTTGCCCACAAATATACAGTCAATTCACTTTGCAGTATATTCTATGAAGCGCTATGAGGCATCTTGAAGACGTGAAAAGCACTATATCAAATCTAAGGATTATTATTATTATTAACAACAACTTGTGTTTATATCACACCCATTATACCGGAGTGTGTCTCAGAGCGCTCGGGTCCATGTGGGAACATGACAGAAACATGTCTCTCTTGTTTTCCGCAGGGATTGGGTACGCAATCTGTATCATCGCCCTGTTTGTCGCCTTTTACTACAATACGATCATGGCCTGGGCTGTTTACTACCTCTACTTTTCATTTACCACTGAACTACCCTGGGCCAACTGTAACAATGCGTGGAACACTCCAAACTGCACCAACTATTTCCACAAGAAAAACGCCACCTGGACAAAGCACTCCAATTCTCCGGCAGAAGAATTTTTTACGTAAGTGCAATGTAAGTGGATACAGAATTTGGCCAAATCTATATCCTAGGTCAAGCCTCTGCCTGGCTAGAGACCCAGTAAAATTCTCTCCACACCCACAATGTCTCACTGTTCAAACCCAAACCCTGCGTTCTATTCACGCGCCCGCTCTCACCCGCCCCTTCCGCATCCCACATTGGTATGTTCAACAAAAACACACAAGGTTGCGCCCCAAAGTGCTTGTCAGTGCCGGAGTGTGATGTTGAGCTGTGGGCGGGGGAAAGGTTTTTGCATTGGAGTGTAAAGGTACAGGAGCCTTTCCTGTACCAATACACTCCAATGCTGTTCTCAAATCGTTACCCAGATCCTTACCCTTTTTGAAAGAGTAAGCCAAAAACAATGTCAAGATTCATTACTCTGTGGGGAGAAAAAAGTCCTCTAATGTTCAGTCCCACTCAAGGGTTTTTTTTTGGTATTAAATTTAATGCCGGTTTCCCAATCCAAACCCAGCTCGTCTTTATTAACCTCCAACCTCTTACGAAACCCACGACCCAAGAGTTACAACAGAACCTAGAACAGAACCGACTTGTGTTCAGATGCATAATTCTGAGCATAATTCCTACCGAGTGTTTTTAATGGGAAAATTGACCATCCCAAAGGGCCCAATTTCTACGAATTTTCAATGCTTGCAAAAGATTAGTTGTGTCAAAAAAAAACTTGGCAGTGATAACTGTAATATCTGTGGCCCATATTCAGCTGTAACCTTCATTGTGTTGTTACTCAATGCCTTTCACCTCAAAAGGCTTGAGCTGGAAACTAATACTTAATGTGGTCATTGACCCATTTCTGATCGATTCCCCGTTCTACCCAATCACCCACTTTCTCTTTGCACATAATAATATTAACATGGTTAACAATAATCAATTTTATTATTAAGCATATTATTATTATTTTACTGAAACGTAGATTCAAGGGAAACACAGGCTAAGTTGCATAAACAATTTTTTTTAAAAAACAACGCACACACGAGCATGTTTCAGCTCTATTAGCATGTTTGTTTCTGGCTGTGGCTTAGAGAGTGACACTGGGGAAAGAATCAAGGAGATTCTTTCCCCAGTGTCAACTCGACCTCCCTGACCAGCTGTTCGATGCCCTTCGCAAAAAACAAAAAATGAAAAACTGTCGCAAGAGCAGGATGACGTTTTTAATTTTTTAATTTTTTTTTAGAAAAATTGCATTTCCTTGAACCTCTGATTGTATAATAATAATCCTTGCATTTTGATATAGCGCTTTTTTTTACATCTTATCATCATCTCAAAACGCTTCACAGAATATACTGTAAAGTAAATTGACTGTATATTTACGGGCGAAATATAAGAAGTCCTTGCATTTGATGTAGTGGCCCCTCACATCTTCGAGGCAACTCAAGGCGCTTCAGTTTTCTATTAGGAAATTAGGTAATGTGTGACGTCCTCCCGACGTGAAAGGCGCCACACAAGTATAATTTTGTATTGTGTGTTACATTAATTTTCTTTCGCTGCAGTCGCAAAATTCTTCAGGTTCACCGATCGAGTGGTCTCGGAGATCTTGGCGGAGTCAGCTGGCAACTCGCACTCTGCCTCCTCTTTATCTTCACCGTGGTCTACTTCAGCATTTGGAAAGGCGTAAAGACCTCTGGAAAGGTAGGCGGATTTGTAATAGGACATGGAGTCGGCCTGACCACCACCCCATAGTCTCAACCCCAATGTTCCTATTGTTCAGTCAGTGAGCGACAGGCAGCCAGTACAGCCTGGGGCGCAGATACAATCCTCGCGTGTCTGAGAAGACATCTCACAGGATTCAAATACAATGACAAATTACATTTGTACATTACATCAGCGCCTTGAGGTGTCCTCCCGACGTGAAATGTGCTCTATAAATGCAACAATCTTGTTGTTGTTGTAGAGCGACCTTTCCCATCGGGAGGACGTCCCAAAGCGCTGGACAGTCAAGGGTGTGCGCCCAAGTTGCAAGTTGCCCTTCACTCTAAAGTAAATACAGCGTCCGGCTAACTAAACCACAGCGATGTCCCACAAACAGCCAGTTAAGTGACTGGCTGATTTTTATCTAGGTCGACTGTTGGCCAGGACACCGGGAGAGATATATTTGAATCCTCTTTTCTCACAATGCGACGGGATCTTTAAGGTCCACCTGAACAGACGGGACCTCAGTCAGTTTAACGCTTCATCTGAAGGACGGCAACTCCCGACACAGTATTTGCGAGTCGTGAGGGGGTGGGGGGGGGAATGTGTAGTTTGAACCCATAACCTTCTGACTCAAAGGAGAGAGAGTGCTACCGATTGAGACGGGCTGACACTTAAATTAAATCTATCCACACAATTGGGCACAGGGGCTGCGCAAACACGGATTCTCCTCGTTGCCGCGTTTGAACATCAAAGCTACATGAATCGGGCTGCGCTAATTTACCTTTGCAGTGTTGGGCACACTTCGCATGGGGCCTTGAATTTCGAATGCTTACCATCGAGAATCTTGCAGGATTTGCACACATGACAACCCTAAGCACCATCGAGCCCGCAAAGTAGAACGTCCATTCCAGCATAGTCATTAGTTTGGTTCAGCCGAGTGAGAGGAAGAAAAAGCACTTCTGCAGACGCCGTCTGCAATTAAAACAAACGCACTCCACTCCTCACATCCCTCATTGGCTACACACACACACACATACACACACACACAAAATAACCCACAATAATAAAATTGGTCATTTCAATCCACGACTGTTTGTGGGGGACGCTGCTGTGCGCAATTGGCTGCTGCGTTTCGCCCACACATACACAGTCAATTCACTCTACAGTATATTCTTTGAAGCGCTTTGAGACGTCGACAAGATGTGAAAAGCGCTATATCAAACGCAAGGATTATTATTATTAGATATATATATACTGCACGTGTATGATTCTCCACAAAGACTTAAAAGACTAGCAGCAAATGTTGGTTCTAAATATTTGTAGAGCGCACAAAGTACATAAGGAGCTTTGTATTGTTTTACAACAAAGTCAAATTTGCCGGGACTGTTTTCTGTTTTCCGGGACTCCAGGTGGTGAGGGTGACAGCTACTCTCCCTTATGTGGTACTGGTTATCCTGTTGATCCGCGGTGCGACGCTGCCTGGGGCCTGGAGAGGGATTCTCTTCTACGTTAAACCCGAGTGGAATAAACTGCTAACCAAACAGGTGGGTCAAACTCCAGCGACGTATTGCCTCTAGCTCTCGCCCCGCTGCCTCGGTGGGTTATACCACCGTACATCCTCACACACAGCCACAGCCTGTGTTTGTGTGGTTGACTTCAGTGGGGGTGTTTGTGGGACGCAGCTGTGCGCCATCGTCTGCCGCATTTCGCGCACAACTATACAAGCAATTCGCTTTGCAGTGTATTCTGTGAAGCGCTTTGAGACGTCTAGAAGACGTGAAAAGCACTAGATCAAATGCAAGGATTATTATGAGATTATTAGGAGTTCCAATCTCACCGTACAAGTGGATGTTAAAGACACTGCGTCACTATTCGCAAAGCGGAGGGAGCTTTTCCCGGTGTCCTGGCCGACAGTCCCATCCAGAATAAAAGTGGTCATTAATTTCATGGGTTGCTTGAGGATGACGTTGGCGGGAAGCAAATTGGCTGCCTCGTTCTCTTACAAACACACAGTCACTACGTACCCCTTCAGCAATTATCCGCAAAGTGCTTCGAGAGACCAAAGACATCGATATCCAATCCTGAGGATTATTCTGAATTGTTATTATTACTTTAGTTCTCCGGAGGTCCACTTCATGATGAAAGCACTCAACCGAGAGACAAATCCAAACAGGAACTCAAAATATTGCGCAATGTATTACTCAAAACACATTAAAATCCCGCAGTGGTGCTTTCATCAAAACCCTTCAATTAAATAGGAAACATTGTTATTACTCTGTAGCCGGCTTGCATTAGGAGAATTAAAGAAAGCAAATACAGTATTCACTTGGCAAGGCACACTTTTCCATAGGCACACATACTGAATGCCGCCCCTCCCGAAGTCAAAGTTTGTAAGGTATTACCTTTCAATCGACCGTATTCCGGGGAAGAACGTAGGCTACTAAACTTGTATCTAGGAGGCGAAAATTGTTATCCCACAAGGACAGAAATGGAACTGAGAATAATCCTTACATTTGGTAAAGTGCTTTACCACATTGTCGAAACGTCTCCAAACACTTCAAAGGATTTACTGTAAAGCGACTGTGTATTTTGTCGGCGAACTCGGCAGCCAATTTGCACACAGCAACATCTAACAAACAGCTGTGAAGCGAATGGCCCAGTTTATCTGGGGGATTGCTGGCTAGGACACAGAGACAAACCCATTTCTTTGTTAGTGTCGTGCAACGATCGTTTAATTTGTGGAGTCCTGTAGCTCAGTGGTTAGAGCGCTCGCCTTACAAACGTGAGACTTGTGTTCGAATCCAGGCAGGTCAGGGCGAAACCTTGGGCAAGTTTTCTTACTCCACTCGCCCGAGACATCTAGAAGATGTGAAAGTGCGCTGTATCAAATGCAAGGATTATTATTTATTATGATCATTATTATAATAAGAGATAAACTGGACCTTGGTTTTGTGTCTGATCTGAAGAACGACGCCTCCCAACAGTGTAGACCAGCTCTCAGCACTGCACTGTGAGCTCAAAGGCCCATTGCTTGAACCCACAACATTTTCTCTGACTCAGAGAATCAGACTGTGCCAGGATTACATACAAAGAATAAAGAACAAGAAATAAAAATGTCTGATGATTCGATCTACCTCTCCGAACAGACATTGACATGGAACAATAGGTGTCTCGTATTGCACCGCAGAACCGTAACCTTTCTTGAATAATTTCTTTACCGCTGATATTAAAAACATTTAGCACATTTACATGCCGTGTGCAAGTAGCGACACATCAGACGGTAAAAATATGCAGTCATAGAAATCAAACACCACATCTGCATGAAGGTCGATTGATAAAGACATTACAAAGATGAAGTCAAGTTTAATCTACGCAATGTGTCTCTTCTACTGGGGCATAACACATTACCCCGTTTCGTGCTGTAATGTGTTGACTTTAAAGGGCTCTGAGATGCCATCCGGCATGGAGGGCGCTATATAAATCCAAGCTGTTATTGTTGTATTCTGGAGGGAAACCCACATAATGTCTTCTCCCTCCTCCGAACCAGTCTTGCGATCTTGTTCTGCATTCCAAAGCACTGAATACCACCAACAATTTCCATGTATTGGAGCAATGTCAGCTCTGTGGTCTTTGTATCAATGCTGGAATAGTGAAGCCAGGGTCATCCATCACTGGAGTCCACAGGCACCATTAATCAACTGTAAATGTTTTGCGGAGGCAAGAGTTAAAAGTGCTGATTTACACAAGATTCGCTGTTGCTTCTGTTACAGAGCTTGGGAGATGCCAATGTGCTTTGAAGAAATTGCTTGTTTTCCTGTCGTGACACCACAGACGGGGAGAAAGTCTAGCAGGGTCTAGAGTTACTTGATTTCTGCAGCATTTTAAGGCTATCCCAGAGATGGGCAAATTGTTGAAATTGGGCTCGAATTTGAGGTCGCTTTCCTGGAAAAAAAAGAAACTATACAGGCAGGCAGGTTAAAAAGCCTGCATTCTAAAAATTTTGCCAAATTCTGTACGCAATATTTTTTAATGAATTACACCAAATCGAGTGAATTTCGAGTGGAATTCTCCCCCCAACCATAAGTAATAATAATAATAATACTTGAATTTGAGATAGCGCCTTATCGTGCGCATCATTGAGGCATCTCAAAGCACTTCGCAGAATATATTGTGAAGTAGATCACATGGATTTTCTGGGCAAAAAGTAAGGTCAATGTGTAACATCACAAGTGCGATGAAACATTTCTCCCGTGCGCGCGAAGAGAGGCTGGATGAACGTAAAATAAATTGCTCACTTCAATCCACGACTGTTTGCGGGACGCTGCCGTGCACAATTAGCTGCCGCGTTTCGCCCACAAAATAGACAGTTAATTCACTCTTTGAGACGTCCGGAAGATGTGAAAAACTCTATATAAAATGCAAGGATTATTATTGTACGTTGCTGCTGTTGCTGCTTCAACATCATTGGGAGGGTTTGGGGAATAAAGCCTTGTCTCTCTGTTTGTTGCAGTTGTGGGTTGATGCTGCTGCTCAGGTGTTTTTTTCTCTCGGACCAGGATTCGGGGTTCTCCTGGCATTCGCCAGCTACAACAAGTTCAACAACAACTTCTACAAGTCAGTGTGTGTTTTTTTTTAATGAATATGAATTATTTTTCAATGCATTTTTCAAACCAGCTCCCTTTTTTTTTGAAGAGCAAATGCCATTTGAGACGACACACCGCTGTTGTGTGTGGTTTTTTTTACTGACTTACCGTTTGTGTTGATCAAGAGGTGGAAATCAAATGCAGATCTACTTACTCGGTGCCACTGTCACTAACCTCACACGGGACAATTGCAGAGTAGGGCACATTCACATTCAGGGTAAAGTCCCTTCTACTGTTAACATCGCTGTTGAGACTTCATTATGCACCATAATGGATGCGCCCAGTGCTATACTCAGTGATATATATGTGTACCACCTACACACAGAAATTCCTCTGTGTGTGGAATGGAGTGCACGCTCTTAATTTAATAGTGTCACCAACAGAGCCAGGCTGGCTTATAGCTAGCTGTCCAAACCCCCACCCACTCATACCCTCACCCCCCACCCACCCATACCCTCATTCCCATCATGCCACATCACTAAAGACTTTTAGATTCATGTTTTGTGTCGGAGGGAAATCAAGTAGAAGGTAGTTCTTGATTTTAAGTATAAAATCATAGGGGTCCCAAACCCTGATGACATAGCCCAGCTCTGGCTGTGTGAGGCTCACACAATGACCAAAAGTATTCTTTTTATAAAGTGTTGACAAAACTTTGCAGAATTCAAAGCAAGTCTTTATTAAGCCCTCATTGCCTGAATCGTCTTCAGTAACAATGCAGTGCATCTTGTCTGTTTGCTTTAGGGACGCCTTGATCACCAGCACCATCAACTGCATGACCAGCTTGTTCTCTGGTTGCGTTATATTTACTGTCTTAGGCTACATGGCAGAGATGAGGCATGAAAAGGTGGAAGATGTGGCCAAAGACACTGGTATGATGGCATTTGCATAGTATATCTGCAGCGCTCCGTACCTTGATAGAGGCAGGTAGCCCTCTGGTACTCCACCCACATTGACAATACCTTCATGTTTCAACACCTTCCTATACCTGTGATCTTTTCCTATCTCCCAGCTCACCTCCTCTGCCTCCGCTCAGGTTGCTGCCAGTTGGCACGCAGTGTGCAACTAGAGGGAAGAGACGGGTAAGGGGGAGGGAGACTGACATTTTATAGCTCTGGACCTCTCTCCCCAATCCCTCCGTCTTGCCCCCATTCTTGTGAAGGGCGCGATAGAAATGTCATTATTGTTGTTGTTGATGTTGCCTCCCCCTTTTTCAAATCCCACCTAACGACCTTCCTTTTCGATCGTGCTTACGGTCACCTCACCCACTTCCTCTCGCCCTGGCTGGGTGGGGACGGGGGTGAGTGGGGGCCAAGGTCAGACTCCGCCACTGTTAGGATGTCCAGGAGGCTGCCCGAGCGCTATTATAAACGCAAGTTATTGTTGCTGAATGTTGAACTTTGAATACAAAAATGGGAGACAGAACATTTTCCTGAGAGCGTGTGTGTGTGAGAGTGTGTGTGTGTGTGTGTGTGTAAGACAAGTCTTTCTGATCCTGTCCTTATCTCACCAGGAGCCAGTCTTCTCTTCATCACTTACGCAGAGGCGATAGCCACTATGCCGGGGTCCACGTTTTTTGCCATAATATTTTTCCTGATGCTGATTACTCTGGGCTTAGATAGCACGGTAAGCAAACAGCCAACCCCTCGCAATAGTCTGGCTTTAGTCATCAGCCCTTATTTTGAAGCCGTTCACTCGCTGGGGCAACACAAGAGATCTGTGATAGAGATCAACAACACAAGAGATTCTGTACTTCCCTCACCAAACAATCCGAAAAATTTGACGATTCGATTTGTGCCTATCAGATCGGTCAGGACTTGAGTACTGTACACACAATTTGGTGACCTTAAACATTCACAGGACAGTAAATTTGAAAACCTCCTTTGGACTGTTGCAGTCCATGCTGCTAAAGATCTTTATATAACACAAGACTAGCAACATGGTAAATGCCTTTGTTTTTCACTGTTAGTTTGCAGGCTTGGAAGGCGTGGTGACCGCAGTGTTAGATGAGTATTCGGAGTCGCTTAGAAACCGGCGTGAATGGCTCGTCTTGGGTCTGGTCGTTGTTTGCTATCTGGGTGCCTTGAGCACCTTGACTTACGTGAGTACAAAGATCACCAACTCGTTCACCTTTTCACGTTGGACCATCTTAAAAAGCACTGGCTTAATCAAGCGCATAAAATAAAGGCAGGACCGAATGCTCGCGGCAACCAGCAGCCCAAAATGCGAAGGAAGGAAGCCAACTCCTGTTGTTTTCTTTCCATTTTATTCACACGGTTAATAATAAATTATGATGCTAACTTGATGTTGGTTGAATTTAAATCGAACATCTCGCTTGTTTGACCTCAACCTCAACCTACATTTTGAGTGTGCTGAGGCAATGCCAATGACAAGGATCCATCCTGAGATAATACACAGTCTTAAGTTCTCACCCCAGCTCTAGTTATCTCACCTTTGATCATAACTATTCAACATCATTGCTATTGTGTAAAGATTAGCTGCACGCCCAAAAGAGGCCGAAAGTAAGATATCCTCCATGTCATTCTCAGGGCGGAGCGTACGTGGTGAAGCTGTTTGAAGAGTACGCTACTGGAGCAGCTGTTATTACTGTGGTGTTTCTGGAAGCTATAGCGGTCTCATGGTTTTATGGTAAGATCGGTTTCAGCGGGAGATAACAAGGCAGAGTGCTGTGCCGTTGATTAATTTGGGCATACTGCATATTCCTTTACACACACACACACACACACACACACAGCCTCCCCCAACCCCTTGCCTCTCTCACCACTCTCAATAATAATAATAATCTTTGCATTTGATATAGCGCCTTATTGCATCTTAGAGTCGTCTAAAAGCATTTCACAGAATATACTGTAAAGTGAATTGACCATACATTTTGTGGGCAAAACGTGGCAACCCGCTTCCACAAACAGTCGTGGATTGAAATGACCAAATTATGTTAGCTTATTTTGAAGGAATAATAAGGAATAACCCCCAGAAATGCAATCCGCCAATCAACTCCTGTGGAGCTCCTGTGGCTCAGTGGTTAGAGCACTTGTCTTGCAAGTTGGGGAAACCAAGCTGGGGAGACCTGTGTTCGAATCCAGGCAGGTCAGGGCGAAACCTTGGGCAAGTTTCCTTACTCCACACGCCTAATAATAATCCCTCCAAAAAAACACAATAATAAAATTGGTCATTTCAATCCACGACTGTGTGTGGGACACTGCTGTGCGCAATTGGCTGCCGCGATTCGCCCACAAATGTAGACAGTCAATTCACTTTACAGTATATTCTGTGAAGCGCTTTGGGACGTTGATAAGATGTGGAAAGCGCTATATCAAATGCAAGGATTATTATTATTATTATTATTAACTAACGACTGCTTACTGCTAGGTAAACACAGCGGTGTGTGTGTGTGTGTGGAGTAAGGAAACTTGCACAATGTTTCATCCTGCCAGTAATCGAACCCTCCCTCTTGCGAGGCGAGCGATCTAACCACTGAGCTCCCCCGCTCCCCTGTGCCTTCATTGAAGAGGCGATTTCAAGACAGACACCAGAAATTTTCTCCGATCTTGTGGTCACCTCCAGTTTACTGTTAAGCACCAGAGACACTGACACACACCAGTCAGGATTGTGTTGAGTTTTGTTTTCTTTCAAAAATAGATCATTTCTTTAGCGTTAATCCACGGGTTTTAGTTCTAAGGAGGAAAAACACACTAGCCAATTCACACGGGTATCGATTTGTTTTCGTATGTTATTGCCAGACACCGTCTCTTTTAATACTGTACACAGAGCCAATCTGTTCAGAGTTGCTGAACTAATTTCCCTCTTGAACTTTATCATATCTTCACGTTATCCAGTTTATGCTACTGAGCGTCCACTATGACCTCAGTATAACAGCTGTAACAGCGCCTTGGGACGTCCTCCTGACGTGAAAGGTGCTTTGTGCCATTTTGTTGTTGTTACATTTGCAAATACGTTATACTTTATTAGCAAAATACACAGGGGTGTTTGTCAAGTATTATGTAATTACTACACTAGATTGATTACATTAGTAACAGTATTCCTCATATCACAGAGTGTTCCTCGTATAAATGAATGCGTCGCCTGTTTGGCCGAGGCTAAAATCAATCATGTGAGATGTTTAACTAGGTAATCACTTTCTCAGATGTTCTCGATAAAGGGTTGTTACTCTTTCGGGGACTTTGTAAAGCGAGGAGCTTCTGCAAATAGAACTTTGATCCGCGTGCGTTGATAATTTCCACCTTCTTCTCCCTTTAGGAATGAAGCGCTTCTGCAGGGACATTAAAGAAATGCTTGGTTTTAGCCCCGGCTGGTTCTGGCAGATATGCTGGGTTGCTATCAGCCCAATTTTCCTCATGGTAAGATTAACCTCAGGGTTAAAATTCCATCCACTTGTTGCTGATCTTTGGCACTGTGTGTGTTGTGTTGTGTTGTGCTGTGAGTTCATCCAGTCCGTATATGTGCTGATCAAGATGAGGCATTAGGGAATTGACAGCACTCATCAGATCAAGTGTGACAAGGGTCAAATCTAAGACATTCGCAACCTCAGTAGAGTCATTCCCACTAGCTCGGATGTGGATCCCTGACTGCCCAGCGCCTTGAGACATCCTCCTGTCATGAAAAGCATGTGTAAATGTTATTTTTTTTCGTCGTCTGTTACAGGTCAGTATGACCGTACGTCCAACAACCTTAGTTTATCTTGGTGTGCATTGCCAGTCAGAGTATGGGGCTGATCCTTTGGTAACTTCACATTTCAAACGGTTGAACTGATTAAAGTTTATTACCCCCCCACACACACACACACACACACACACACACACACACACACACACACACACACACACACACACACACACACACACACACACACACACACACACACACACACACACACACACACACACACACACACACACACACACACACACACATACGCCTGATAACAATCCCTTAAGAAAAAAACAATAATAATAAATTGGCTACTCCATTCCACCGGCTGTTTGTGGGACGCTGCTGTGCGCCCACACAGAAAACAATTCCGTCAATTCACTTTTCAGTAATATTCTGTGAAGCGCATTGAGACGAAGGCGTGACGAGCGCTATATAAAATGCAAGGATTATTAGTATTCTTATTCTCTTTCACAATTACAATAAAGCAAACTAATTTGGATACACAGACGTTTGCTCTAACCCCCACTTCGTCTAATGTGAACCGAACTGAAACGACTGGCGCTTATCTCACATTGCCATGAGGGAGAGGTCATGACTTTTGGGCTACATCAAATCCCCCTGAGATGCCGATTCTTACAGTTCGACAGTGGAGATGAGACTTTTTTTAGAGCAACTTTGTATTAATGAGATTCAACATCACTCTGCCCACCAGTGTTATAAACAACAGCCTTGGGCATTGCAGCGCAATCAAGCCAGACTGCAACAGGGACATAGGAAGAGGGTTGGGGGAGGTGGGGAGACCCATTGAGTCAGTTTAGATCACGGAAGATCTTTAAATCCCCTTTCCCTCCTTGCCTCACCTAGATTCTATCTCTCTTTTAAACATTCTCGGGTGATTCCACCTCTACAGACTTCCACGTTTTCACTGCCCTCGTTGTATGAGGAGCTCACTAACTGTCCTAACTCCCAAGGTTAAGATTGTATCCCATTGTTTTGGGTGCCCCGGCGTTTATAAAGCAGAAATTTATGTTTGACCTTCAAAGATACCACGTCAGCCTCCCTCTCGCAGGCAGTAAAGGATATCACCTTGCAGATAACCAGATGCGGTTTCTCAAGGCTTCTTGTTTCACATAAAAATGCAATAAAGTATAGTTCCACTTCTTGCCAGCAGTGATTTAAAGAGTGAAGATTAACTTCTGTTCCTCGCCTGACAATAAATAAACATATGGAACAACCTAGCTTTGTGGCGCTTAAAATATCCAATTCACAACCAGGTGAGGGTGGCAGGTTTAAATTTGTGTCCATTTCCCATTACTTCTATTACCCAGGTCTGTAATTCACCGCTCAGTTACAGTAATAAGAATAATAATACTTGCATTTGATATAGCAGCTTATCACATCTTCGAGACGTCTCAAAGCGCTTCACAGAGTATACCGTAAAGCGTGGAGACTGTGTGTTTTGTGGGCGATTCGCTAATTGTTGTAATGCTCTACATCAATCTGGAATTGGGATCAAGTTTTCAGCCATTCTGCCCTTATAAATCATTCCCCCCCCCACCCCTCTCTCCACACCTTTGGTTACAATTCCCTCATCATCCCTCCCTCAGCTCTATTCGCTTCCCTATTCCCTTCCCTCCCAATCTGCATTGGAGGGGTGAACCTGATGTAAAAATATTAATGAAAAGTGGAGTCCTGTAGCTCAGTGGCTAGAGCACTCCCCTCGCAAGCGAGAGACCTGGGTTCGATTCCCAGGCAGGGCCAAACCCTGGGCAAATTTTCTTAGTCTACACCCCGATAATAATCCCTCAAAAAAACAATAAGAAATAGGTCACTCTATCCACGACTGTTTGTGGGACGCTGCTGTGCACAATTGGCTGCTGCATTTCACCCACAAATATACAGTCAGTTTATATTCTGCTCCCAACCTCTGGAACTCCATCCCACAGTCCCTCCGCCTCAATGACTGTCCAGCGCCTTGGAACGTCCTCCTGATGTGAAAGGCGCTATACATACAAGTGTTATTTTGTTGTTGTGTGAAGCGCTTTGAGACGTCTCGAAGACATGAAAAGTGCTGTATGAAATGCAAGGATTATTTTTAAATGGTGGGCGTTATGGGAATCACTTACAGCAAAGTAGGAGGGGAAAAATGGGAGATCAAGTGTGTATGTAAAAAAAAATGATAACATCAGGAGCGAAATACATTGTCCAGTTGACTTGTCTTAGAAAACAAGTGTTCAAGGCAAATGCTGGAGAGTTACAGGGATACGTTCTGAACCGCTTCAGAATAGCTGGGTTTGGAGAGTACTCTGTATAAATTAAACTTCAGTTTTAAGACACTCAAGCTTCTTAATAGACTGAAATAGACTTTTTTTAGTATCAGGTCTTTAATTGTGCGAGAGCTGCATCTTAAAAATGCTATCAATCCATCGAATAAATCAGAGAACGCTGTTTGGCGTCATTGTTTATTGGGTGAAGGGAGTATGAGAGGCTGTAAATCTGTTGGGGGGTTGGTAGGGGGTGGAATTGGATTATTTCTCCATCTTTCCATTAACAACAGTTGTCCTATTTTTCAACAGTTCATCATTGCCAGCTTTCTGTCAGCTCCCCCCACACTTAAGCTCTACAACTATACTTACCCCTATTGGACTGCGGTGGTTGGCTACTGCATTGGTACTTCATCGTTCATCTGCGTCCCATCCTACATGGTTTACAAAATTATGATTACTCCGGGAACATTTAAACAGGTACGTAGCTGTTGAAGCGAGCTGTATTTAGTTCCTGCATTACCAGGGGGGCAAATGAACGTGGAACAGGGAACAGAATGTTCAGCTCTCGCAAACATAACCACCTATTCCTGCTTTGCGGGTTAAAACACGGCAGCCGATCGCGCACAGCGGTGTCCCACAGTCATGTATTGAGGTAATGCAATTTCTGTTCACATTCAATCCTTCCATTAACCTTAAGGGTTCCAAGGTGCCGTCCACCGTGAAAGGCGCTATATAAACGCAAGTTGTACTTGTTGGAAATATTTCACAAATAGTATAGGACCAATGGCTCACTGCACACATAGCAGTAAGTCTATGTCAGTCAGAGAAGGGAAACTCCTCTCTTTGAAGTTGTTAGATCAAATATTTATCCATGTATGTTTTTGTACTATCGATTTTGTTTGTGCGTCACAAAGCTCTAGCTGAATATGTACAGTCTGCAGTGTCGGACAACAATGTATGTCATTTAAATGCATGGATGATTCTTCTTATTAGTAATAATAATTTGTTATTTTTCTTTCCGAACAGCGGATTTTGAAAAGCATAACCCCAGAACGCGACGAAAATGAAGTGGACAATTCTGGGATCCACCTGAATGATGTCAATGCATTGGAGTAAACCCCGTTACCTCTTGGTCTACCTGCTGCTCAGCGAAGCCAATGGAAACGAGGAGTCAGAACACATGCCAGAGTAACGGACACCAGGACACAGAACGATCCTCAAACCAGAGCTTATTGATGTCAGCAATCCTTTTCAAAGTCTTTAGGTTTTTCTGTTCATATCTCTGTACGAAAGGTCTGCTTAGAACGAAACAAGGCCCAGGTGATGAAAGTGCAGAAAAATCTATTCACTGTTCATCGTTGCCTGTGAGGTATAACAACACATTGTTTTATAATGAAATAATTTCCATGGCTGCAATGGACTGTTGTGTTCTTTTATGATATACGTTGTATGTGCGACTGGATGATTGGTATTTTCTATTTATACGTCAGCAATTTATTTGTGAATTTGTAACGTATGTGACTGAACTAAACCACAACAGTTAATACCAAAATTACACCTTTAAAGCGCCTTTCACTTCGGGAGGACATCCCCAGGCACTGGACAGACTGCATTTCGGCTTGTTTATGGAAGGGGAGAGGAGAGCAAACAAAACTGATTCGAAATGAGTTTGTATTTTTGACCAAAACGGAATAAAACAGACTGTTCGCCATTCGGTAAGCGGTCGATTCAAAATTAATCATTAATTCTGATTCCATTTATTGAGGTCTCATCTGTGTTCAGGGTGCCTTATTCCCTTGAGAATCTTTAATTTCCTTATCGGGTCATTGCCTGTTAACAAAAGCAGATAAACAGGGCAGTACACACAAGTAACCCAAAAGGAAAAAATAACTGGAATGGTGAATGTCTGTATAACTTTTTTTTAATGTATATAAATTTTTCAGTTTGAAATGAAGCAAATCTATCTTTTTTTAACAGTTATGACGGTTACTTTTTTTTAAAAAAGGAATAATGTTATTGAAGATGGGTTGATGTATCGAATCTTTGTTTCACATTCCTGCTAAACAGATTCACGTTTGTTACTGAAGTTATACTTTCCACACTGCACCTAGGCACCCCAAACACCCCCACCCACCCACCTCCCAACAGCTTGTGTAAAACTGTGACTTAAATAAAAAGCTTGTTAAAAGTAAAAAGCTAAAATAACATTTCAATTGAATTGTATGCTCACGCACTTAAAACCTATGTTACGGTTATTTAAAAAGTATCTGGGTCGGAATTCGCTCCTGTTTTTAAAAAAATCATTTAATTGCTCTCTTGGACACTCTTTAATTGTTTTTAAGTACAGTATTTCTATATATATATATATGATTAATGAATTTGCTTATGCAATTGCTATTGTATCAGGCCAAACTTGTATATCTACCGTAAATGTCGGTTTTTATGTGTTTATTCAAAACTACTGTAAGTGAAGTCTATATGCTACTGTCAACTGTCTTTGTCAAGTATATATGTGTGTGAAAATTATATTTCTAAACTGTTGTAAGACTTATCATGCAAATGTGTGCCTAAAGATCTTATTATTTTACATGGTGATTGAATAAAATTTATCATTTCCATTAGTTACAGGGAATGTTCTGGAGCTTTTTTTTCTTTAATGCAGCATAGCAAATATTTCATACCTATCTGTACTTTCATACAGATACAGCCCCCGAAATGAAAGGTGCTCGGTTAAATGCACGGATTATTATTGTTAGAAAAACACTGATGTGCGGGGTAATATTTTTTAATAGAATTTTAGGGGAAAGTATGACTTTGATGGGAGTCACAAGTTGTGTTTGTTCCAGGATCTGAGGGCATTATATTGAGAAACCCTTGGCATATCTACTCTCCATCAATAGTTCATTCAGCCACTGAAGTGCCTTTGCAGTTTAACCTCTGATACCTAATAATTCTATTTGCATTTGATATAGCGCTTTTCACATCTTCTAGACGTCTCAAAGCGCTTCACAGACTGCAGTATATTGTAAAGTGAATTGACTGTATGTTTGTGGGCGAGTTCAGTGTAAAACAAATCGCTCGTACGAGAACTAACTATCCACCCCTACCACCCTCCGTTCTGGATTCCAACCCCCCAGCTTGGGTGCAAACTCTTAACTGTCCAGCGCCTTGGGACGTCCTTCCGACATGAAAGGCACTGCGTAAATGTAATGTTGTTCTTTCTGCTGCGCAGATTCTGGACACTCAACAAAGCAAGACAAGCTTTGTTGTCTCTCATCTAAGCTCTCATCTAGGTTAGATGAGATAAACATTGGCCACAGTTAAAAGCAAATAGTGCCCTTTGCCATGAAGTTTGTGAAACACTCACCCCAAGCTTCATTTTAATAGAATCACTGGCATGTTGCAGTTCATTTAAAGAAATCTGTTAAAACTATGAATTATTAATGGCAGGGGAGAGGGTGAAATAGAGATGACAGGAGGCAGAAGTAGATAAATCTGTCAGGACAATCCCCCAAATAAAGTAAAATAAAATGGCTTATTCACTTCACGTCTGTCACATTGTTTCGTAAATTAGATTCTGTGATTTTCTGCAAATGTATTTTACTTCGGAGCCAAGATAAACTATTTTAATTCAATCGTCAAATATTCCAGTAAAACTCAAAATAGTCCAGGTACAGATATCAAATTTATATACAAAAAATGATTTTTCTTTTAAAAAAAAATTCAAACTGTGACAAACATAACTTATTTTAAGAAAAAGAAATGGCAAGACATTTCTTGCTCTGTTTCAAAGATCGTTAAAGTGTTTACATTTAATCCCGTCACGGTTACTGCGATGAAAGAGCCAGCTTCGATCGATGAACATTTACGGTAGTATCTATTAAGGATGTGCGTGACATGTGAGGCAATAAACATGTCACATTTCATGGGAGTAATGCGTACAACACCCGACTGCTCACATTTAGAAACTCCAACGAAAATAAAGAGTGGAGGTGCCTTGCCTTGATACACTTGTAAAAGTCAGCAGTATTTAATACAACTAAGCATGAACAGGTTGAATCAGAACCATTACATCATTCACACATTAACCATATGTCACAAATATGCACAATTTTTCCACTACAGTGACCCGTTACTATGAAGTATGCAGGAGATGAAAGCTTTTGTAAAGTGAAATCATAGTATGTTACTTAACAAAAAGCTCAAAGCAATGAAGACTTTCCAGCTTGCTGACGTTACCTTTTATACTGGATATAAAACTCTTTTAAACACCCATATTTCACACCGCTTCTACTAGACAGTTTTACAATAGAATCTTCAGTTGCATTCAATCAGACAGGTTTTTATTCGTTGGTTTTCTACTTTTTTAAGTGAAAAAAACACTATAATCCTCAACAAATATAAACACAACCAGGTTTTTTTTTAAAACTCCCAAGTTATCCATCAACACAAGTGAAGCCTAGAATACATCTATCCATTTTCATTAGGATGAAATACTTATGTAAAACCGGCCCGAGTGTCGGAAAGATTCTCGTGGGATGGGTAGGAGACGGGGGGGGGGGGGGGGGGGTGATGGGGGGCGGAGAATGATGTTGTATTGAATTAATTATTGATATATTTTAATCTCCGTAGACAGCAGCCGCAATGATATTAATCGCTTTCCTCCGGCTCGATATATGCCTTTTTCGCAGCTCGGTTGATCTGCCTGGCGAGGTAGCGCTCCTTAGCGGACGTGATAGTTTCCTGGTTGCTGCGCTTCGCAAACTTGCTCAACTGCAGGGTGTCATCGGCCTCGCCTGGCTTCTCCTGCGGTCCATCGCCGGGCTGCTGCTCACACGGCAAGTCAGGAGTCTCGCCCTCTTTCTCTTCGTCTGTATTTCCGGACCCGGCGGTCTTCTCTTCATTGCTCTCCTTCTCTTCGGATCTGTTTCTCTTCTGGTCACTTTTCTTCGACCGCTCCTTCTCCAACGACCGCGAGGAGCTACCTTCTCTCCCCTCGCCGCTTTTATATCTCTCTCGTCGTTCGTACACCTCTCTTCCCTTCTCCTTTCCACGCTCTTCCTTTTCTTTGGTTTTATCCTCCCTGTCTTGGTCCCTGTATTTGTCTCCCCTCCGACTCTCGTCCCTCTTGGTATACTTCTCCGCTCTGTCTCGCTCCCTCTGTTTGTCATCTCTCCCTCGTTCTTCCCTCTCTTTAGATTTCTCTCCTCCGTAGTCTCGGTACCTGTCGTCTCTTCTGCTGTTGTAATCTTTATCCTTATGCCTCTCCTCTCGGTCTCTTTTGCGGTCTCTACTGTCCTCATATTTGTCTCGTTCACGCTCCTTTTGGTCGTGATCTCTCTCTTTGTACTTCTCCTGGTCGTGGCTCGGCTCCTTGTAGTTGAGACTTTCTCCGCTTCTGCGGTTCCTTTCCTTGTCATCGTCCCGGGAGCTTCTCGAGTGTCTTTTACTTTTCTCGCTCTTATCTTTGCTGGACTGACTCTGCCGCTGATGAGCATTCTCCTCCTCACTGGACGACTCCACGTGCCTTCTGTACTGGCGGCTCCGTGACTTCTCTTCGTTTACCTCTGAGCTCTTGCCGTCCCTCTTCTGCTTGAACCCCAGTTTTCTGTCGTCCTTAGTTTCACCTTCGTCATCACTGTCCACCTCAGGGTCGCTGTCTACATCCAGATTCCTGGGGTCCTGGCCTTTGGAGTCGGACTCCCTTGATCTGTTGGCAAGATTCTTCGAGTCTGGCTCATCGGAATAACCTTTTGGCTTTTCTTCCTTCACACTGAGGAAAGAAGCGCGGAAACAGTTAAATTAAACTACTGCTGTATTATAGTGGGAGCCACTTTCACCGGAAACTAATTAACCAGCTCGCCGGTTAAATAAATATCATAATAACCGTTGCATTTTGATATAGAGCTTTGCACGTCTTCTAGACATCTCAAAGCGAATCACAGAGTATATTGTAAAGTGATTTGACTGTATATTTGTAGGCCAATCGCAGCAGCCATTTTGCGCACAGCAGTTGTGCAAATTGACTCCAGATATCACAATCACCCAGTGCCTTGGGACGTCCTCCAGACGTGAAAGAAATTATACAAGTATAATTTTGTATTGTGCTGCATATCTGCTGACAGCAAGAATCCGAAGCTTTGAAATCCTCCACGTCTGCGGATTTGTCCGTGGACTGCAACCGTGGTCCCACCAATAATTTACACATTGTTAAGATTTCTGGAACTGCTTGACAGGATTTATTGTCGAGTGCGGTGACTGCATTTGGTAGGCTAAAGCGTACACTGGATGACAGGGTGTGAAAAGGCTGGAGCATTTGTATTTGTATATTCTTTCCTTCACTTCTGCTCCTTTTCCAGATCCTAACATTTTCTGCTGCGGGTTATACAGCTTTGTGGAACTAGGCACCCTGAATACAATCCGACAGGGTTCATGTGAGGAGCTGCTGTGAACAGATCACAATCATTACGGAGCGTAAATGTTTCCCCTACACATCTGTGCAGGACGCGATTTAAGTGTGGGAATGCCACAAGCCCCGGCCACTCATATTTCATACTGAATGTGCCAGTAATAACATCTTTCAAAACACATAAATCCATAATACTCAGCGACAACCAGTTCGTTTGAAGAAATTTAAAACCAGCTGGAGAATCAATTATTATTTGTGCTGCTTTGACAAGGTTCTGACAAATTCCTTCACGTAATAAGTTTTTTTTCCCTAACTTCTAATAACCCAAGCCAGGGGGGGGATATGTTACGGCTGGATACAGCAATGTCATTCTCATAGATCTCCCTCTCTCCCTCCCTTCCACTCTGTCCCAAACCATTATCCAAGATAAGTGGCAGTCATCTGGGACCCAGACACACCTTTCCTCTCACTGTTTCTGGCAATTCCCTCCCCCCCCCACCCCCACTCCCACCACTACTTTGTTTTACACCATTAACACCTCTTTAATCCATCTCCCGTCCTCTACTACAATTTCTTCTTTTGTCTTCCTTTCCCTGCTTCCCCCCTCTCTCTGTTTCTCCTTAAAAGCCTCACCCTCCCAACATGCCCACGTTCTGACAAAGGGTCACAGACCCGAAACGTTGACTCACTTTCCTTTCTCCATAGATGCTGCCTGACCTGCTGAGTTCCTAGCAATTTCTGCCTTTGTATCCGAGATAAGTACTTGGCTCAACTGACCTTTCTCCTCAAAACTGCACTGTGTTTGTGCCGCCTTTAATGGTGCTTTTTCAACTAGCAGCGCCACCCTAGTAACCCATATGTAAGCTCGAGTGTTGATGTCAAGTCCCTGTGGAAGGAACAGAAATCTGAAGCTTCCCACAATGTCTCCCAGGTGCGGAAGGTTTTAACCACTGGTTAGAAGTTTTGTTGACTGAGCTCATGTACTGCTGCTCAATTGATTCTCCCGCAAGCTGCTGGGTGAATGTATTTGAAGGCAGCAACCGTTCAGCACGCCTCCATTTTACCTTTTAGTCCCACGAATGCTGCACTCTGGCATCGCTTCCTCGCCCACCGTCTGATTCAAAAGGTGTCGGTAGAAACCACTGAGGTCCTTCTGTTTAGTCACGTCCAACGAAGCTGAGAACAAAAGTGAGATTCAGATGAAGGGCACCGTTTATGATCATTCTTGCATCTGACATAGCGCCTTATCACGTCATTGAGACGTCTAAAATGATTGTTGCTTGCGACACTGGTTGCGGCAATTTGCCCACAAAATACGCAGTCAATCCAGTTTACAGTGTATTGTGTGAGGCACTTTGAGTCGTCTCAACAAGATGATAAGGCGCTACATCAAATGAAAGGATTATTATTGTTACTTTTAGATAGTACGTCTGCCAAAAGCCTGCGCCGATGGGTTATGATCTGGTTCTCTTAACTTGCAAAATTTACGAATTGGTGGTGGGGGTCATTGTGTCTGAATTCACAGAAGAAAGAATGCAGAGCTAGAAATCCACTTTGTAATCCCACCTCCAAAATATTGTAAACAATTGAGGTGCAATCAAAAACGGTTTGTTTGAAGTAATGATGCAGACAACACCAACAACTTACACTTACAACTTGCGCTCAGTGTAGCATTTCAGAGCGCTTAACAGTGGCGAAGCTTGACAAGCATCAATGTTAGGCTTGCAGCCAATGTCAGGTGCTCTGGGACACTATATAAACTGTTGTTGTTTAGTATACCGCTAGAAGCGAGGCCACTGCTGTTTTGAAGGGAGCTAAGCCTCGGTTCCCCTGTATACTGTGGACAAGTCTATGGAAGCTCACCTTCCATTTGTGCTTCTCTGCGTTCCAGTTCTTTCTCTTCCTCTTGCTCCTGAAGCTTCTTTTTGTAGGCGGAAGTGACAAAAGCCTCTTTGTCCATGTATGTTTCCCCTTCAGCTTCTCGTTCCTTTTGGATCTTCCGTTCCATCCTTCTCTCTTGCTCCTTTTTACGTTCTCCGACGGCTTTCATCAGGCTTTCAATGTACTTGGGCTATTTTGTTTGTATAAAAAATTGTTTTTTTGGTTTTAATATTTTTGTTAATCTGCCAGCGGTAATATTTTACAACTATGATGCTTCTCCGTTATATTTCTATCATATATCATCCTTTAAAGCCATATCCAAGTTTAAGACTCTTTAGTGATTTAATAATGATAACCCTCCTGTTTGATTTAGCACCTGATCATGTCTTCTGGATGTCTCCAAGCAGTTCACAGAATATATTTATTATCTATCCTACCCTAGCAGAGAGTGCATATTTCTTAACACTGCAAAATAGTTTATAAACTGGGGGATTTATAATTTTACTTCTGATACGCAATCTACAGCCTTATAGAAACCCAAGCTTAACAACTATTAACCAGCTGACAGATAATTTCTTTCCAATATTGACAGTATATCGCATTAGCTCTCTGTTTGATCTGAACTCGCTTCTTGCCAAGCCACGCAAGAAGTTTCTGAATAATATAAAGGGAACGTCTACCTTTTTATTTGCACTGGACAGTAACTTGGCGTTGCCTTCGATCTTCTTCTGCTGAAGCTCATCATAAATGTTGTCATATTCGTACACCGTGGAGTCTTGTTCCAGAGCCTTTTGCATTTCTAATTTAGTCTATTTTGGAGAGAGACACCAGGTAAATACTGTACAGTGTTCACATACTCAGTCCTGTGGTTTCTAAGCCTTGAGACGTCCTCCCGACGCGAAAAGGCGCTATGCAAAAGTAATTTTGTTTGTTTGTGACTCACCTTCCACCAACAACTTCAACACGGACACCAGGAAGTATTTCTTTACACAGAGGGTAATTAACAATACGTTGAATCCAATGTCATCATAATCCTTGCATCTTGATTTAGCGCTTTTCACGTCTTCTAGACGTCTCAAAGAGCTTCACAGAATATACTGTGAAGTGAACTGACTGTATATTTGTGGGCAAAACGGGGCAGCCAATTGTGCACAGCAGCGTCCCACAAAGAGTCGTGCATTGAAATGACCAATTTATTATTGCTTTTTGTGAGGGATTATTATTAGGTGTGTTGAGTAAGGAAACTTGCCCAAGTTTTCGCCCTGCCGGGAAATGAACCCGGATCTCTCGCTTGTAAGGTGAGTGCTCTAACCACTGAACTACAGGACTCCACTTTAGTGAATGCGCCACTTTCCAATACAAGTGAGGAAAAGTGTATAGAGGTGATGATGAGGGGTAGAGGCTTAGGTGGAATGAGCATAATAACACAGACGTGCTGAATGGCCCGTTTCTGCAAGGTTCTATGTAATTCTCTACAACTAGAATTTCTTTCTCCCTTTCGTTCATTCTTTATTGTCTCGCCATCTGCACTGCTAATTACATATCAATCTGATTGCTGTATTCCCTGAATACAATATAACTGCAGGTCACAGTAACAAGATAACAGACATAGATGTAGTTTCCCTTCAGTTTGTAAATCGAATTCAAATTCAATGTTTGCAAACCATGGGGAGTTTCCTGCAGTTATATTTAGATTCCATTCATGTTCAGTCACTTAAAATAGTTTCAAAACACAGTTAGAATTCTAAATGGAGACTATTTGGAGTTGGTGGGTCAAATCGTGTTTGCGTAATTCAGCAGGCATGCTATCTGCATCGAAACAACATTATGATTCATCATAATACTTCAGTGATGCATTTCAAGCTATCCTCCTAAATACTAGACTGTTCATTCATTCCCTTGGTGCTGTGTGTGCGTACAATATTTAACTGTAGGAGTTGCTTGAAGCTGGTCAGACAGTGGTGTGAGTGGACAACCGATCAGCTGTGTAGCCCGCTCTAGATTGTAAATTGGTGATTACCCTACAATATAGAAGCAAGTGATTTGAAAAGGAAAGGCGCACTTTAAGCAGAAGTTTACCTGCTTCATAACTCTCTTCTTCAGTGCCTCTTTCTGAAGGCTCTCACCTACTGATGCCTGGAAAGAAAATAACACAGGAGAAAATAAATACACTGTGATGATTTTTTTTAATGTAACACTGCCTAGACATAATGACAGTCAGAGCCATGCTCTCCAGTGTCAGGGACTATACAAATATAAATTGCTATTAGTGTTAACCCATTATCCAAAGCTGCTGGATGGGGGAGGGGAAGTATTAATAATGCTCAGATTCTAATAAGTACAGGATTTGGCCACATGGACCAAAAGTAATTTCCTATCCGCACAAAGGGCTTTCCACTATTATCAGAAACAGTATCCATATTTTGGTGCAACAATTTTATTGCTTTAACTCAATTCAAAAGGACAGGGTTTTAAAATTACCTCTTGATATGAATTAAAGGTTCAGGGCAGCAGAGAGGAGGGGAGGGGAAGGAGCAGAAATCAGCCATCACAAAGTCATGGTAACTCATTCCTACCCACTGTTCTGGAAACGTCAGTCAGAATACAAAGGATATAGAGCACACCTTTAAATCTGGAAACTGAGTGCGGAGTTTAGCCGACACACTCAATTTAAAACGTAATTCCATTTAAATAAAGTCCGTTATCATGGGCAACGAATATTATACTTTCGGGTAAAATAATACACATCATATCCCCAAATTAAGTACTGCTGCTCTTCAGAGTAGTTATAAGTTATATTATAAGACGTAAATGTATTGCAACAGTAGTATTTGCGTCCTGCACACAAAACCGTTATAATAATCTCAACAAACGGTATATTTTGTGGTGTGGGAATGTTCTCCGTGGGCTGAGCTGTCACTTAGTGGCGGATACGTAGGGTAGAAGCAGATTCAAAGATTAAGAACTTTTATACATTGAATTCCATATCACTTCATGCGAGGATACCAAGTCAGTTGCGCTCGCTTGCTCTCTCTCTCTCTCCCTCTCTCTGAAGTAGTGCTAAGCTGTTTGTTATACTTCAGTCAAGATTTACTGAGTGCTTTGCAGCATTTGCAAAAAGTTTTGGACGTCATCTGTTTTAAGTCATCTGTTGGCAGACTTTAATAAACTTGATGACGTTAGTCCGCCATTTATCATCTTTTGCTGAAAATGAATGGTCGCACTCCTACAATCCAAAGCAGATTTTCTTTAGGCAGCAAGGATAGAACTGGCGCTTTTTAATAAAAAGTAAAGAATAACCATGACACTATTTCTGATCTCACGTCACTCCATCGCACGAGACCTGAAACTCTGCGACCACATTCACTCCCACCCTCGCCCGGCTCCATTGGCTCCCCATCCCCCAGAGATTCGAATTCACAATCCTCTTCCTCACTTTAAAGGCCATTCACTGCCTTGCCCCCTCCTATCTCTCCGACCCGCCCACCCCCTCCATTCAGCGGGCTCAGGTCTGCTCCATGTGCCCTGTCCGACCCGCCCTACGATCGATGAACAGGCCATCAGCCTCTCTGCCCCCACACTCTGGAACTCTATTCACCTCATTCCTCCCTTGCCTCCTTCAAGGCTGGTCTCAAGACCCTCCGTTTCGATCGTGCCATCTGGTGCCCTCCCAACTCTCTCCCTCCCCTCCCAACTCTCTCCCGCCCCTCCACCCCTCCCCTGCCCCTCTCCCTTGCTCTGAGACGACGGTCGGCGTGGAGGATGCTATACAAATCCAAGTTGCTGCTGTTGTACTCGACAGCTGTAAACTTTTGTGATTAGCTGAGAAGTTTGTTCGCTCATTACCTCAGTTAAGTTTATATGGGTCTGATTTCACAGTTTGAGTTTAATGATACGTAAGGCTGCGGATTTGGCATTGCTTTTTGGGGTTAAAAAAAACTTGAGTAAACCACTTCAAACAGCTATCAGTTTAAACAATGGACTCTTTTTCCGCAGAGATATGCCTTGAATCTATTCATGCAACACACCTGAATTACGTTAGTGAAACTAGCCAACAGGGTCATTCTGGCTCAGTTCATAATCTCGAGGCAGATGGTCGTTTTCTCAAAGCGCTTCACAGGATATAGAATATAGGTAAAGTGAATTGACTGTATATTTGTGGGCGAAGCGCGGCAGCCAATTGCGCACAGCAGTGTCCCACAAACAGTCATGGCTTTATACAGCCGTGGCATAATACACAATGGGTTCACAAGGAAAGCCCAAAATATATTTAGCCCTTGCTGCTTCATTTCAAATCTATCCCGTCTTCTTTCTTCACCTCCCTGATCATACATCACAATTACGAAAACAACCGAATCAATGTTTACGGGCAACGATTTTTTCGGCAGCATTCTCTGAGAATCAGCAAGACACAACTATTGATAATACAGCTGACAGGAAATGAAATTCCTACCCGCCACGATTCCAGTTATCTACATCATTCTCAATTTATTATTAAACTAATGAAGTAATTTCTGTACCAAGCAACACATCTTATCTCCTCGAGATAAGATCAAAGGGAAGTCAAGGCTTTATTGCTTTTCCATACTTTCAGCCGCAGTAGCCATCACCACAATAAACAGCTGCCATCGTTAGACTTAGCACAGATGAGTTTCTGTTTGTTCAGCGCAGGCTACTTCGAGATAACATTGTTTTCAACGTGGAGAAATACAGAGAAAAGCTTTTGCTCGCAAACATTCATGGTGTTTTCGTTCAACTATTTAGAAATAACTTAACTTCGTCTTTCTCTCCCCCACTCCCTTTGTCTTACGTCTCTCTGCTCTGACATGATCAGATGCTGAAGAATACAATGGAACAAGCCAAATGGTTTGGTTTCCATTGGTTTCTCTTATTGTGTATGTTTATGTGCGGCGAACAAAGAAAATTGCCCCGATGTACCTCATGCGTAATAAAATTGTTCAAAACAAACTTTGTTTTTTGTGATCGTTGCACAGCGGCCAGCACTGGGATGCACAGTCAACATGATTAGACTTTCGGAGAGTTTGTTCGGTACATATTACTGGAAGATAGCGTCGTTTTCAACCAAAGAAATGAAGAGCAAGATTTTCCCTCTCTTTCTCTCACACGCACTCATACACTCACAATCCAGCGAGCCACATTTTAGGATGGAAATTTTTAGAAGCAGGAAATTTTTAGAAGCAGGAAACGTCCTACAAGTCCAGTTTTTTTCAAATGGACGGACATGTTTCAATGCATAGGCATGTCCTCCTGACATGAAAGGTGCTATACAAATTTGATGTTGTTGTTGTTGTAGTAGTATGCAACGTACCTCATCATCAGAATCGTCAAAAATAGATGGTTTGGATAGCATCACGATGTTCTGCTTTGCCTTCTTGGGCAAAATAAGCCCATATCTGTGAAGAGAAATGAAATGCTTTCTAGCTACCGAGTAAAGTAAAATCATTTCTACAGTTAGTACAGGGAATGCTCGCTCCTAGGATCCCATCATTGCTCAACGATGATCCAAATCTATCAACTTCTTTTCTCAGGAACAAAATAATCGTTCCTTCCAACCACTGTCTGCCAAAGTATTCAAGCCTGCAAGGCAAACTTCATCTTTCAAGCATTTATTAATTTATTCGGTATATTTCAAACGCACGGATTGTATCCAAACGTCTGCCGGGAATTTTACTGTGACGTGTAGTTACTGTGCATTTCTGGCCAAATTCGTTTGCAATTGAGCAGCAATGAAAATGATTCAGGTTTGCACATTGTTTGCCCACAAGCTGTTCGCACAGCCAACAGCTGAGATAATGAACATTAAATCAGAATGTTTTGCCCGTTGCGTGTTGTGTTTAATGATCTCGGTACTTCTTGGTCAGGACAATCTGCCAAGAGTCTTGCTCCAGATTGCTACCCAGAGCCCCCTGCTGGAAGGTGTGAATGTTGGCCAGGACGCAGAAACCCTTCTCTTTAACACGCGCCCGAACGGGCAGATGGGACCTCGGATTGACTAACGTCTCACCTGAAGGACAGCCCCACCCAAAATGTAGGACTTCCACTGAGTGTCAAAATAGACCACATCAATCGCAAGTCCCGATGTGGGTCTCAAAACTCAATACCTTCTGACTCGAAAGTGAGAGCGCTACAAACCTCGCCTGGCTGACACGCAGTGGACACTCGGGTGAGGTAATGAAGGGCCTCAAGACACCTCAGTGGATTGGAAATAGGGACTAAAACGTCTGCATTCGAGGAGGAGACCAAATTGTGGAGGGCCAAAGGAAACTTGATTTGCAAAAGTGAACAGCACAAAAGAAATGTAACAAATCTGAGGCAAGTCAGAACTCAAACTGAGCATGATTGATACCCAATATCGATCAATTTCGTGTTCCAGTCCATCCGGTGATGAACTATACTTAATCTCACGAAAACAATGATTTCAGTCACACAGCCTAACGACCTAATTTCGCCCACAAATTGTACGGTCAATTCACTTTACAGTGCGTTCCGTGAAGTGTTTTGAGGCGTCCCGGAGATGTGATAGGGTTCTGTATCAAATGCTAGGACTATTATTATTAATAGTTCCTGGCATCTTTTTTTAATATGAAGGAATCATTAATCAACTGCTAGTGATAACATCGGCATTTCACAAATCACAAGCATTTGGCATAGGGAATCATTTTTCTTGAAGAAAAAAATGACTTCAGCCTTGGCACTTGGGTTATAATTTACAAACTGGCAGAGTGCCTACCAAAGCAATTCTGTCTTTCCTGTAAGATTTCTAAACGGCATTATGAACACTCAGCTTTTAAGTACTGCCTAATACTAATATCAAACATTTACAGCGAAACGGGCGGCAAACGCACCCACCGACTGCAGACGAGGACATTTCGCTGCTTTTTGTGTCTCTCGCCCGTGCGTCGCTGAGGTGGTGCGTTGTTTTTAGCAAAAGTGAAATAAATAATACAGGAACAAATAGTCCTCGCACAGGACACAGCGCCTTTCACATCAGGGCAATGCCTCAAAAGAGCTTCACGGGATTTCCTGTTGAATGGAGTGACTGTGTAATTTGTCCCCTGGATTAAAAAAAATCTAATCTTGTCGCCTAAACGTACTTTGGTCAACGGCTCTGATTCCTTAAGAGCGTCTTAAATCCAAGAAATATTTTGATGCCAAAAGCTTGGAGGTGCATGTGATTGCTGCATAATAAAATGAATTTTGTATTGTTGGCAGCAACTTGCCAAAACCTCCTCGTGAATTTCAAAAATGTTTTCTCCCTAGAGCAGAATTAGAAGTCCTGACAAAGTTACCTCCCACCAACCCACCCCCTCACACTCCGCCACTCCCCTGGGCAGCACACATCGTAGTGGTCGCACTTTCAGCCACTACAACCCCCCCCCCCTCTCGCCACCTGCCCACCCACCCAAACTCTGGAACACTCTCCCTCATTCCCTCTGCCTTGCCCCCGCTACCCCCCTTTTCAAGTCGTCCAGCCTGAAAAGCTTCCACTTCTGCTGCTTATGGCCACATTCTCCCCTCCCATCCCGTCTGTGTGTGTGTGTTTTTTTGTCTGTATATGTATAGTATGTCTCTCTCTATATGTCTGCGTGTCTCTCTCTGTATGTCTGCGTGCCTCTCTCTGTATGTCTGCGTGTCTCTCTATGTCTGCGTGTCTCTCTCTGTATGTCTGCGTGTCTCTCTCTGTATGTCTGCGTGCCTCTCTCTGTATGTCTGCGTGTCTCTCTCTGTATGTCTGTGTGTCCCTCTCTGAATGTCTGCGTGTTTCTGTGTTTCTCTCTGTCTATGTGTCTCCTTCTCTCTCTCTGTACGTCTCTCACGCTGCCTCTCTCTGTGTCTCTATATCTCTCTCTCCCTGAGTCTCTATGCCTCTCTCTGTGTGTCTCTATGTCTCTCTCTGTGTCTTCTATGTCTCCCACTCTTTCTCCGTCTCTCTTGGTGTCTCTGTCCACCCGAAGTGAAAGATGCTCTATAAATGTAATTTTGTTGCTGGTGTCTTGCGTGTTTCTCTCTCTGTCAGTGTTTCTCTGCGTATCTCTCTGTCTCTGTGTGCCTCTCTCTCTGTGTCTGTCTCTATCTCTGTGTGTGTGTGTGACTCTCTCTGTCTATTGTGTCGCTCTCTATCTATCTCTCTCCATGTCTGTGTCTCTCACTCTCTCTATGTCCATGTGTGTCTGTCTCTGTCTGTCTAAGTGTGTCTGTCGCTGTCTCTTTTTCTCTATATGTCTGCCTCTATGTCTCTCCCTCTGTCTCTCCCTATCCCCACTGTCACTCTCTCCCTGTCACTGTCTCTCTGTCCCTGACACTGTCCCTGTTTCTCCCTGCATCCCACCCCCCCTCCCCTGCCTCTCTCTCTCTCTCTCTATCTCCCTCCCTGTCACCCTATGTCTCCCTCTCCCCCTCCCTGTCTCTCTGCCTGTCCCCCTCTCTCCCTGCCTATCCCCCTCCCTCCCTCTCTCTCTATCCCTCTCACCCTATCACCACCCCCCCCCCCCCCCACCCCGTCTCTCTCCCCACCCCCTTCTCCCTCTCTCTATCTGTGTCTCTCTGTCTCTCTCTCTCTGTCTCCCTGTCTGTCTCTCTCTCTGACTGTCTGTCTGTCTCCCTGTTGTCTCTCTCTCTCTGTCTGTCTCTGTCTGTCTCTCTCCCTGTCTGTCTCTCTGTCTCCCTGTCTGTCTCTCTCTGTGTCTCTCTGTCTGTCCCTATCTCCCTGTCTCTGTCTCCCTGTCCATCTCTCCCTCTCCCTGTCTGTCCCTGTCTCTCTCTCTCTATCTCTCTATCTGTCTCACTGTCTGTCTCTGTCTCTCTCTCTGCCTCCCTGTCTGTCTCTCTCTGTGTCTCTCTGTCTGTCCCTATCTCCCTGTCTCTGTCTCCGTCTCCCTGTCCATCTCTCCCTCTCCCTGTCTGTCCCTGTCTCTCTCTCTCTCTATCTCCCTGTCCCCCTGTCTCTCTCTCTCTATCTCTCTCTCTGTCCCCCTGTCTCTCCCTCTCTCTCTCTATCTCTCTCTCTGTCTCACTGTCTGTCTCTCTCTCTGTCTCTCTGTCTCACTGTCTGTCTCTGTCTCACTCTTTGTCTCACTGTCTGTCTCTGTCTCTCTCTCTCTGTCTCTGTGTCTCTCTCTGTCTCACTGTCTCTCTCTGTCTCACTGTCTCTCTCTCTGTGTCTCACTGTCTGTCTCTCTGTCTGTCTCACTGTCTGTCTCTCTCTCTGTCTCTCTGTCTGTCTCTGTCTCACTCTTTGTCTCACTGTCTGTCTCTCTGTCTGTCTCACTGTCTGTCTCTCTCTCTGTCTCTCTGTCTGTCTCTGTCTCACTCTTTGTCTCACTGTCTGTCTCTGTCTCTCTCTCTGTCTCACTGTCTCTCTCTCTCTGTCTCTGTCTCTGTCTGTCTCTCTGTCTCTCTCTCTGTCTCACTGTCTGTCTCTCTCTCTGTCTCTCTCTGTGTCTCACTGTCTGTCTCTCTGTCTCTCAGCCACTTACTGTCTCACAGGCGCCGCCATCTTCACACATATTCTATCTTGTTTCCCGCCGCCGCACATTCGTCTCTGCTCTTGGCTCAAATAAACAGCATGACCCCCTCTCCCCCCCCAACAAAAACACCCCGCACCATCAAATAAAAATTCCCAGTTCTCTGGCTCTCCTCCCCCCACAGGATCCTCACAATTTCTCCCGTCAGAAACCCGCGGGAAATGCCCTTGTGATTTTTGTGAGTCAGAGTAAACCTGGCGCTCCATTAAGGGGTTTGAGTTTCGAGCCTCATCCTTGGTTTGGCTTAAAATCCTCTCTGAGCCTTAAAGGGAGAGATGAGAAACTCAACTCACTCGATGACTGTGACTCCTTCAGCTCTGTGTGGGCCCCACAGGGAAAAATACACACACACACAGTTCATATTGGATAATAGTTTTATTAAGATAATAAATGATTTTCAGTGATTTGGAATGGACGCGCAGAGAAACGTTCCTTACTTTTGAACACAATAGATATATATATATATATATATATAAAATCTTTTTATCTTTTGGATTTCGCGCCTGATCGTTTGCTATTAGATTATGCATCGCTGTTTGCACTGTTGAGTGAGATACGCTCGAGGATGAGCCAAGGCATGTACGGTCAGTGGTCTCTGACGGATGTGATAAATTGTATCATTTATTATTCTTCATGTTTACTTTTCCCTACTTTTAATGCAGACGAGCAAGCGGGCAGGCAAGGCAGGTAGGCAGGACAGGACAGAACAAACAGAAGGTCCTCCAGAGAAAACCTTAACTCAAGGCAATAGTAACTGAAATACAAAGTTCAATCCTGCGGAGCTCCAACAACAACTTTGATTTATATAGCGCCCTCCAGGCCGGACGGCGTCTCAGAGCGCTTCACAATAGCGGATCCCGGGACCGAGCCAGGGGCAGGGGGTAGAAAGGTGACCAAGGGTGCGGTCGAAGAGAAAGATCTTCAGCTGTGACCTGAAACTGGGAAGAGAGGGGGCGAGGCGAAGGGAGTGAGGAAGGGAGTTCCAGAGCCTCGGGGCGTAGTGGCTGAAGGCACGGCCGCCGAGGGTGGAGCGGAGGATTCAGGGGACATGGAGGAGGCCAGACCCGGTGGAGCAAAGGCAACGGAGGCTGGTTTGAGGAGAGGGGAAGTCAGAGAGGTAGGGGGTGCAGAGGAGTGGAGGGATTTGAAAACAAGGGTGAGGATCTTGAATTCGATCCTCTCAGGGACAGGGAGCCAGTGAAGTCTGGTGAGGACTGGGGTAATGGGGGAGTGAAGTTTAGTGCGGGTGAGAATGCGGACGGCAGAGTTTTGGATGAGTTGGATTTTGTGGATTGTGGTGGAGGGGAGACCGGCAAGGAGGGCGTTGGAATAGTCCAGCCGTGAGGTGACGAAGGCCTGGACCAGGGTTTCAGCGGCTTTTGGGGAGAGGTATCGCCGGAGATGGACGATCCGTCGGAGGTGGAAGAAGACGGCGCTGGTGAGGGACCGGATGTGGGGAGTTGTATTTCAAAGATCGCTCAGTATGCACTCAACCTCTGCGGTACAGGACGTTTGTAGGAGATAAGAAAAGGACCATAAAAATCTCTCACATCGAGTTCTGTGTTTATGTAGTAAAAAAAAATGGCACTAATGCATTCCCTTGTTGTAAATCATTCAAGCTGTCACTCAGATTCTCATTTGCCAACTCCGGGCTTTTTCCATGGTTGCAGTGAAAAAACTCTGTATCAAATGCAAGGGTCATTATTCTTATTATGTATTTGTGAAAATATTTGTCTCCTGTGAGTAACGGTCATCAAAAGTGATCGGAATTGTCTCCGACGAAATCCACTGCAATGATTGATTGAATAAATACAACACAATAATAATTTGGTCACGCAGTCCACGACAGTGTTTGTTGGACACTGCTGTCGCCTTTCGCCCACAAAAGATAGTCATTGCATTTACAGTACTTTCTGTAACATGCTCTGAGGCTGCTCAATAATGTGATAAGGTACGAAATCAAATGCAAGGGTTATTATTATTCAGACTTCTAATTGGAAATGCCAGCTTTTGTTTATTTTCTGCAATGATCCAGTGCTTTGCTTTATGAAGTTATTTTTCTGTCCGTGAAACTATTATCAATTCTCGCTGCAAAACGCATCCAACAATAACGTTAGGATGAAATATTACCACTGCAGGGAATTAGATGATTTGCTTGGTTAGTGGATCAGGAAACATTTTGATGCCTGAGTCTCAAGTAGATACCGTATTGTATTTATCCTGCTACAATCACATTGATGCAAACACAGTCACTAAATTTCACAGTAAATCCTGTTAAGTCCTTTGAGATATTTCAATGATACGATAAGGCACTTTATCAAGTATAATAATCCTTGATACAGCGCCTTATCATCTTGTTAAGAGTCTGAAAGTTTTTCACAGAATATACTATAAAGCAGACTGTATATTTTTGTGAGCGAAACACAGTAGCCAGTTGTCCACAGCAGTGTCCCACAAACAGTCGTGGATTGACTGACCAATTCTTTTTTAAAGCGATCCATCAATCGAACGGCAACCAGGTTCGGACTTACTGCTCAGTAAACAACAGTGTTTATAAAGAGACTGCTTTCCTTTCTATTTCAGCTGTTGGCATCTTTCTGGTCTTGCCGGTGAGAATATTTTGGGCTGCCTATGTTTATATAGTTATTGTATATCAGACAACGCCACGGATAATAAGGCAGATCTGAAACACAGCTCTGAGATCATTGCCAATATCAACCAGAACAAAATTACACTTGTATAGTGGCTTTTACGTTGGGAAGACGTCCCAAGGCACTGGATATCAATGATTCAGACCCAAGCTGAGATCGAGGACGGGGAGGGTGGAAGGAATGGGGGGTATTTGGGGTGACTGATGGGACCGTCGAAGAGGAGGGCCTCGAGGCGAGACTAGAAGGAGGCCAATAAGGGAGCGAGGTGGACAGACTGCGGGATGGAGTTCCAGACTGGGAACAGATGGCTGAAGGCTCGCTCGCCAATGGCTGGGTGGGTGGGTAAGGGGACGTGGAGCAGACGGCAGCCTGCTGAGCGGAGAGGGCAGACAGGTTGGTAGGGGGTTAGGAGGTCGCAGAGGTAGGGTGGGGGAGGCCAGGGAGGGCTTTGAATGTGACAATAAACCAGTAGAAATACGTGACTAAATATTTTATTGGGGCTTTATTTAATTGACTGTTCATTTCACCTTCAACTATGTGTCAATTGAACCCTCGCTGAAATCTTCATGAATATCTAGGATTATGAACACATTGTCAACACATCTCACTAAGAGTATTGTAATGCAGGCATATTGAAATGCATATGTCATTTAATCAGAGACTAATTGTGCTGAATTTTCTTTTAGCGAAGACGTTAAGTAATTAAGCCTCTGTGCCCGGCACAATGTTTTACTAAACACAAAATACTACAGACGCTGGGAATCTGAAACAAAAACAAAAGTTGCTGGGGAAACTCAGCAGATCAGGCAGCATCCATGGAGAAAGGAAAAAGAGTCAACATTTCGGGTCTACAACCCTTCGTCAGAACTCAAAGTTTTACTGCACTGCTTTTCATGTTAATGTTTCAAAGCGCTTCACAGGATATACTGTACTGTTAAGTGTCGTGACTGTGTAAGACCAGATTGATGGGGTTCGCTTGCCCTGTTCATAACGTTATTAAGCTTTGGATCTCTGCTTCAACAATAGGATCCGAAGACTGGAGCTGCCGAGACCAAGGCAAGCCAGTTTGATTTTGACGCCCATTGTGGAGTTTGGCCAGAATTACCACTTGACAACGAGCAATGAAAGTAGCTCTTGATGAACTGCCATCAGGTCCTCCCTTCCAATCAGCCTTTCAGATATTTCCAATCAGCACACTGTGGCTTTTGAAACCACGAGAAGTAAACACATAGGCGCTTTCCTGGTAACATTTCGAGAGCCTCTGTAATAGAACACAGCTGTGAAATGAACGCAGTACATTAACGAAGCAAAGCATCGTCGTCCAAACAGGATAAGATGAGAAGATGAACAGTGGGGCTAAATTCCAAATAATACTACTACAGCGAACACAGGTTTGGTGGTTCCAATTCGGAAAACAACAACAACGACAACATAATTACACTTGGATAGCGCTTTTCACGTCGGGAGGATGTCCCAAGGCACTGGTTCCAATTCGGAAAAACGACTTCAGTGAGCGAGTAGTAAATGCACGGAACAGGCTCCCTAGGGAGACCATGGAAGCAGAAAATGTCGATTCTTTCAAGAACAATCGATCTATTTTGGAAGATAAGATTCTGGGATACAATAAATAATTTGCGGCTGCCAGGATGGTGGAAGGTAAACTGGATGGACCTCGGTCTTCTTGGCCTATCAGATGCTTGTGTTTTTAAAGTATGTATACTCCAGTACTGTCATTAGAACTCCATTAACTAAGTGAAATTCTGTGACTGATTGGACATTAATCAGAATTGCCTAATGTAAACCTGACGCTTTTCCTGTGTATCTTTCCATAGAAGTTTGGCTGTTTTCCTGTGAGCTGTGCTCAGAGTACAAGCGAAGATACGAGAAGAAAAGTATTGAAACAGTACACTCGGTAACACAATTTTGCTCCAACAAATAATTATCATCTGTTCAATAATAAATAGAGTGCTTTTATAGAGTGCCCGTCACGCCAGACGGCATCTTAAATAAATTCACAGTGATGCTCAAATACCAATGAATTGAAGTGCAACAAAAGGTCTTTAAGTTTACATATTGTTTAACTAATATACACTACTGGCCAGGATAATTTATTACTGTGTAAGGAGGTACTGTACTTCTCTTTTATGGTAGTAGTAAGCCAACAATAATACTGGTAACGAAGGCTACGATACCAGCATTATGAGCGATTGCTATATATCATCTGGATGTCATAAGATAAGGCAAGGGGGAGTGGGTGGGGGGGTGTGGGTGGAGGGTGATGGAGAGACAATGTTTATAATGAAAACTGCTGCAATTTCAGTTTTGAGAGCAATATATTTTATCTCTAAAATTGTAAATGATGTACTAAAAGAAAACATTTGAAACAGATAAGACACAATACTGCAGATGCGAGGAAAAAAAAAAAAATGACATCGGCTCAGTTTATTTAAAAAAATTATTATAAAGTTTTTTTAAAAAAGTGACAAGCCAGACCCATTATTGATAATCAAGCACATCATTCACAGCTAGAAAAGCATAATCCATCAACCTATTATGAAGCAGAAAACCTCCCACAGTTTTCTGCGCCCACAAGGGAATTGTACACTACACTTTTCAAAGTTTGTTTTCTTTTTCAAAGAAAAATCTGGTCTGTTCGTCCCCACGGTGATTACAATTCACTCGCCACAAACTTTTTGCAGTGTGAGACGTGATTTTTAAGATGCTCAGGGTTCTCAAGTACAAACATTGGAAGAGTTGGGATTAACGTTTCGCCCACAAATATACTGTCAGTTCACTTTACAGTAGAATCTGTGAAGCGCTTTGAGGCGTCTAGAAGACGTGAAAAAAGCGCTGTGTCAAATGCAAGGATTATTAGAATTTTGCAACGACTGTGCAATTCTGTCCAGAGATTTGTTAAACCTCGGCAAAAAACAGATGCATGGACCAACAACAAAAAAACTACATTTGTGTTTCACATTGGGAGCTCATCCCAAAGAGCTGGGGGTTTAGATGGACGGCAGGGAGGCCACGGGTAGAGGGTGACTGATGATGCCATCGAACAGTAGGGTCTTGAGATGGAGGCAATGGAGGGACAAGGAAGAACCTGAAACTCAAAGAATATAGAGAAGTGAAGGGTGCTGTTTGGGTGCCTTTGAAATTTCATCCCACAATCCCTCTGCCTCACCCCCGCTCTAGCCTCCTTCAAGTCCCACCTCAGCACCCTCCTCTTTGACAGTGCCTTCGGTCATTACCCCCCTTTAACCCCCTTCCCTTCAACCTCCCTGACACCAACTCCAACCCCAGATCGGGTCTGAAACACTGACTGTCCAGCCCCTTGGGATGTCCTCCCCAAACTTGCTGTTTGGCTTGACAAAATCTCATTATTGTCAGGAATCACCCATTATCTAACCTGGTTTCAATATTATACCGATGGAATTATTCGACACAAAAAGCACTGACAGAGGACTGTTCCCGAGGGCAATATTCCGCTGCCATTTGAAAAACGTTTTGCAAGAAACTTTTGCAAACCCATGTAGAAGTTTTACTCTCTGAGACTCTTGCTTTGAACTGCTCTTTGCCATTACAGTCACACGTTGGATGTCATAAAAAAAAAGATCTTCGCTGTTGGATTATTAAAGTCTGCACGAGGATATTATCTGCACTTCTGATTTCACATTTTAATAACTCCAATGACATTTGTGCCAAAACATATCAAGCAGCTGAAAGAGCATAAACATTCAAGCTCATATAACACTTATCATCCAGCTTATTGAAGAAAGTTCGTGACAAATGATAAGCGATTAGATGTTCCTTTCAAGGCAGCTTTTCAATATGGAAGGCATTCAATGAAAATATGCTGTCAATCAATCCATCGCAAACGAATGCATATAAGCACTAATAACCCAAGGCCCTGTAGAATTTCAGAAGCCATGTTATTACAGTTTATTACCCTGTCGGGCATTCAACGCTGCATTCCTGGGAAAGTGCAAAGAAATATTCTCGTAGCTCAGCTTCTTTCTTCTTCGGTAAAGATTGGAGATTAAACGACTTTTGTTGGGAATCTGTCCCGCGTATTCACTGCTTTGTGAGGTTAAAAAAAAACGACTTGTCTCACTTATTCCTTGTTAATTCTGTACCTGTGTTCTCTCGTCTGTCCTCATATTCCAAGACAAAAGGTCTGCTAGTATCAACATCATCCATGCCTCTCAACATTATCTCTGCCTCCCTCATAATTTTCTTCTTCATTATGAAAACTAGCAACAGAATCACCTCTTCAGGACTTAAGAATGGCTCAGAATCATACTCGTTTGTTCCTGCCTGACCCACTAAGGGGTTCGCGGCAACTTCTGTTTTTGTTTCAGATTTACAGCGTCCGCAGTATTGTGCCTTCTTGTTTTTTCCCCTCCAGTGCATCAATAATAATAAAAATAATAAGCCTTGCGTTTGACACAGAGCCTTATCACACCTTCGAGACGTCTCAAAGTGCTTCACAGAACAAGCTGAAGAGTAGATTGATGGTGTGCTCTTTCTAGTGGAGGCCGGGCAGCAGACAATTGCGTTTGTTTTGAAGATTGAATTCCGAAATGACTGAGACTAATAATAATAATAATAATAATCCTTGCATCTGATATAGCGCTTTTCACATCTTCTAGACGTCTCAAAGCGCTTCATGGAATATACCGTAAAGTGAATTGACTGCATATTTGCCGGCGAATACTCCCAGCACCTTCGTGCATCAGTCGCTGGCCGCATCAACCTCCATGGGTGCTCACTCGACCTCACCAAGCCAGTCAGGAACCTTGGCGTCTTGTTCGATCCTCAACTGTCTTTCCTCTCTCACATCCAAACAATGACTCACTCTGTCTTTCCCCATCTCCGCAAGATTGCCCTACTCCGCCACTACCTTACACCCAAAGCCACTCCGTGACTCCATCTCCTCCATCCTCGCCTGACTCCATTGGCTCCCCATCATCCAGAGGATCCAATTCAAGATCCTGGACCTCACATTCAAAGCCCTCCATAACCTTGCCCCATCCTACATCCGTGACCATCTAATCCCTTACCAACCTGCCCGCCCGCTCCGCGCAGCAGGCTCTGGCAGGCGAGCCTTTAGCCATGCTGCCCCCAGCCTCTGGAACTCCGTTCGGCAGTCCCTCCACCTCGCCCACTGCTCAACAGTCCCCTTCCATCGCTCCATGTATTTTTAAAAAAATCTATGATGTTCACAGTTGCTCTAAGTTTTCCCTAAAAGCAAATACACATTTCATCGCAATCTGATACTTCAGCAAATATCTCCCACCACTTGTTATTGAGCCTTTTTTTATATACCTTTATCGGTGTTAATGAGACACATACACAAATACCCCTGATATGGGCGTGCCACTGGGTGCTAATGAGTGCTTACAAGTTTCATTAAACAGAACCACAGAACATAGCCGCTTGACAATGTTTGGCAACGTTCGAAAGCTATTGCATAATCTTCGTCTGGGATGCAAAGAGTTAATATGTCCCTCCCTTTATAGGAGGCAGCTGGCAAACCGAAGGGGGTTTGTACCAGTCTTTCAATTTCATTTTCTTTGCCATCAGAGACACACAGATGGAAACCCAGTTGTAAAGGTAATGGGCTAGAACTGAGCCCTCGTTCCATGCGTCCAAATACGTGATTTCTAGAAAACAGGGAAAATTAACAGAATGTCAATTAACAATAATTGTTAATATTAATAACAATCCTTGCATTCGATCTAGCCATTTTCACATTTTCTATATGTCTCAAAGTGCTTCACAGAATATACTGTAAAGCGAATTGACTGTATATTTGTGGGCAAGACGCGGCAGCCAATTGCGCACAGCGGTGTCCCACAAACAGTTGTGGATTGAAATTACCAATTTGTTATTATTTTATTGGAGGGGTTATTATTAGGCGTGTGTGTGGAGTAAGGAAACTTGTCCGAGGTTTCGCCCTGAACTGCCTGGATTCGAACACAGGTCTCACGCTTGTAAGGCGAGTGCTCTAACCACTGAGCTTCAAGACTTCATGTGATCAATTTATTATTGTTTTACAGCTGGAAATCATTTGTAACCTTAGCTACATATATGGTCACTTATAAATACCCAGTCACACTTTATAGAAACTTTGTGAAGCGTTACGAGACTTCTTGACATTAAAGGTGCTGTGTCAAAGGCTTATTTATTGTTATCCACATATAGTACAGTAGTTTGAGACACATTGATAAAATGTGGAATAAAACTAAATAATGTGGCATAATGTGTCAGCTAGTTGATTTATTTTATATTTAGACGATTTGTATGAGTCTGTGAGTCTTTCAAGACACTATTTGAACCCATCAAATGCAAGGATTACTTCCTACTGAACCTTCTCTCTGTCTCGTGCAAATCAGTTCTGTACACACTATGCGCTGGCAAATGACAGTGAGAAGAAAGCTGGTTGTAAAAAATCTTTGGCAAGTGAGAGTCAATCATGAGTACATGGTACTAAATGGTGGATCAGCTCTGCAATCTAACATTAGCGTACAGCTAACATACAGTTTATTGGTAAATGTGCATAAATCACTTAGGGTTTAAAATTTCCAGTATCACACGATAACAAAGGCCTGAGTAAATTCACTGCTCATCAAGTGATGCACAGCACCCCACATGTTCAGACAATGTTATTACACGCGTAGTTCAACACTGAATTTGAGACTAGATTACCGGTTGTAATGGGTTTTCTTTACACCCGCAAAATTCACAGTCACTTCACTTTACAGTATATTCTGTGAAGCGCTTTATAATAATAATCGTTGCATTTGATATAGCGCTTTTCACGTCTGCTAGACGTCTCAAAGCGCTTCACAGAATATACTGTAAAGTGAATTGACTGTATATTTGTGGGCAAAACACAGCAGCCAGTTGCACACAGCAGTGTCCCACAAACAGTCTTGGATTGAAATGACCAATTTGATTATTGAGACGCTTTGAGATGTGTCAACGACTTGATCAGGCGCTATTATCTGATGCAAGGATTCTATTTATTAATCTTTTCAGTTCAGAGCGAGCCTTCCTGCACGTATACTCAATACCAGCAGGAGTGGGAACAATTCAAAATAATTATTTACAGGGCAAACATGGTTAATTTGTTTGCTCCTCACTCGAACGAATTGCAAGCCGCTATCTCGTCGTGGCTGAGACCGGTTAACTCAGCGCTGACTTGTAGTCGAATGATCATGTGCTATCTCAGTGTCTGAACCTACTCAGGGATCAGGAGGGTTAGAAGATCTCATGCAGACTTACTTTGTAGCTGTTCTCCCACAACAAAACGGTCAACTATCAGAATCGATGCAGTGGGGTCAAATTTGACAATCTGTTCAATAAATGTATCGTCCAGTTTCTGCAAAGAGGGGAAAACTTTCATTAGCGTTTAATCATACCTCCAACCTGTCCCCAACGAGAAAAGAACTGCAAGACTGTACTCAATCAATCAATCAATCAACACTTACATTTATATAGCGCCTTTCACGTCAAGAGGACGTCCAAAGGCGTTGCTTGAGATATTGTCATAAATTAATCAACCTGATTAGCATTACAAAATCAGTACTGGATCTCCCTTTTCTTACCAATAACAACTTGAACTTATATAGTGCCCTCCACAACCCCGGATCAGAGTCAGGCTCCATCCCTCTGAGGCGCTATCCAGCCTGGAGGGTGTTATATAAGTGCAAGTTGTCGTTGCCAGTGGTGGTTAGTGAGTGTCTGATCATGTTCAACAGGTTCCGGACTCCAAATTCCCCTGTGTGTGGCTGGCATACTTGGATTTTTTATTTAACCTGTTTGCATTTTTCCCAGGTGAATTTAGCTTTCCATTTCGGTTCAATGAGGAGCATGACTGCGGTGATGATTTTCTGGATCGCCAGAGGAGGCCGGTTGTAATCCTTGATCTTTTCAATTAATTCCGGATTGAGCTGTTGGATGTTTTTCCTCAGGTCCATTAGCATGCAACGCTCAAACATAATCTTGATTCGCTTATGTACGTGTTTCTCTTCAGCCTCTAAAAAATGAGCAAACAATTAAAGAGGAAAAAAAAAAGGCAGAATGTGAATCCGTTAGAAGGAATGCATTCTAACTTGACCTGTTTAAAGTAAAATATGCCTCAACTACAGTTGCAGGAAAGGAGAACCCAATTCCTGACAACCAATTTGATCAATGTAGCAAGTGTAAAGCACAATATATGCATAATAATACAATATGTCAATAGGAATTAAAACATTAAAAAATATCGCCTGTACAGTATTGGTATTTGTATGTAGTGTCCTTCATGTCAGAAGGCTGTCTCAAAGTGCTTCGCAGGTAACAAGAACGACAACAGAATTACATTCATAGAGCGCCCTTCACATCAGGAGGACTTCCAAGCGAATTAGCGAACCCGAGTGGGGGGGTGAGGGGGGGGGGGGGGGGAGGAGTGGTAGGTAGGAGTATGGGGAAGGGGAAGGAGAGTAGGAGAGGGGGAAGAGTTACGAGGGGAGCAGAAGGCGCGGTCGAAGAGAAAGGTCTTAAGACCGACCTTGGAGGAGGAAAGGGAGGAAGCGAGGTGAAGAGATTGCAGGATGGAGTTACACTGTAAAGCGTAGTGACCATGTATTGTTTTTTTGCAGACAAAAGTCTACAGGTTGCGTCAGGTATGGGGCTCCAGAAGGATTGATTTGGGTTCAAGATGTCTGCCATCTGCCAGAAACAGTTGAAATTTGACGCTCATTCATACTTCTATCATTTTGTTAGACGCTTAAAATGTGAGCCGGAACAATGTCCCCGGTTAGGTTAGGAATGCTCTAGGACGGCTAGTTAACCCACTTGAACAACAACAATAAAATTACACTTGTAGAGCGTCTTACGTGTAGGGAGGATGTCCCAAGGTGCTGAACATTCAGAGGTCAGGATCCGAGTATCTGGTGGTGGTGGTGGGGGGTGGGGGGGGGGGCAGAGAGGTAGGAGGGCAACTGAAGGCACGGTCAAAGAGGAAAGTCTTGAGACCAGTCCTAAAGGAGGCAGGAGAGGGACCAAGGCAAAGGGATTGTGGGATGGAGTTCCAAAGCGTGGGGGCAGAGAGGCTAAAGGCCTGGCCGCCAATGGTAGGGTGGGTCGGGCGGGGAGACATAGAATAAGACGGAGCATACTGAATGGAGGGAGTGGACAGGTTGATTAGGGGTTGAGCAGGTCATGAGAGGTACAAGGGGGTAAAGCCCTGGAGAGCCTTGAAAGTGAGTACAAGGAATTTGAATTCGAGTGAAGGGTGCTCTTTAAATGCAAGTTGTTGTAGTTGAGTAGGAATCAATGTCCGATACCTAAAACTAAGAGTCTTGCTTTGGGATCATCAATCTCCTTCAATATCTCCAGCGTAGACTTCTGAAATATTTCCAACATTTTAAACATGTTCCTGCATTCAAGCTCCGTCATCTCTCTTTGGCTTCCAAGGTTAATAACAATGACAGCAAAAGCTTTCCCTTCCAAGTTCCGTAGAGGCACAACGATGAGCAGTTCTTCTTTTACCACAGTTATCATCTGCTCAGAAAACGCCGCACATTTAAAGAGGTAGTCTCTGTAGGGATGTGAAAGGAGGACAGCACTGAGGAAATGCGCCAAACAGCCAGATTAAATGGTCTCTTTCTACAAGGTATATTTCATCATCTGCTTCACTGATATGCTTGTGCATACAGTTCACGTTATCATCACATCTGTATAACTAAAAGCTTTGTATTATTGTTTCACAATGTTGTCGATCTTGGCGAAACCCAGGCAAAGAGCCACAATCTTATAGAAGGGCGGAACAGGCTTGAGGGACTGAATGGCCTCTTCCTGTTTTCATGTTTCGATTAGATAGCAACTATGCCTCTGGGACTTTGAACCCTGACTCCCAACTCATACACCTGAAACAATCAAAAGAGTAAACTCCAAATCACAGGTAAGGTTTGTAGATTTGTTCCATACCCTGAGTCTCGGGAATGGAATTTGGACTTGTCCAAAAGAAGTCCCTTTCAGCTGGTCTAAACCATCCATACTTTAAGTCATGTAAAGCCAGAGCAGAACTTCACTGTCTTACCAACCTGAACAGATTGTCCTTCCTTTTCAGTATAATTGGAGTCGTGTGCACCTCTATGGTTCCTTTTACATTATCTGCTGTCATACTCTTCTGCAATATGAACTCCTTTGGGTATGGGAAAGAGAGGGGTTAGCTGAGAGGATCGTGGTTGATGATTGCACTATACCAGCTAGCTCCCTCGTTCATTGGAATCAGAGTTTTAAAGCATCACGATTTTCACCCCTAAGACGTAAGAATGGAACTCAATCAGCAGCTTAGGAGCTCCAGCGGTTGAGTAATGTACCAGAGCTGCCTTCAGTGAGGTTCTGTGAGTTTCAATTGCTCCCCTTCAATAATACTCAGATTTAGATCCCTAATAAGAGTTTTTAACAGATGAGGAGTTGATGTACAGGCGTTCATCCTCAATCAATCTTACCCAATTTAGCAGACGTGAAGTTTACTAATACACTGAGAAAAGGTATGTTGAAGGGAGTACCTTAGGACTAATACAGTCAACGAAGTACAGATTGAGAGATTTGATGGTGGTTGACCTTTGATGGATCCAGGACCACGCAGCTTCCAAAATTTGCAGGACGCTCCTCTGGGTTTGCACATAATGGTAGGCAATACTAAATGCTTTGGTGATGCCCTGAAGAATAAATTCCAAAACGTGACTGTGAATTTTTAGCATCAAACATTATACAGTACCCTTGTGTGCACTGCATGCTTTGCTCAGCACAGTGATACAGTCTGTGGAACCCCCTGTGTTAAAACATTGTCATTGCCATTAGCCTCTTGGTACCAAATTCTGTACCAGGATTCAAATGCAGTAGAAGAGCATATTAACAAAATAGCTGGACTTCAATTTTGCCTCCAGAACAGCAGTTAATAATAATAATAATAATAATGCCTGCATTTGGTACAGTTCCTTATCATTGAGACATCTCAAAGCACTTCACAGAATGTATTGTAAAGTGAATTGTCTGTTTATTTTGTGAGCGAAACCCGGCAGCCAATTGTGTGCAGCATTATCCCACAAACAGTCGTAGATTGAGTGACCAATTTTTTTTTTTTTTTGAAAGGGATGATTTCCTCAGCAAAGTTCTGGGGGGGTGGGTAGGAGGAGTGGGATGGTGGGGTGGGTGGGGGGGGGAGGGAGAATGGCCTAATTATCAAACTGCTAAATTACCAGCGTGTCACCTCGTAACACATTTTGTGTAATACTGCAGTTATTAAATGGTGAAAATTCCAAACAGGAACCTGACCTCAGCCTCACCTGGTAAAAGTTGATCTCATGATTCATGAAGACCTTATCCTTACACGGGTCTCTAACTGTGTCAATCGCCAAGATTCCAAACACTCTCCTATTCAAATCTTTTATTGGGATCACAATGAAGGAACCTTCTACTTTTTCCCGTCTGCAGTTCCAACTGTGGACACCTCCATGATCCTGAATTCGGGGAATATAGATTGTTTTCCCTTCGTCAACTGCATGAAAGCTGGGTTGAAAAAATAAGCAGGAAAAAAAACACACAAATTTATTTTGACCGTAGATACTTTAAGAGATAAATTGACAGACTGAATTTACACACCATGAAATGCAAAGAAAATGTTTCCTTCAGGTTCCTAATAGAATTGGAGGTGAGGCACATATCGAAACCAAAGCAGAAGTATTTTCGGAATAGTGACACTTGAATAATTAACGTGAAAAATATTTTCAGAAATAGTCGCAAACTTTCTGATCCATAAGACAGAAAGGGCTTCCGTGAAGGGTGAGATACAAGCCAGAGTCAGAAGAAATGAGGCTGGACAAGATTTCACGATCAAGCTGAGTGTGGCCATGGGAGATTTTTAAATTGGAGAAAATAATAATAATCCTTGTATTTTATGTAGCGCCTTAACACATTATTACTCTCCCCAGAAAGCAATCGGCCAATCGTCTAACAACTGTGTTACTACTTACTGCTAGTTAAATAGAGGCATCTGGAGGAAGGCAACTTGCCTAAGGTTTCGTCCTGCCCAGGAACCAATCTGTGGAGAATTTAAGGCTTGGTGGGACTTGGCAAGGTTGGGCTGTAGGATGTGTTGGCCAAATAGATACCACCCAACTCAATCAGCTCCTCACAATTTTGTATCAGAAATGAAGGAACAAAGGGAAGGAGAAAGGAGCCAGGTGTCAAGTAGGAGGAAGTTGGAATTGCTCCTTTGAATCGAGATGCAAGAGAAAGATTTCGACCCAAAGCACTACTGGAAGCAATTGTGTTTGCAATAAAATAGAGTTTCTCTCTCTCTCTCACCTTACAGTTCGCTCATTTCTATAGAGTCCCTGGTTCAGGATCAGGTTTGCATCTTCCACAGTGCAGGCGACGTAATGGAGGAAAGTGTCACCCTTTTCTGGCTTGTGATAGTTATGCTTTAAAAAGGCTATTGAAGAACTGATCTTCTTATTATCACCATGACCTTCTACATCCTGTTCCAGAGATAATAGTCTGTGTTAAAAGCTCGAACTGACATTGGCAGTGAAACTCGTTAGTGCAGCTGGGCCTAAAGATTACACTTAAACCAGTACTGCAGGTTTCGAGCAGAAAAAGGAACATCCATATGCTTATTTATGGTGATAGTAATGCGCAAGGCCAGGGTGAATAATCTGAGAAACGTGTTTCACTCTCTGAAAATGATGCCGTGTTAAGATAGCAATTAAAGTAGGACACAAAGTCTTTTCAGCTGGATTCGGAGCAGAATCCAACGGAGGGAGATATTTCAAAGATCTTAAACCCGTTGTTTCATACGGAATACAATTTATAAAAACAATAGTAATCATTGCATTTGATACAACGCCTGATCACGTCTTCGGGACGTCTCAAAGCATTTCACTGGATTTACTGTAAAGTGAATTGGCTGTATAATTTGTGATCGCCAGTAACAGCAGAGAGGAATCCAGGCCCTTGTGGCATTTTAACTAAATTCCAGATAGTCTTAGACACAGGCTAACACTACAAAGCATCATACCTTATAAAGACACTCGAAAACAGCTTTATAAACAGGACCCATGCTGGCACCTCCGAGCCGTGCTGCTTCTTTGATAGAGTAAAGCCATTTCCTCCTGGCGCTGGCCCGCGCCTCATTATGGCACGATTGTGAAGAGCTGGTCGACAGAAATTGTACAATGCTGTCAAATGCATCTTCATCATCGGCGATTTCCTTAACGATGGCTTCAATGTATGACCTGAACTCCTGTTTGGTCAAAACAGTTTCCCCGCTCCGGCATTTCTGGTTCATATTCAGTCTGATGTGAGCTGTTAAAATAGAGTCACACAACGTAATAAAGCGCTACATGCAGCTCCATTTCTCTCGACCTCATAATCCGAGAAATTTTTAAACAATGAAAGTTAAATGCTTCCCTCGTTTTTTTTCTCCTGGAAATATAGTGCTTTTCATCTGCTGTCATCTTGACTGAATTATTTATATTGAATTGTTTGAAGCCTAGTATTTGTCCAAAGCTTCAGAAGAATAATAATGATAATAATCCTTCCATTTGATATGACAACAACAACTTCGATTTATATAGCGCCCTCCACGCTGGATGGCGTCTCAGAGCGCTTTATAGCGCTTTTCATGTTGGGAGGATCATAACTGTGTCAAAGCATTACACAACTTTTATCGTAAAGTGTATGAGACACTATGTATCTTCTATACTATGTGGAGCTCCTGTAGCTCAGTGGTTAGAGCACTCGCCTTACAAGCGTGAGACCTAGGTTGGAATCCAGGCAGATCAGGGCAAAACCTTGGGCAAGTTGCCTTACTCCACACGCCTAATAATATTCCCTCCAGATAAAACCACAACAATAAAAATTAGTCATTTCAATCCACAACTGTTTGTGGGACACTGCTGTGTGCAATTGGCTGCCGCGTTTCGCCAACAAATGTACAGTCAATTCACTTTACAGTATATTCTGTAAAGCGCTTTGAGACATCGATAAGATGTGAAAAGCGCTACATCAAATGCAAGGATTATTATTATTTATTATTATCTGGTAAGCCTATTTGCGCACAGACAGCCGTGAAGCGAATGATCGATTTTACCTGGATATTTATTCTCTAGCAAAACTCCCTTTGCTTTTCAATAGTGCTACAGGATCTTTAAACAACTACCTGAGCAGGTAGAGGGGACCTCCATTTATATCTCATTCAAAGGACAGTACCTAGTAAATGGCAGAGTTCTCCCAACATTGCACTTGAACGCAGCCTAGCTTTTGAACTCAAAGAGCCTAACCTTACCTCAGCCCAAAAGCTGCTGAAACCCTGGTCACCTCTGGGCTGGACTATTGCAATGCCCTCCTCTCTAGTCTCCCCTCCACCACAATCCACAAAATCCAGCGAATCCAAAACTCTGCCGCCCGCATACTCACCCACTCTAAGCTTCGCTCCCCCATTACCCCAGTCCTTGCCAGACTTTACTGGCTCCCTATCCCAGAGAGGATCGACTTCAAGATCGTCACCCTTGTTTTCAAATCCCTCCACTCCGCTGCACCCCCCTATCTCTCTGATCTCCTCTCTCCTCAACCCAGCACCCGCTGCCTTCGCTCCACCGGGTCTGGCCTCCTCCGTGTCCCCCAAATTCTCCGCTCCACCCTCGGCGGCCGTGCCTTCAGCCACTACGCCCCGAGGCTCTGGAATTCCCTTCCTCACTCCCCTCGCCTCGCCCCCTCTCTTCCCAGTTTCAGGTCACAGCTGAAGCCTTTCTCTTCGACCGCGTCTTCGGTCACCTTTCTGCCCTTGCCCCTGGCTCGGTCCCGGGATCCGCTATTGTAAAGTGCTCTGAGACGCCGTCCGGCGTGGAGGGCGCTATATAAATCAAAGTTGATGTTGCTGTTGTTGTTGTTAACATGCGGCTTGCACCCCACAACTGGAGAGGGAAAAATGCTTCAACCTGAGCCAGGTTTTCGCACTGACTGACCTTTCGTGGCAATGGTCTTCAGTGAAAGTCCAAAGAGTTTAGGGCTCCTGATCATAGATTGAAATCTCTTGATGTCAGGGTTACAGGATTTGACTGCAAGTAATTGGGCTGTTTCATACTGTGTTGGTACAACATTGGTCACCAGGGGGCACCATCATACCGAAGATGTGAAGAAATTGTTGCTGGAAAGAGTCTGACCAAATACAGTATGTCTTTGAAATCATGAAAGCTGCTTGTTTGAAAACTATTTAAAAGTTTTGCTCTACAGCAGTCACTGTTACATTAAGTCTAGTGTGACACTGAAGTAGCTCTTTACAGCCCAGTATCCAGGCCTTTTTTGGTCCACCGAATTTGTGCAGGTAAATTTCTCCACATAATAAATAAATAATAATCCTTGCATTTGATATAGCGCTTTTCACGTCTCATCGACATCTCTCAAAGCGCTTCACAGAATGTACTCTAAAGTGAATTGTCTGTATATTTTTGGGCGAAACGCGGCAGCCAATTGCGCACAGCAGTGTCCGCCACAAACAGTCGTGGATTGAAATGACCAATTTTTATTATTGTGGTTTTTTTTGGAGGGATTATTATTAGGCGTGTGGAGTAAGGCAACTTGCCCAAGGTTTCGCTCTGATCTGCCTGGATTCGAACACAGGTCTCACGCTTGTAAGGCGAGTGCTCTAACCACTGTCTCCACAATGACATATCTCATCTCATGCCATTCTCCCGCACACTACTTCATGCCTTTTAACATTGTCCCTTTTCAACCATCTATTTTGTTGCCTTTTGGAACAATGATGGATTCTGCTCCAGATGCACTAGGCTCTTGCAAGTTAAATGATGAGCTGTGTGCACAGCCTGCTCACGTTTCTAAGTTCTAAAACCAGCGGGCAGCTTCTGAAACTCAAAAAATGAGCTCGACATCGCGCCCTGGCCATCTCTTTTGGAAAGGCCGTTAAGGAGTTGGCAGAACCGGCTCGAATAGTCCACGTTTATCTTTTTTATGTGGTCGCTGTTTGGACTCGTGAAATGAAGCAATGGTTAAAAATGGGATGGTTAATTATTGAGTGTTGATTACCCTTTGGAATTTGCAGAAAAGTGGGGCTGTTTCTTATTTGAGCCTCTGAGTCTCTGGAATCACTAGCGCCTGCTCTTTAAACAAATTGCGCAACACAACCACGTGATTGTCCAGCATACCAAACTCCCAGTATTACCTGGAACAAATAATACAGTACTGCACTCAGTTCAGAGTTCAACGCAAGTCTAAATCTAAGGAAGTTTAGTTCGTGCAAGCCTAAACACACTGCCCTCGAAGGCCTCAAAGCAAATTCTCCAGTAATACTTCTTATGGTGGGAGGTGCAAGAATGGGAAAGGGGAAAAAGCAATTTTCAATTGCCAACTTCAGTTTGCAACTATTCGAAATTCCTTTTCGGATAAACTGGGCTGACCGTCTTTGAGGAATTGTTATCGTTCAGTCCTTGGCTCCCCCCCTGCCCCCACACCCCACAGTCGTGCCAGACTAACAGCACTGAATGAGTCAAAATTGCAAAGGCCATGCGAGCAATTTATAGAAAGTCTCCTCTTCTTTTTTTGCTTTCATGCTGGAATGCGCCCCTATGGTGTGAAAGTGCCGCAGGCGAATCCTTTGATGTGCTTGATGGAGTTTATGAAAGCACATTGCGCTTTGCTAATCACCTCCCTCTCGGGGCCTTTCCTCGGCTATTTACCGTGCCGAGGTGAGCGCAATGAAGCCACTTTTGGAAGCAACGGGGGAAGCGAGTGAGAAGAGAAAGGTGCAATGCCTTTCGAGCGCACAGCTTGTTAAAAATCAGACCAAAGCCGCGTCACACTGGAATACAACAGCTGTGTCTCATAAAACAGGAACCTCCACGCTAAATCCTCTCACATTCATTTTACTCAGTTGACAGAAAACAGAAGACCTTTAACCTGAAATATGAACTTATTAACTCAAGCAGTCCGTATTCTAAGAATAGCGAGCTGTTCAGACACGAGCATGAGGGAAGGAATAGGGTCGTGGGAAAACCGGGTCTGAGCTATAAACAGCAGCTGGGTTCCTTTGAATAGTTGCAAAATGCTTGATTTCGCTGACGATATATTACGCCTCAGAAACCGATGCTCTCAACTTTTTGCCCAGTGACGGCCTTTTCGAATCCGCTGCACTCCTAACTCATTGGAAACGGGGAATACGCCTTAAAAAAAGCACGCGGAATGCAGTCAGACTCATGCAAAACTACCAGCATTATGAAATCCCATTTGTTGTGATTTTGGAGTGGGGTACAGTGGTGCTGGGGGAATAGAATTGAAGCTTCCCTGGGCTGCTACCCAATGTGAAGAGAATTTAATATAGCGCTTTTCACATCTTCTAGACATCTCAAAGCGCTTCACAGATCATACTGTAAAATGAATTGACCGCATATATGTGGGCGAAACGCAGCAGCCAATTGCGCACAGCAATGTCCCACAAACAGTTGTGGATTGAAGTGACCAATTTTATTGTTGCTATTTTTTCTTGAGGGGTTTTCTTGAGGGCTTATTATCAGGTGTGTGGAAGAAGGAAACTTGCCCAAGGCTTTGCCTTGCCGGGAACCAAACCCAGGTCTCTCGCTTGCAAGGCGAGTATTCTGACCACTGAGCTACAGGACTCCACAATATGGACTCTGCATTGTTGTAGAATAAATTTACTGTTGGAGAGGTAAGGCAGATACTAAATTTACCAAGGCCAGAGGTTGGGTTGTGTTGAGGGGAAGAGTAAGTGATGTATGATTGTTTATTGTCCCCCTCGGTAATTTTACTGATCTTTGCGCGCAAGCTCGTTTTTTTTCGGAGTTAGTACATTCATTGGTCTTAAATAGAGGTTTCCATGATGGGGGAAAAATTGCCCTTGGATTAGTAATTCCCCCGATCAGTCAAGAAGTATTGCGCGAAGATTATTTCCTCAACCAGTAAGTCAATGAGTCGGCTTTAAAATTACTGAAACATTCCTTGCACTCAATCCTTATAAGGGAAAATTTGGCATTCCAACCTTAAGGGACTAGTGGCAATATTTCAACGATGCATTAGGCCACCTCTAGAGGGTGTACGTAGTAAAATTAGTAAAATAATTCCAACCATAGCAAAGTTTCTGGCAAAAATAAAAGCATGTTGGTTCAGTTTCACCTACCTTTCCTTAAGGCATTCTTCTCCATTCCGTCCTTATATTTGGTCAAGGTTATGGCCAGTTCTGGCATGTCAATGAAGCCCGACTCATCGAGATCCAACTTCTGAAACAATGAGTCCAGGACAATCTTGTGCTTGTTTGACAATTTGTTGTTCTTGGCCTGAGAACACAAGCGGAGATCGTGAAAGGCTACTGTGCAACCGAGGAAACCACAAAAAAAGGACAGGACAGTTTTGCACTTTATCGTAGAAACTCCAACACAGAACGAGGATAGTCAGATAGAAAGAGGATAATCATAATACTCATAAGGAAACACCTTTGAGCTCCTGTGGCTCAGTGGTTAGAGCACTTGTCTTGCAAGCTGGGGAGACCTGTGTTCGAATCCAGGCAGGTCAGGACGAAACCTTGGGGAAGTTTCCTCACTCCACACGCCTAATAATAATCCCTCCAAAAAAACCGCAATAATAAAATTGGTCATTTCAATCCACGACTGTTTGTGGGGGACACTGCTGTGCGCCATTGGCTGCCGCGATTCACCCACAAATATATACAGTCAATTCACTTTACAGTCAATTTGGTGAAGCGCTTTGGGACGTTGATAAGATGTGGAAAGCACTATATCAAATACGAGGATTATTATTATTATTAGATTAGATGAATCTTTGCGCACAAAATCGTCAATTCACTTTACAGTATATATTCTGTGAAGTGCTTTGAGACGTCTAGCAGACGTGATAAGGTGCTACATCAAATGTAAAGATTATTATTGTAATCATTCTTAACATTATCGTCAGCCCACTGAGCCTATGCCAGTGTTAAATCTACCAATGGAGCTCTCCACTCTAATCCCAATTCTGGACTCTTTTCCCATAGTCGTTCTTAAGTTGTTCTCTTCAAATATTGATTAAATGTACAAACACATGAATGCCGTTAACCACCTCGGATCATAGGGAAATAAAGTTTGGTTTGGGGAAGCGTCACTGAGAGAATAACTCTTAAAAGTCAATAGCTTTGATTCTCGTGTGTTTACATTGTGTTGCTGAGCTTGAAACTTTGTGGGATGCTGCTGTGTGCAATTGGATGCTGTGTTTCACCCATAAAATATGGAGTCCATTCACTTTACAGTGTATTCTGTGAAGCGCTTTGAGACATCAAGTAGATGGGAAAAGTGTTATATATCAAATAGGATTACTATCATTATATATAACAACACACATTGATGTTTTGATATGGGAACTGTACGTAGGTATTTTTCAATACTGTTTAAAATTTCATAAACTTTACAAAGTCCATTCTGGAGGGATGAGGTCAGATAGGCCAAAGGCCCTGATTCAAATGAATTAATCTTGTGAGATCTTGTGATGCAGATCAGTTGTATGTTTATGGTGAGCTCTGTATCTGCTGATACCATAGACTATGTCGATAAGATGTGAAAAGCGCTATATCAAATGCAAAGATTATTATAGACAGGTGAAAGTCATGAGCAATTTACCTGAGTAAATCTCGCTAGCCTTTCTTCCGTAGTCTCTTTGTAATGTTTCCTAATATAACTTATAAGGTGGCTTAAAGCTTGATTTGAGGAAACGGATCCAGCAAATGTCATCATCATCTGGATAAATTGTCCGGTATTTACGACAGCCTTATCAAAAGCGAATATGGTGTCAGAGAAATCTTGGTGCTGAATGGTGTGCATTAAGGGCTTCAGCTCTGTACAAACACACATAAACAAAGGCATTATTCATTCGCAGTATGACTCAAAACTCTGCACGTTCAACCAGAACCACATTCTGCATCATTAAGTTTTACAGTTTACATTCTTTCTGTCTTTCGGAGCAAGTTATTTTCAGATGGTTTAACATGCGTGTGTGTTGATTGTGAGGCAGTATTAATCTCACTAAGACGTTCCTCATCATTTGAGAGCAACACAAGCAAGCTACAGTAATGAATATGACTTCAGGAAATTACCTGTGAATTTAGATCCTGCCATCCATTCCGTCTCCTCTCCAGTGGAAGAATCAACCTGAAAATCTGAAATTAATTAGAAGGTATTAAATTAAAAGGCGAAGTGATGCTGGTAAGATGTTATTAAACTAGGCTAAATACACTCACAGATCAACTCTCAAAAATCTATCTTGCACATCAAGATTACTTTGACAAAAATCATACATCACATTCAAAAGCTGTAAGTTAGTTGTAGCCAAATGTTTCTCGAAACTGCATAACATTTGAGATATTATAGCATATAATGGAGTAAAAAAATGCATATCTAGACTTGCACTTCTGAACCTTTTTCTTAAAATAGTGTTTTGTCGTTGGATAGCAACACGTGTGATTCTGTATTAATTACCTAGATTTCCTGGGGTTAAGATCGCTTCAGGTACCATTGGTGACATACCCTCTGAAATAATACAAACGAAAATCGGAACATTCAAATATAAACAGAATCCTCTTCGAAGCGAATTGCGCAGAGCCAAGCCACCTTCAAAAGTTCACCATTCCACCTGGAAAGCGATCGATCAAGGCATTTTAGTACTAAATTCAGCTCTTGGTTCATTTCATCGCATTTTGTAGCGCAGAAGAATTTTATAAAGGTTCAGGTTGATGAAACTGGGTTTGGACGTAAGGTCTTGGACCTGAACCATGATCTCACTTTCCTCACTCCATAGATGCTGCCGGACTTGCTACGTGTTCCCAGTGACTTCTGTTTTTATTTCAGATTGGAGATATCTGCAGTACTTCGCCTTCTCTTAAAGATCTACCCATTTAATCCACTCCCCCACCCCTTTCTCCATATGCTTTTCTATTCTTGTCTAAGCAACTTAGAAATGCTTTCAGTGTCTTTTCTTTTAGTATTTTTAGTCCGACATAAAGGCAATCTAAATACACTAGTTTGTTCCTAGTATTTACTGCCTATACTGTTCCACTCCATTATAACATTATTCCTAATGATTCTATTGCTATACTTTACACCCGAAGCCAATTGCTCACTTGAGGCTGGTGGTTCCTGTGGTGTTTCTGCACGTCTCCCGTCAGGTGTTGATTCACCCGTCTTCAAATCATCTCTTTGGTCGACAGTCTGTTTGTGTTTGCCAGCGGGCTGACCTTCGCTGTGGACTTTCTGCTTCGCCTCTTCCTCCAGAGATGCTGCTGCTTCTTCCGCCTCATCAATTGGTCTCACTTGAAGGATCACTTTTTTACGTTGAAGGTCAGGAACAAAGACTATGTCGTTCAATTCAGCAAGGTCAAGTACAGGCCCTAGTGAAAATGCACACAATAATAATACACTTACATTCGTTATAGTGACTTTCACGTCGGAAGGATGTCTCCCGGGGCTTAACTACAAAGAGCAGTGACCGTGTATTTTTTTTAAGTAGGCAAGTTTCACATAATCAGTTTTTTTAATTATACCCGTGTGATTTAAAAAAAAAAATTCAATGAGTATAAAAATCTTTGCATATGATGTAGTTCTAAAATGTTCCAAGTGTTTCACCATTGATTTGTGTAGTGATCGTGTGTTCAGACGCTCCTCAGTTTAGCATCTCTTTGAATGAGGCCACAATGCAGCAGTCCTTCACTGGAGCCTAGACTGTAAAATGGAAGTTCAAAGCCCCCAAATAACCTCAAACCCATAAACTCTATTATAATAATAATCGTTGAGACATCTCAAAGTGTTTCATAGAATACACTGTGAAGTAAACGACTGTATATTTCGTGTGCAAAACTTGGCAGTAGACAGCAGTGTCCCCCAAACAGCCATGAATTGAGTGACCAAATATTTATTTTTTATTAAGAAATTATTGCCCCTGGAAAATGGATCCGCTGGAAAGTTGGTGTGCTGTCAACTGAACCAAGGTGACCCTTAGAATACAACTTATTACAGAATGTTTATAGAGAATTAGATCCATTTTAAATTTGACATGCCACCATTTTGTTTCTCCACTATTGTTTATCATCCATGCCTACAGTTACCCCTTCCCCTCCCCCTGGCTCGGCCATCGTTAAGCGCTCTTGGCATGGAGGGCGCTATACAAATGCAAGTTGTTGTCATTAACCATCTCTTATTCTCATGACACTCACATTCACGCGGATTACGTAACTGTTTTTTAACTTTGCTTGAGCTGTTGTCATAGATGTTCTCAAATAACTGTAATATCATCTTCCGATTCAGGGCTCCACCCTACAGAGAAAAAAAAATTGAATTTTATTTAACCCATTCATATACTCATGCATAATATAGCCACTTATTTTTCATTTTGTTAGCGAAACTATTGATAAGAGCAGTACGATATGTAGGATTCCAACATTCTTTGTCTGAATTCAGTTCCCTTCAGTAATAATCATCAGTTTTAGATAAACTGCGAAAGCAAAAAATTTGCAGTTCATAATAATAATCCTGGCATTTCACATAATGCTTTATCATATTTTTGGGGCGTCTCAAAGTGTTTCACAAAGTATACTGTAAAGTAAATTGAGTTTATAGTTGGTCAGTGAAACGCGGCAGCCAATTGTGCACAGCAACGTCCCACAAACCATTGTGGATTGAGTAGCCAAATTCTTCTCTTTTTTTTTGGTGCCTCATACTTGAAATATTGAAATATCCTAAAATTGCTTCACAGGTAACTACTGTCAAACCTGGCTGACTATTGTAGGCAAAGTATCATATGACAGCAAGCCTGCTACAGTATATCTGTGCTGTAGATTTGCAATGGTTTCTATTTTGTCTAATATACACGTTGTTTTCTTGTGCTCTTTCCTTTTCTCTCCGAGTCAAAAGGTTCTATTAGTGACAGATGGTTTGTGCTCTATCTCATACGTACTGGGAACTTGATTAAGACAAGAGTGGTAGAGTGGTATAGCGTTGGGGGAATGCTCATTCAATCCCCATCGCATTTCAAATCTTGTCCGCGTGGCTTGTGGCAAACACGCTGGAGGGCAGCCAACTTGCTCATCACAAGGCAAGAGAAAAATCAAGAGGAAAACTGTCCCCAAGGCAAGTGGAGAATGCCAGTGGAACCAAATCAAATCAAATCCCACCCCTGACCCCACCATAACCTTGTTAACTATCGGTGATCTTTGATTCGTAAAGATATTATTATTACTGTTATTATTATCATCATCACATATCACCAACAATAACAAAGTTACATTTGTATAACACCTTTTACGTCGGGAGGATGTCCCAAGGCGCTGGAAATCTGTTATTAAAAAGAATTCCACCCAATTATGTTTAACATTCAGCTTTTCTACCCCCAACCTCTGGAACTCCATTCCCAAATCTCTCTGCCTTGCCCCCGTGTTTCTATCGCAAACTGCATAAAGCGGCAGAAAGCTTGGCTTTGCTTCACTGTTCAACTTGCCAGACTATAGTTCTACACCAAATTAAGACTGTTTGAATAGATTTTTGACTTGAAGGATCAATTTTTCTCTGTTCTTAAGCAATTCCTTAAAGCTTTCTGGTCGCCCCTTTGATTTCTTTCTTGATGGTTATCTGATTCACAGATAACCTGCCAGTAACTTTGGAACATGGGGAATTCCGAAGAGTTCACAGGCCTATATATTACAATTGTTAATCCCATTTAGCCAAGTTTCTATCCGTCCCTTTCTTAAATGCCTCCAGCTATGGACTTTCAGAGGCATTGCTCCATCTCTCAAACTACCACAGCACAAGTCACAACATGCACAAAACAGCAGGCATGTTTGTTTGGTCACTATAGTATTCAACCGTCAACCACTGCTTTGAGATAGGAGAAGGTGCTGCATTAAAACTGCATTAAAAAGTACATTTTTACTTATTTAGTTCCTTCTTTCCAACAAGTACATTGACTTGAATATGCAAGAATGGTTTAAGAAGACTGTCAAGAATAATACAGAGTCTGGAGATGGGACTTGTTTTTTTCTAGCACTGCTCCATCATGCATTCGGTTATGCAGAATTAATTCTACTTATCGTTTCACCCATCAGCGTATCTCTCTTAAACAGCTCTCGATCTAAGCACTGACCTTTCCAATGTCACATGATGAAAACAGCTTGGCGAATTTGTGTCTCAGCGCATATTCTTTTACTGCATCTTGCAAAATGGTTACGCACTCAGAAATATGCAAGAGGAACTCCTCAAAAATGTCAGGCGGCTGGTTGTTCATGTAACCATACAAATACTGAGGGGAAAAGAAAATATATGTCCGGTTAAAAAGAAACAATATTTATCGCTCTCAATTTGCCATTAACGTCACTGGATAGCGGAGCCATTCTCAGCTGGACAGCACTGTATAAGCAATAAAGGCGTATAAATGGCACATTTTACAAAGCGACGTTATCATCAGCCTTACAACGTATCAAATGCGACTTTCCATTGAAATCAATTGTCCATGGTGAAGAGTAAGAACGATGAGAATAATCCTTGCATTTTGATGTGGCGCTTTTTCACGTCTTTCGGGCGTCTCAAAGCGCTTCACAGAGTATGCTGTGAAGTGAATTGACTGTATATTTGTGGGCGAAACGCGGCAGCCAATTGCGCACGGCAGCGTCCCCTACAAACAATGAAGTGACCACCTGATTGATGTACACAGTTGGCAGCAATTACCTTTGTTACTAGCAAACTAGGGTAATTTTAATACTGTATTACAGCACTTAAACGGTAACATTAAGATCAGAATGTTTTGGGAAGCTGGGGAGGGTGGAAATTCAGTCAATACGCGGCTCAAGTCCCAGCAACGCTTCAGTGCAATGTTTCTTGGAGGAACCTAATACCTATTTAGAGAGAACCATTTCAAACAATCTTCTAATGGCCTAATCTTCTGAAAGCCGAGGAGACTACAAATGTGCTTGAGACAATTTCTGCTTGTGTTAGGAATGCGGCCGAGATGCCTTGCGAATCAAAAGCTTTCTGTTGCGGTTTGCTTTAATTCCACCCACTCACTTCCTTTGAAGCGTGTTGACATTTTGACATGGTTAAGAGAAAAGAACTGTGTTGTTCATTTTGTTTTTGACAGTTCTTAATCGTAGAATGCCAACAGAACAGACGCTCGTTCAGGTGCTGACATGTATGAAAACAATGTTGTACTTCGGCTTTCAGTAGTTCAATGGCACAAAAAGAACCACACACAGTGTGTATTTAATAGTAAAAATAATAATCCTGGCATTTAGTATAGCACCTTACCATGTCTTTAAGACCTCTCAAAACGTTTCTCAGATTATACGGTAAAGTGAATTGACTATACATTTGTGACCAATATACAACAACAACAAAAATTACGCTGTATAGCAGCTTTCATGTCAGGAGGATGTCCCAAGGCTCTGACAAATGTGTTGAAAAACACAGCAGCCAAATGCACAGAGCAGCGTCCCCCCAAAAAAAAATCACGGATTAAGTGACCACATTTTTTTTTAAAAAGGGATTGTTATCCCGGAAGAGCAATCTGGCAGTCAACTAACAACTGGGTTCCTATTTATTGCTAGGTAAAGAGATTTATTGCTAGGTAGAATCAGGTAATGAGCCTAACATTTCGCTGGGAATTCTCTGTCTCGTGAGGCGAGTGCTCCAACCAATACACGACCGGAACTCCACGAGTATTTCAGAATACAACAGATAATCCGGCTCAATTCAATGACCTCTTATATCTCCTTTGTGATAAATTTGTGCTAAATCACGAGGAATTACTGCGAGCCTTGCACGTGGCTGGCGAGTAGAATCCGTCATATCTGAGATTCGCAATCAATTTATATTGTTTCCCGTCGCTGATCTGCAGCAGCATCAAGCTTTATGCACGAGATTTGCACAATTTGTTTAAAAAAGCAAACTTGTCCCGACACAAGGTTGTTCGATGAATTTTCTCACGTCCCCTATTGGAGGCATTCAACTCTCTGATGTCCGAGCTTCTAACCGCTTAACTGTAATAACATCACCATTTCCTCTGCGGGCACAAGGTGGGACCTCTGCAGGTCGAAAGTTGAAGCGGTTCAAAGAACAACATCCAAGAGTTACCACATCCACTCGTCACGACTGGGCGGGAGGGCACCACGCAACAACAACAACAACAACAACAACAACATATTCATATAGCGCCCCCGCACGCCTTAACCCGGTATTTGTTAGAAGAGCCAGAAGCTGGGGCCCACTGTGCTTTGTATGGGACACTTAAAGCAACCGTTATGTGATCTTCAATATCAGCCTGTTCATCTCTGGCAAGCACATAATTATTAAGTCATTCCCATTATAAAATCACCATGCGCCTATCACCGAGAGTGTGCGCGGAATCCATTTGGCAATGCCTCGTTCCCCAGAGCTGATGTCATTTTTCCGTCCCTCCTCCTTCACCATTTCCAGTCTAGTAACAGCAGCTTTGCGTTCAGTGATAAGAGGGTGTCAAATTGAACCATCAAGCTCCAGTAAACAGGGTCTATTGAATGTCAATGCCAAGTGGTTATGCGGAAGAAAAAACTACTCATGGATTTCAGCTGTTTTATACAGACCCTAATCCTCACTAATCACAAAGGGTCACGGCAACTGGTTAACTACATGCAAATTAAACTCTTACGATTGCTTTTGCTGAAAGTAATTTCACTTGCTAATCCCCATATGGATCAGTTACAGCACCACGTGGTACTGCCTTAAATGTCTGTCAAGTTGCTGAGGAAGAGGCAACAGCTGTAGGGACACAGCTGCTGAAAGGCGTTACCTGGGCTCGGGGACACAGGCGTATATCCAGGATTTATGTCTACCTCAATTCTTGTGCAGAGACAGAAGCAATTACTGTATTGTCGGAGATCCAAACTTTCAACTGGCAGAATCACCACTCGTTGGGTTGGGTTGGGAGAGTCAGACAAATGGGTTGGGTTGAATCACCTAGTCCTTGCTGGATTTCCAGATTTTTTAATCAATTTTTTTAATGTAAAAAGTTCATTATAATGTCTTAATTTTACTGCAAATAAACAACAGAAAACAACTGATAGAGAAAAATGCAAACAGGAACAAATGGTACTGGAATACAGAGACACATTTACTGTGAGTTAAAATGGTTTGAAAAAATCATAGATCAGAAATAATATTTTTAATTTGTAAAAGGGCCATCAGGTTCACTTATAGTCAAATAAAAGCACCAACCCTCGAAGGGGAAAATTCCTGCGTGTTTCTTTGTCACACACACAGCAAATTCATGTTGTAAATGCAATGGTTCCTTTCATGAATACAACATGATGTTGCCAATGCCTTCATTCTGTGCATTTAAGGAGCTTTTTATATCGTAAATAAAGATACCAAAAAACTGTCCAATTAGTCTCCAGGTATCGTGGAGGCCTTCACAATTTCCCCACAGACATAATTACAGTACATTTACGATCTGAAGAGAAACCAGTGTATAATCTCTTTAGTTCCAAGATTTATGCTGGATGTTATGTACAATCATCAATGCTTCTGTTCTATTATGAAGGAGGAAGTATAAGCAAATTGCAGAAATAGCGAAAAACTTTTTTTAAAAAAGTACATTGTTCCACATTTTGTTGTTTCTAAATCAAAACAATTTTCCTTTGCCCACAAATGTACAGTCAATTCACTTCACAGTATACTCTGTGAAGCGCTCTGAGACGTCTAGAAGACTTGAAATGCGCTATCTCAAATGCAAGGATTATTGTTATCTACAGTATTATGAACAAGTTGTCTTTTGGCTTTATCAGGCAAAAGTAGTACTGCCGCTAGTGCCATTTGTGTGTAACATTCTCTTGGTAAATGGAACCTTCTGGACAAAATTATTATGTGTCATTTTGCTTTTAAAACGCAGTTGCTATTTTTCCCAGGACTTTACACCACCACAAAAATCTGAGCAATGTTCTGCTTTTCCAGGTCAGATGCTCCGACTTGGAGATGACTTTGATGGAGATGCAATGCCCCAAAATGAAAATGAAATGTGTTTTTAGTTTAATTTAAACAGCTCATCCTATTCTGTCCCGTCTTCAAGGCAGCTAATTTCTACCCCGTCACAGCTTCAGCTAAATCTTATCCTACTCACACAGCCCACTCATTATTTTGGATTGAATTGTAAAATGCTAACAAAAGCTGCAGCCAACACCAGCCCACACACTGCTGACAAATATAGAGACTTTAATCAATATCACCAACAAACAGTACTTCAGTATATCCTCGGTGTACCGAAAGTCATAGAGACTCAAGTTCTTTCACCTCCCTTCTGCCTCTATTTCTTGATATTTCTGGCTTGCTCTGATGCATGAGAATGGACTGTAGTTAAAGCAACTTGCAAAAACACTAAATATTGTAACAAGGCTTCTAGGTTCTGAAATTGCACTTGGTTTTAGCCTTAAGACTATCGGCTACAATTTCAGGGTGGTGAGGAACCTTGGTAAATTCTTACATTCAGTTTCAATTTGGATGTCGGGTGTCAAGAAAGTTGTTTTTTTCTACAAAAATTAAACATGAATTTGAACATTATCACCAAATGGAATTTACGATTCATTTTTTAAATGATTGTCTGCAGGCTATGACAGTGAAAAATGTCAGGTCAGCTGACGAGGTTCTATATTTTTCTGGTGTGAAAATACACCAACAAAATAACACAGCAAAATACTGTACTTACTGTACTTAGTACTACAGTACAGTACTAAGCTAGGATAACTCTGGTTGGTAAGCTGTGGATGGTCACTGTTATCAGTGTTATCAAATATTACAAATAACTGACACTGAGATGGGAAGAGGGCAGATGATAAGGATGCTCTGATACAGGGATATGATAATAATAATAATCCTTGCATTTTACATAGCGTCTTATCACGTATTCGAGACGTCTCAAAGCGCTTCACGGAATACACTGTAAAGTAAATTGACTGCACATGATGAAAGATTGAGCCGTCCAAAGCAATTGTACAAACAGCAACTGAAGAATGAGCTCATGAGATAAATGATCAACTGTGGCTAAGAGCTTGGGCAGGATGTTTGCTTGCGTTCTTCACCAACCAATGATGTGTGATTCAGAGAGACTCGAAGTGATGGCAAAATTATATATCTTTTTAAAAACGTGGTGGGTGGGGGTGGGGGGAAGAAAAAAAACAGGTACAACATCAAAGAAAGCACCTTTGATGGATAAAGCATTTTAAAGGATCCTAAATTATGTGTGGGGAAAAAAACACCCACTTGCAATTGCCTTGCAGAAAAACTTAACTGCTGACCTGGCTCTTGCAGCTCAAGTCACTGATGGGTTATCGATGTGGAGACAATGGAAAATTACTGACAACTACCAAAAAGGAAGAGGAAGTATTTGTAAACAACAAAATCTTTGTACACCGCCAGGAAGGGAAACGGTGCGTCCCCCCACATAACAAATCCCAGCAGACTGGCGGAACTCTAGATTCTCTGGGAGAGAAAAAAAACAGAAGTGTGACAAATAAAAATACAGGAAACACAGATTGCTGCGGTAAAAAAAAGAGAGATAAGGGGTGCTCAAATAAAGCCCAAAGCTGTAGAGGAAATGAGACAGACTGCAGTAAAACCAACAGCTAACATATTTAGAGTCGAAGGCTGGCTTCTGGCCTACAGCAGTTCAATTAAAAAGAAACACAGAAGTAAATAATTGTAGGATTCCACAGAGGAGAGAGTGTGCTTGCTCCCTGTCCTCATTACCAGGCTCTCAGTCAGAATGTTATCTTTCTTCGGACCTACTGAACCTTGACTTCCAATTCTTTTTTAAGGCTGCATTTCCTGCTGTTTTGGAATACTCAATTCGTAAAGTGAAAACAAACTATGATGTTTGCCTCGTGAACAAACCGTGGTTTGCGGGCGGACAGGAGGTGGGTCGGGTGGGGGGAGGTGGTGAGGGGAGGGGATGGGGAATTACTGCAAATGCCTGTTGCTATGCTCTGTGTGTGTGTGTGTGTATGTGTGAATGTTTTTATTTCTATGTCCCGCCATCTGCTCTACCACATCTCTTTAGTGGCTCGCTGCTAAATGGAAGAGTGAGGACGCGGTTTACATAAATGCTGCAGATGTAATTTAAAGTGATTCGTGCAAAGCACCCAGCGCAACACAGAATACTCCTGCCCCCCCCTCCGTTTCACCCTTACCCCTCCCCCACCACCACACCCCTTCCCAATGTATGTATTTCATAAAAGTGTTGCCTTTTTAAAAAAAAAGTCTTCTTCTGGATCCTTTCTTTGTTGTCAGCCAGGTGATTGGCACATGTAGAAGTTCACTGCCACGCTTAAGAGCATCCAAACCAGACTGAGATTGCCACGTACTCACGGGCAGACCCCCCCCCCCCACCTTTCCTGTATCTGAAATAGAATATGAACTCTTCTCCTGAGAGGAGACAAACCCTATTCACCTAATCCCAGAAAATATTTAGATGCAGTTTTGGGAAGAGTCAAGGCATGGAGATCCCAAAGTGTGTGTGCATGAGTGCTTGGGATAATGTTGAGGTTTAGATGCCAAACTTGACAACACTGTTGCTTATGTTCGGAGTGTTGTGTGTGAGAGCCTAGTTGTGAATGTCGGTAGGTTGTTTTTCACAGGACTGAGGTATTATAGCTGCGTGCTTGCACAATGTCCACGCATGGCACCCTGTTGATAATGACCAAGACAGGAAACCTTCATTTATTTCTTCTCACTAGCCCAGCAACACAGAGGCTAACTGTGTGCCACAAACTGCTTTGGGAGGGAGGGAGGGAGGGGCAATTGAAGGAGAAAACAATGGCTTGAAAAAAAGGAAATGGTTATTATCACCATGGTATTTTCTGAACTTTAGATGAGATTACTGCCTTGCAATCTATACAAATCAAAAGCCAGATACACGATCAGAATATGATCTCATCAGATGGGCTAACAGCCATGTCTTCTTGAAGTGCCCAGCTAAAAGGATTCATTTTGATCTGTGTGTGTCAATAGAAGATATGTTCAGGCCTAACTGCTTTATTACAACAAAAAGGGTAGAGTAAAGGCTTGGAAATTAAAGAACAATTTAATCAAAGTACGGATACATGTACATACGTACATACAGCACCATATTACCCTCAAATACAGCAAAGAAACTGTGGTACTCTGATGTCAACCAGGGTTATTAGCTAAGAAAACATCGCCTGCAAAAGATTTCTGAGCCTCTGATGCAGATCCTCTTTGTGCTCGCTACGAAAAAATATTTTTTTTATCTTGCAGTTTGTACAAACAAAGAACCGAGATCCAATCGAGCATTCCTGACGACCTCCAACCCAGTTAAAGGAGGAGCCTTCTCGGTAAAGTCAGGGTTACTGTTTACAGGGGAAATAAAAAGCCACTTGTCTGGGCAAGATTACGAGCCAAAAAGCAATCACTAGCTGGCAGTAGCTCAATATTGAGAGGACTGTTGTCCTGGTGGCAATTTGTCACTTGGTCTTTGAGTGTGATGGTAAGGCTACAAATAAATTAATGAGTTGACATGCTATGTATCATCCTATTTATCTGCCTTTTTGACCGTAATTTTGTAAGGCGAAGAGCGATGATCAACTGATGAATTAAAAAGGACATCTTGTCTCCTATACATTCAATTAGAAACAAAAATATATGTGTATTCAAATGGTTAGTGTGAGCTGTTGCACTCTTCTCCCTCCCCCATCACAAAAGTAGATTATTCAACGTTAATAGACTGGCAAAGCCGTTTCTCACCTCTGTAAACTCTTGTCCATCTATGCTTTTTGATGTTGTATCTGTTTCCTCCATTTCCTTTGCAAATTCTATACTTACATAAAACATCCAAATCAACACAGACAGATTGCTCTCAGAATAGAAATGTGACGCAACTTGTTTTAATAAAACACTAAACAAAAAGTTACACATCTACATGTGTACTCACAATAAAACAAGTTAAGGTGCCTATAAATTCTGTGGAGCCCAGGGATACAATTGTTTGTTCTGGGCATGGCTTTGTGACCACAACAGACTATTTTGACAGTATTTTAATTCCCGTAAAGTGCCTCGAGAAGTTTCAACGTGATTAGACACTGTTCCTCCTTCCTTCTTTTCAAACGGATGTGCCGGAATGTATTTCTGGCTCACGACAGTGAGGAAACAAATCTAAAGCCAAAACCATACTGTACCATCCAAGTCAAACAGGTGAAAAGAACAATCTTTGAATAAGCAAGTGGAAGGCAAAGTGCCACTTTAAACAGGATACGAGTAGCAATTTGTTTCATGCTGAGAGCAGACATTTTTGCAATGTAGCATTTGTATCAAATTTATATCGACCGCCTCTGGACTGATATGAACACGGACAATACATTTTTTTCCCCCATATATATATTTATATATATATATATATACACAACGTCAATCATTTTTTCTGTCACATTACCCCCAAAGAAATCTCCCCCCATCCATTATTATTATTATTATTAATAATGGTGCCATTATCATTTCTGAGGCTCAATTTATAATTATGCTAAAATGAGGGAGATGTATAAATCAAGTAATTTATTGTTGTTAATTTGTTGTTGTTCCATTTCTACATCTCCCCAGCTGGAAGAGAAGCAGCTTTAACCCAAGCACTTTTATTTCACTCCAAAGCAAATTAAAACATTTGTAAAATATGGGGAAAGGGGGCAGGAGGAGAATTTGCTACTTTGGTGGTTCAATATCACTCTATCTAAAACTTACTCTCATGTTTGAAGTGGTTTCTGTCCTACTTCATACAAAACTCTTATGGCTAATCCCTTGAGGTCTAGACTTCCCAGTTTGGCATTTCCATGCCAAACTGGGAAGAGTATTGAAATGGATTAAGACAGTTTGACATTTTTATCCACTTACTCTTCCTGACCTTACCTTGGAAGGACTCAGCAGGATGATCCAAAAAGGATGTTAGAAAATTTTGAACCTAAAGAGAAAATAAAGCTGTCAGAAATCATTTGTGAGATTCACATTTCTCACCTTTCCCACAACCCAAAGCCCTGGGGGTAAATAAAGGGAGATTTCTTTTTTTTAGGTCCATTTTCTATAAGATGATGCCCAGTCAACAACTACAATAACAAAGTTACATTTATATACATACAGTTGTGTCTTTCACGTTGGGAGGATATCCCAAGATACTGGAAAGTCAAGCATTTGCACTGAAGCTGAGGGTTGGAGGCTAATAGGGACTTGGGGGGGGGGGGGGGGGGGGGGTGCTGAAAGATAACCAAAGGCATGGTCAAGGAGGAAATTGTATTAACACAGGAAGATAGTTAGTCAGTCAGTCACTCCGACAAGCCATAAATGTACCACATTGCAGGATACAGTACCATGTGTCCAGGTTATGCCATGCTAAAACCAAGCTCATCCTACATCTGGTACAGTATTAGCAAGCTAAAAGTGTTGCTTTCAAATGAAGACCGAATTTAAGAATTATACATAATTTTACATTTGAAGAAAATAATCTGAAAGCTAAGAGTATTAAAAAAATGCTGGACCTCTGGGATCAAGCAAATTTCTACTAATCAATGGAATTTTACCACAGCAAGCTTTAAGGTTCCACCGAGGCTCAGAATGCACTCTTGATACTTTGCCAGCAAAAATTGTTTTATCCTTTTTTCATTTGACAGGCGTTTTTTCTCCTCCTGAATCCTCATCTGGTTTCTCTCCTTTGTTTCTATTTTCAGCTTGGCAAGTCTGCGATGGAAACAAATCATCATTAACACTACCAGTTTCTGAGTGATTTCATTCAAACTAAAGCAATAAGTTCATGATTACAATTTCAGTAGGATAACATTCTCCTCAATAAGCCATGTGCTTTTGACTCTATTACATCCCATATTATAAATCTTTTTTCTATCGTAATTTGGATGTACAACAAGAACAACAATAAAATTACACCTATAGAGCACGTTTAACGTCAGGAGGACGTCCCAAGGTGCTGAGTGAGACCTCTTCTGGGAGCTGAATAGATGATGTATAATCACCTACTCAGGTCCCAGATAAAATCCATTCCCCGAAGCAAATTATATTTTAACCTAAGGCCAAAACTACATGGCAACAAGTTGCTGATAGTATGGTATTTGTCTTCTAACAATGACATTTCCAAAAAATGTTTCATTCCAATCCTGTAACATGTATAGTAATTTAATCGATTCCAGCATGTAATGGATTTACAAATACATTTTTTGGCTATGAGAGGCTGAGTAAATATAGACTGTATACTCCTAATACAACAACAATTTTCATGAGCGCCGCTCATGTCGGGAAATCGTCCAAAGATGGGTGTTGGGTTAAGAAGAGGCCTAGTTTCCACTGTGATGCTAACTATGGTGAAAGTGCCCACCAACAATCATTGTCCTCAAATGGATAGGTCTAATGGTCACTTTGTTAGCAATAATGGCCTACCTCCCTCTCCCCTGGCTCATTGTCAGACTCTGCCTCATTGTGAAGGGCGCTATATAAATGCAAGTCGAGGTTGATGTCAGCTGGATGTCAGCCAATTCCAGCGAAGCTGAACCCCAACACCAACATTCAGAACCTTTAGGAGGGGAGAAATTGGAATAACACTGACCTGTTATCTTTGATGTCGACAACGTGATCTCTCAAGTCCTCCAGCACCTGTTTCAAGCCACGCATATAGGGAGATGTTTCTGGAAAGTCACAGTGATTAGGATTATTCCTCATTAGTTGCCGTGCTAAGAAATTAATTGGGTTAAAGTATGGATGTGGCTTCTCCACCACTGTCAAATTATTTTGTCTAACTTCTATTAACAGCCTCTCCAGGCTTACAATCAGAGCAGGCAACAAGTTTTCCAATGCATACAGACGAGCGTGCACTGTCAATTTATTTTCATTGAACCAATCCCTTGTCAACAAATCTATTGGGATTCTCTTCTCTATTGTAGCCTTTTCTTCTTTGTAAAGGCGTGCAATGTATTTTTTCTTTGCCTGCAAATAATTGACCCGCCTTTGTACTTTACGATTGAACTTTTTCTTCCAAAGCATTTCACTTGATGAGGTTAGGTTTTCACTTTCTAAATTGATATCTACTCCGTCAAGTTCTGAAACGTGAAAGGAAGGTCTTCTACTTTCAGAGGACTCAGATGAAGAATCAAGTTTTTGTCGCCTCATAGACATGGTTTACTTTTTACTTGCTGAAATAAAACATACAATATTTTATATGTAACGGAAGGCATGGAATCATACAAAATTATGAATGTAAGTCTTATTTCCAAATGGCATCTCAATATCTCAACAACTCAGCAAACTCTTTTTAACATTAAACATCCATTCATCAAATAGCCCATAATATTCACCTCCCTGGGCTAACTCCACATTTGAATCATTTTATTTATACGCGAGGTAGTCAAACCCGTCTACTCATCTTCAAAACTCTTGGAAAGAAGTTGAGACTCTGATCCATTATTTTAAATCCCTTCACAATATTGTATAACAAAAGATATGACAGGTTTTTGTGGTAAGATATCTCAAATGCTTCACAGTAATTGCCATAGTGATTGTTTTTGGGAAAGCAAATGCGGGAGCTACTTTGCACACAGTATAGTCCCACAGTGATTAAATCTGAAGGAACTGCCAGAATACCAGAGGAAACTCCCTTCTCTTTTAATATGGACTGAAGCAGACAAAATCTTGCGTTAACATCTAGTCCAAAAGACGACACTACAACAATCAATGCCCACTGGATTGTTAACCTTGATAGTAAATACAAACTCCAAAGATAGTGGTTGAACCAACAATCTTCTAACCCAGAACTCAGTTTGCTTCCAAGTCGAGCCAGACTGTAAATTTGTCTAGTGGTACTCCTCACTTCAAGTTTGAATTTGACTTGAAATTTAACCGTACTGTGACCACTCTGACATTGACAACCTACACATTGCGTCCTGTAGCACGTGGTTAAAGCTCTCGCCTTGCGAGTGAGAGACATAGGTTCAATTCCAATCAGGGCAAAACCTTGGGCAAGTTTCCTTACTCCACACGCCTGATAATAATCCCTAAAAAAAACACAATAATAAATTGGTTATTTCAATCCACGACTGTTTGTGGGGGACGCTGCTGTGCGCAATTGGCTGCCGCATTTCACCCACAAAATATACAGTCAGTTCACTTTACAGTATATTCTGTGAAGTGATTCGAGACATCTAGAAGATGTAATAAATGCAAGGATTATTATTATTATTATTTACAATCCAGTGCGGGAGCCGGCATCAGCACTGACACAACATTCATGGAGGCACTAAATAATGATTTGATTTCTTGACTAGATTTGTAAATAGAATATATAATGTATGAATACATTGTGTTTCTTAAAGCATAAACTGTAGACGGTGTGACGAACAAAGGAAACTTTAAAATCCCCCTTTCGCCCCACCACCCCCAAAAAAAATCGTGACAGAAACTAGAACTCCCACGAAATTAAATGATTGAAAAAGACCCATTTACATCGCAATCCAAATGCAACCCTCGCCCCCACCCCACCCAAAAACAGAGAAAGCTTTGCCTTTTAATTGGTGCGAGCCAATTAATTGGGAGAAAGCATTTAATTATTTTGATTTGCAAAATAAGAGTAGCCAGTAATAGCCCAGAGTGGGGGGAGTTTTCACGATTTGGAATAACTTATCTGCCAAAAGCCTGCAGTCCAGACTCGGTTGAATTTGGGAGGAGTTTACTTTCTTACTTACTTAGTTAGTCAGTTAATTGGTTAGTTAGCGACAATCGAAGCGTTTTCATTTTTGTTTGGGTGGGTGGGTTGGGGGGGGTTCCTTCTCTGGAGTTTCCAACAGATGGTGGTGATGGTGAAGAGGAGGAGTGGAGTGGGGGGTGGGGGAGGAAACAAGACTCTTGTTAATGGAGTTGGGGGAGTGCGGATTTTGGCTCAGGTGTCTGGCTGGGCTGGGGCCATATGGTAAGGATTGTCTCAGTTCAGCCCCTGCTTTTGGGGGAACGTCATAGGCGATGTCCTGCACTGTGACAACATCACCACTGATAGTGACCTGAAGTGAGCCCAAGGGGTGCCCTGATACCAGACACACACACACAGAGAGAGAGAGAGAAAGATGTCTTGTTTTGTACAGGACTTTGAAGTCCCCAATCGCCGAATCAACCCGAATTCGTGCATTGCGCAGTTCTGTTCCACCTGAAATGATATATTCATGCAAAATGTTCGTCCTCTGTAACTGGATTTATAAATTTCCACTGGAGAATCCCCCCCCGCCCCCCCACCCCCTCCCAATGCAATAGCACACAAGTTCCTGAAAAGCTAGTGCATTCCGACTCAAGTTTTTGACACGTTCCCATTTTTCTCCTCGGCTATTTTATTCAACTGCACACACATATCCTGTTTGCCGTTCTTCCAATTGAGCAGATTCACAGATGGTTGAGTAAAATAGAGTCATGAAAACCATCTGGGCTTTGGCTGAAATTATTGTTGGCTCCAGGATTTTGGAATGTTGAATTGGATCCCAAGTCAGTATAATATGATCACTGGTGCAACCTCGTAGGAATACTGTATAGCTGTAAATGCGACTGGATTCGAAATAACTACTTCAAATGGTTTGGATTCGGCAGCTTGGCTCTCGATTCAATGGGGATTTTGTTTTCCTGGCACAGAACGATCTGCAAAACAAAACTGGTTAATTATCTTCACGAGGTTACCTCACTTTGGGACTGATTTGAAAAGAGTCGTTTCATATACAAGGCAACCACAGTATAGTTTGTATTTTTTTGCCCCCAATTGGGATCTCATCGCACCGTTGTAACTAACTCACCTTTGAAGTGGCAAGTGAACGATTAAAGCAGCTTCCTCGTTCAATTTAGCAGACGAGGGAAACTATTACGCCTACTTATTGATCTGTAACAAGGTTTGTATAACACCAATCCTGAATGGTTTAGATGTAGTGGTTATATAAAAAAGTGGTGGTGCAAGGATTACCCGTTAATACCGCAAAACGTGCGTTAAAAATATGATGTTGTATCCATTGAACAGTGGGGGGTAACATGCTTTTCACGGGTAGAGTGCTACATATAGCAGATGTGAGTTATTAGGGAGAACGGGAGGTTGACGCTGAATAATGGGAAAGCCCATTTGCAAACTGCACATCGCAGGCTATGAATGATCTTGTGATTAAAAAGCACCACATCCATAGAGTGGAGAAATTCACCATTGACCACAGAGGTCAATAGGTGTCAGGATTAACACCCAGGTTGTGTCGAGGTGCTGCAGCTGATCTCAGTGGGGAGCATTGCTTTAGTACTCTTCAACTGAGGAACAAATCAAAGTTGCTGAGTCACTGACAGGCAACCCTGTGGAGGGTGTATGTGTGGGGACATTGGATTTGGCTCTCCTTGCATTGCTATCCTTCAATGACTCGGTCTTAAACAAAAAAACAGAAGTCGCCGGGAGCACTCAGCAGGTCAGGCAGCATCTATGGAGAAAGGAAAGTGAGTCTACGTGTCAGGTCCAGGACCCTTCATCAGTCGAAGCATCTGCAGTATTTTGCATTGCATTGTGTGTTTGGCTTGAGAGTTGTTACAGATTGTGAAACTACCCAAGTTAGAATCTGACCCGGCAGAAGGCAAGGCAATTGATTGCAAACAGCATAAAGGAGATTTTTGGTTTGATTTTAGCACAATTTGGGTTTTTCAACTCCATCCAGTGTCTGTGGCTACATAGATATGATCATGAGCTGCCATTTGTTGAATTATTCAATTGCATGTGCTTATCCTGAGTGTCCAATGCACAAGAGAACCCCCCCTCCCCCCATTATGCCAATAATAATAATTCATAGAATCATAGAATCATAGAATTTTACGGCACAAAAGGAGGCCATTCGGCCCATCTAGTCTGTGCCGGCTCTTTGAAAAGAGCGATTCAATCCCATTGCCCTGCCCGCTCCCCATAGCCTAATAGACCCGTTCTTCCTAAATAAAGATCTAATTCCCTTTTAAAAGTTGTTATCGAATCAGCCTCCACCACCTTTTCAGGCAATGCATTCCAGATTCGAACAACTCGCTGAGTGAAAAAATTTCTCCTCAGCTCCCCTCTACTGCGCCTTGAAACTATTTTAAATCTGTGACCACGAGTCACAGATTCACCCACGAGTGGAAATAGTTTTTCTCTATTTGCCCTGTCGAAACCCCTCATGATCTTATAAACCTCTATTAGGTCTCCCCTCAATCTTCTCTGCTCCAGAGAGAATAACCCTAGCCTATCTAGCCTCTCCTCATAGCTGAAGTCCCTCAATCCTGGCACCATCCTAGTAAATCTTCGTTGTACCCTTTCCAATGCCTTCACATCCTTTCTGTAGTGTGGTGACCAGAATTGAACACAGTATTCCAGCTGAGGCCTCACCAAAGTCCTATAGAGGTTAGTCAGCACTTCCTGACTTTTGTACTCTATACCCCTATTTATAAAGCCTAGTATCCCATATGCCTTCTTAACAGCCTTGTCTACCTGTCCTGCCACCTTCAACGAGTCACTAACACAAATCCCCAGGTCTCTCTGTTCCTTCACACCATTTAAAATTGTACTATCTAGCCTATATTGCCTCCCTTCATTTCTTCTCCCAAAATGCATCACCTCACACTTCTCTGCATTAAACTTCATCTGCCATGTGTCTGCCCACTTTACCAATTTGTCTATATCCTCTTGCAGATGGCTACTATCCTCCTCACTGTTTACTATTCTCCCTAACTTAGTGTCATCTGCAAACTTGGAAACTGTACTCCGTACACCCAAGTCCAGATCATTGATGTAGATTACAAACAGCAATGGTCCCAAAACCGATCCCTGTGGCACACCACTGCTCACTTCCCTCCAATCTGAAAAACAGCCGCTCACTACAACTCTCTGCTTTCTGTCTCGCAGCCAGTTGTGGATCCACGCTGCCACTGTCCCTTTTACGCCATGGGCCTTTAATTTCTTAATAAGAAATTAAATTAAATTCTTGCATTTAATATAGCACTTTATCACATTAGTGAGATTCAACACTATCAACTAAATATGTTATAAAGTGGATTAATTAATTGACTAATTGGATTGCCAAAATAGGTTTTTTTTTGCTGAAAAATGGCTGAATTAACATGTGTATATGGAGAGTTTGCTTCCAGTCTCATTTTTTTAAGTTACTCTACCTTCTACTTATTTACCTGCTATCCACCCTTTGGCTGTGAATTTACCACGACCAACACCTGGTTTTAAACTGATGTGAGAGATCTCGATGCACTGATAAGCCAACAAAACTCTTAAGGCAAAGAGAAACTAGTAAATAAAAATGATTATTTATGTATTTTGGTATTATACCTGTAAGTTCACGTGTAATTGTTGTGAGGCAATTGTTGTTGTGCTTCATTGTGAGTAAACGTATGAAGCCAGGGCTCACTGCCACAAACTTGCATTTAATATCATACCTTTTACATTGGAAGACATCAAAGCACTTCATAAGATTTTACTATAGTCTGTAGGCAATCAGCCAAGCCGCACACATGGGTCATGAAGTGAAACACCAATTTTACCTGAGAAGTTAATCCGGACATCGGGAGAAATTCAAGTCTTCTCGTTGAGCTGTGCTTTGGGATTTGCAATGTTCACTTGAAAAGGCAGATGAGATTGGACCTCAGTTGAATATCTCATCCTGAGAGATGAGATGAAGCATATCCCAAAGTACTGTATTGCATTAGTGTCAGCCTATGCTAAGTGAGTTCAAAGGATCAAACATTCCTGGCAGATCTGGGCAAAACCTTGTGCAAGTTTCCTTACTCCACACGCCTGATAATAATCCCTCAAAAAAAAAGAAATTGGGCATTTGAATCTACAGCTTGTTTGTGTGGCACTGTTGTGCTCAATTGGCTGCTGCGTTTCGCCCACATGTATATAACAACAAAATTAGATTTATAGATTGCTGAGAGTCAATTCACAGTATACAGTATATAGTCAAATCACTTTATATATTATTCTGTGAAGCACTTTGAGATGTGTAGAAGATGTGAAAAGTGCAAGGGTTATGATTATTATTATTGAACCCTTTTGCTGCAGAGATGAGTTCTACTAACTGAGTCAAGCTATCACCATCTGTCTGTTCATTGGTTAAAAATAGTTAAGAGCTGTATCGCCTCAGTTTATTAGCTTTGTGTAAATGTATAGCCATAAATTATATTTGCTCCTTGTAATCAAAAAAATTCTTATCGTACAGGTGTGCAGGACAAGATGAAAGTGAAACAGCTCAGCCAGCCCACATTCCCAAATAGGCAAGTTCTAATTGAGATCTACACCATCACCACCAACCTTTGTTTTACCAGCAGTAGGCAATAGAATTATGTCATGTCAAGTTCCAGCTTTTCAAACAACTAGTCTTAGAGAACTTGCTTTACATCAGTAAACATTTGGTGTTAAATGGTAACTCCACAGTCTGCAAGTTTAAAATATGGAGCTCAGCCAAGATTCCCAACAACGGAAGGGATGTTTTGGCAGTCGGTCACAACTGACCATCTGGAACACACATACTGTCTTTGGTTATGGGTTCTGAATATTCTAACAACATGTTATTTCCTGCTGTTTTGGTACAGCTGTTAGGGCATAAATACACCTTTACACATTTAGAATTGCAGTGGTAAAGAGAATGTTTCAGCAAAATTCTTTTGCATGTTCTACCTATAATGTCTCCATTGACACTCCTAAAATGGTTGAAAATAAAGCCTTTTATTTGCTATTCCTTAGTTTTAAATACAGTACATTACAAAATATCGGTCAGAAAAACAGGTCAGAAATCAATAAGATTAGAGTTACAGAAATTGACACATTTCTCTGATAAGTCTAGAAATTATTAAATTATTGAAATGTTTTGAAAACATTACACTAAAGACATCGTTCACATTCATAACAAAACTACTTGTATCTGTGAATTCATGATTGCTTTGCAACATTGCATTGATAAATAAACTTCCAGCAAAAGATGGTATGGGAAAAGGCAGGTAAATTGCACAGAACTACAATATTCTTTTGTGCTGTAAATTTCTATGGTAGGATTTTCCATAATTTATGTGTATTAGAGGTACTTAAGTTAAATAATAATGTGTATCAAAATATGAGTGGGTTACATAAGTATCAACTTAAATATAATTTTCTATAAATGTAGTTAATGTCTGTTCCCTCCCTGGACACATATTCTTTTAAATACCTTGTGGTATTTGGTTTCTTTGTGCTTAGCACCAAAAGGTAACCTTATCCAGAGGTGATTAGTTACATCTTCTTACTGCAAGGCTCACATTTGGTTCTGGCAGAGGGATTTCCATGTACAATTCAGGTTACAACCTTTCTAATTATGTTTGAAAGCTGTTTTTCTTTAAAAGTTACAATATATAATACAGATATTCTCAAAGAGTATCAAGAGAGTGAAAAAAGATTCCAAATGTAAGAGGAAGTTTTACAGTTTTTTTATATACAGCATTTCTCTGTGTTTTACCCTCAGATACGCTGTTATTGTTTAAAAAAGTACAGATTTAAAGTCGCAAATAACAGTTTCAGGAAAGACCTCAGGCAGTATTTACATCAGGTAATTTAACAACCACAACTGCAAGGTTACCAGTAAGGGTGGTTGAGGCCAGGACACTGGACTCATTTGAAAATAGTGTTATGAAGTGATTGGAAGGAATCATAATGGACATTCTGTAAGGTCAAGATCAATGAGCCAAAATGTGTTCTTCATCTGGACCAAATCTAGTACTCTTGTGTAGTGCTTTGACGCATTTCCACTGTAAAAGCACAATACCAAATGTAGCAAGTAGCAACTTTAAAATAGATTTCGTGAAGCGCTCCATGAAGGGGTTGGTTGGGGGAGAGGTAGTCGGTTGAAGAGAAAGGTTTTCAGAGGGAAGAGAGGGGGCGAGGCGGAGGGATTGAGGGAGAGCATTCCAGGGTATTAAGGGATACAGGGAGGCGGTGAGAAATTGGAATTGATAGGATTAGGATTGGTTCAGATCAGCCATGATCTAACTGAATGGCAGAACAGGCTCAAAGGGCTGAATGGCCAAACTCCTATTCCTACGTTCCAGAGTTTGGGGATGCAGTGGCTGAAAGCGCAACCTCCGATGGTGGGGCGAAGGGTACGGTGGACCAGCGGGAGGCTGGTGCCAGTTGAGCGAAGGCACCAGGTGATGGTTTGGGGAGTGAGGAGATCGGAGAAGGTCGGGATAGGGGGAGGGAGGGGGGAAAGCTGGGGAAGTGCCAGGGGGAGTGAGCGGATTTGAGGAGGCGTGTGAGGATCTGGAAGTCGATGTCTTCGGCGAGTGGAGCCTGGAGAGAACCGGCGGGAGACGTGGGCCTGGAGTTTGGTCATGGCCTCTCCTGAGATCCTGGAGGATTTGACTAACCCCGGCAAAGAGTTAATAGCTGGCTTGGTTGACAAGCCGTGGGCTCTCTCCTCCCCCCAGCCTCTCTCCACCATCAAACGTCCTCCTCCTCCGCCGTGGGCACGCACATGCGCACTGGCGCCGCCCCGCTCGAGCCAGTGAGTCAGTTGAAGAGCGAACGAACGAGCGCGCGAGTGACTGACTGAGTGACTGAGGGAGCGGGCGGGAGGCAACCGTCGGTTCCCCCTATCCATTCACCGCAAACAATCGGGGAACGCTGGGGTGGGGTGGGGGGTAAAAGAGAGCTGACGCTGAGGAAGAAGCAGCGAGACGTTTCATCTCTCGCTCTCCTGAGGAGAATGAAATCTGTATCCCTCGGAGCTCCATAGATGGCTCTAGTAACGGTCCAGCGGTCGCCGTCGCCGAGTACAACCTCCAGCCCCTGCGTCTCGGTGAGGCATTTTCTTATTCTCTCTGTCTGTCTGTCTGTCTCTATTTGTCTGTCTCTCTCGCCAACTTGGTTCCTGTTTGTGTCGCGCGCGAATGCTCGTCCGCCGGCCGGCAAAGGCACAAGAAAAGCGCATGCGCCACTTCTTCCTCCTCTTTCTTCCCCCACCCCCGTCGCTAGCGTTCATATAAGGGCATACTCACGTGATTACATAGGCTTCACGGGCTGGGGTGAGGGGGGGTGTGTGCTCGGTTTGAAAAATAACCGTTAAACCGTCAGTCCCCCACCCATCCCGTTTAATTGAAGTATACGTGAGTCGAAGCGGGTTTTATTTATTTATTGCCGACGGTAAATAGAGATTTTGTTGGAAAAAAACCCGTTGTTACGAGGGTTCAGCATCCCCGCGCCCGACCCCCCCTACACTCTAGACTTCTATTCCGCAAACACACCACATCACACTCCCTACCTCCTTCTCTTGCCTCCCTCTAAAGTCCGACCTAAAGGTCATCCTGTTGGACTGGACTGTGCTTTGGGCTACCTGCCCTCCACACCCTAATTTCCGGCTGTGGGCCAAAGACTGTCCAGCTCCCTGGGATATCTTTCTAATGGGTGATTTGTTGTTGTGTTGTGAAGGGTCGCTAACCTACGGAGGCGTGGGAATGTATTGGGGAGCGTTTGTCCGCCCGATTGGCTTCTGGGTGAAGGACAAGCCTTGAAGCACTTTGAACAAGTTTTTCCTTTCTAATGCCCTTTCCGGGTTGTCTTGCCTTTTGCGTTGTATTTTTGTAGGTCAAAGAACAAAAAAAGGAGACTTGTTTGCCTTTCATTTAAAAAAAAAGAAGCCTGCTTATATTTTAAGCTGTATTTTTGATTTTCCCATAAAATAGACAGCCAATCCACTTTACAGTATAATTACACTTGCATTTTGTACAGTGCTTTTATCACATCTTCAAGGCATCTCCTAGCACATCACAGAATATACTGTGAAGTTAATTGTATATTTTGTGGGTGAAAATTGCGGCCAACCAATTATGCACAGCACTTTCCCACAAGCAGTCATGGATTGAGTGACCAAATTATTTTTTATTTGGACTGTATATTTCATGAAGAAGAGCTTTTTAAGATGTTTATGGGATGTGATAAGAAACTATATCAAATGCAAAATTATTTCATTTTAATCCAATATAGATTATTTCAACAGCTAAAATTGGAAGAAGAGACAATAATCAAAGTACACTGTTTATCTCGATGGAAGTTATTAATGCTGAAATCCTGTGTTTTATCTGGAAAAAAATTCCTCCAACTTTATTTTAGTTAACTTTGTAGGCTATACCAAGTATAGTGATAACTGTATATAGTAACAATTACATTTAAGTTTTTTGTTAAAAAGCTTTGGTTTGCCAATGAGTGAGTAACCCCGTCTTGAAAATTTTCAGTTTTTTTTGTTTATTTTACGTACAACTACCCTTTTCCAGATCCAAGTCGAGATAGTTATTTTGAATTTCTTACTTAGGACTGTAGACCAGTTAAAACCTGAACAAATGGTCCCATTCATTTAATATCCGAACATGTAAAATGCAGTTGTTCTATCTCAATTTCCTCACTGGTCAAGTTACTTTTGGGTCATCATTTCATTCTTTAACCAATAATGCAGTCGTATCAGATTTTTGTTATGCTATTAATTGAATGCATTAAATCTAAAATGTATTGGTTACTGCCTTGGAAAGTTTTTTTTTGCAAAATATGGATTGATAAATACAGTGCATAATCTATTAAATTTGTTAAGCACATATGACCTACCGATTTGTTTTAATGAAAGATTTTATCGGCAGCTAAAATATCAACATGATCAGCCACATTATTTGATTAAAAGAAATACATAGATACATCAAAACAGGAGCCTTACTGTACATAGAAACACAGTACAGTACATAGAAACATGGTTGCATTGTGATAACCTCTTCATTTATACTGCTTGTAAAGAGGTTGTATTTAGTTACAAATGGTGCTTACCAATTCATGTGTAGCAAGGTGAATACAGTGTATAGAATTTTGTTAATTGTTTACAGGTGAATCTTTCCCCCCTGGCTAAGTGAGCTTATCCAGTGAGTTGTGGAGCTATACAAACTGGGTAGGTCCTATCTTTTTATGCTAGAGAGATGAAGGACAAATGGTCTGTTTGTGGCCCTGTTCCTAAGTGTTGCAAGCTTCAGTGAGTTTTTGGGTCATATGTAAATGTTTCATAATTGTTTTAAGCCACAATACTGCAGTACTGTATTTAGAATTCTGTTTGTATAAAGAATGAGTTTGTCAAATTTCCCTGGGTAATGATTCACATAATATCTAGTGAAAAATAATGACATTCAAACTTATTCACCCAGTAAAGCAGTGAGGGTGTCAGTTTGACTGTGAACCACAACAAATTACGTTTGTGCAGTAAAACCTCGATAATCTGACATTCCGAAAGCTGGTAACTCCTCAAAGCCGGCAAGATTTCAAAATACATATATAGTAAAAGCCCATTTATCTGCCATCCTCAGGACCTGGCCAATGCCGGTTAAAGCACCTGCCGGATATTTGGCCGAAAACGCAAAACAAAACCCCCCAAAAAAATTTCAATACATTTTCCCGGATAAATTCCGGTTAATCGAATGCGGATTTTTTTTGCGATGTCGGTTAAACGGAAGTTGTGGTTGATCGGGTGCTGGATAAATAAGCTTTTACTGTACTATTAGTTTTTTTCTGATGTCCAGCAAATTTACTGAAGTTTGAAACAGCTGCTTGTAGTTCATGGTGTTGCTGACATACTCCAAAATCCAGATGTGCGTGGGTCCAACCGTGCTGATTATCAAGGTTTTATTGCTTCTTTTACATTTGGAGGATGTCCCAAGGCATTGGACAGCCAGGGATTTGGATCCAAGTGGAGGGTTGGCATCTGGGTCATAGGAGAGTGCCCAAAGAGGAGGTTCTTGAGATGTGCCTTGACAGATGCAAGGGAGGGAGCAAGTCAAAGGATAAGGCAGAGAGTTTGAAGGCTTCAAAGGTGAGGATGAGGATTTTGAATTCTATCCTCTGGGACATATGAAGCTTGGCAAGGATGGGGTTGATGGGATCTTGGAGGGGAGGTTGAAGGCTTCAAAGGTGAGGATGAGGATTTTGAATTCTATCCTCTGGGACATATGAAGCTTGGCAAGGATGGGGTTGATGGGATCTTGGAGTCTGGTGCAGGAGAGTACATAAGTTACAGATTGCTTGCTCCAAAAGGGGTGCTTTTGACAATGCGAATCCTGATTGATTTTAGTTTTTGCTAGCCTGAGAATATGGAGGACAATTATAATACCTCACAACTGCCTGGCTGTGAGATAAGGTAACAGAATCAAGGCCATAAAATTAGATTTTCCTTTTGCAGAAGACTAATTTTTGCTGGGATACAATTTCATTCAAATAATCATTCTTCATGTGTGAACCTAGAAGTTAAGTATTGGCAAGCTATTTGACTGGGAGGTATTAAAGCTGCGCCTAAACCTATTCTCATGCAACTTGCGAACATACATTGGCTAGCAGAAGTCAATGGTTAGTAAGACCTCTGGTTGATTTCTCCTCTCTCCCCTCTCTATTCCTCAGCCCCTTGAATAATAATAATGAAGTTCCGTTAATGCTGCTCAGAATCGTGATGAAAACTACTGCTGGGTACAGTAAAGGCAAAGTACTGCAGATGCTGGAAATCGGGTAAACACAGAAGTCATTGGGAACAACATGCAGCAGTTCAGGCAGCATCCATGGAGAGAGGAAAATTAGTTAATGCCTTTTGGCAGAACTGAAGCATTGAAATGAGGTGGTGCAAGGCAGGCTGCATTCTTTACAAGGATTGTAAACCCTCTCATGACTTATCTTTAAGAGGCCTATTTCTAAATTAATTATTCAGAATGAATGCAGCTGCATCTAATCTGTTTGCAAACATTGTAGATCTTAACTAATTTATAAACAACAACTTGCATTTATAAAGCACCCTACATGCCACACAAAATCTTGGAGAACTATAAATAACATTCCCTAAATATTGACAGCACATGTGGAATTTACAGTGTCCTGATAATACTGCATCTCTTCCATCTGTTCCACACTCACCAGTTTTTCAATTTCAGATATTCTCCCAGCCCCTCATTTTATGAGGATTACATTAATCTTACTTCATGTTTCCCTTGCCCCCCCCTTGCCCCTCGCTCCCCCCCCACCACCCGTCACTGGCGGGTGGGCCTTCAGCCTCTCTCCCTTACCCCTCTGGAACTTTCCCACAGTCCTTCCACCTCGCCCACCCACCCCTCCCCCCCATGCCTCCTTCAAGATCTTCTCTTTGATTGTGTCTTCGGTCATCTTCCTACCACTAGCCTCCCCCAATTTCAATCCCTCTTGATACCAATCACCAGCTCAGGTGCAGATTCCTGACTATCCAGGGCCTGGTCTTCCTCCTGACGTGAAAGGTGCTATACAAATGTAATTTGTTCTCTTGTTGGAGCAATACTCAATTGCTTCCCAGTTCAGTTGTACAAGGCGTTTCTTTTGCTTGTCCACTAAGTTGCAGTTATTTATTGTGTGTCCTTTAGTTTAAGGATCATTAATCAGTACAAATGCAGATTAGTACATGTTTTACTGCAAGTTGGTGAGCTTCTGGATGAATGGGTAAGCACTTAACAGGAAGCTGATAACATGAAGTCACATTGACCAACATCTTGCAACAGTCAGAAACCAATCAATGTTAAATTAAAGAATCAACCTCTTTATCAAATGCAATATATTGAGTGTTGGCATGAGAGTTCCAAGATACCACCCAAGTCAAGGATACTGTATCAATGCAAATTGTTGTATTCATCAGTTAGGATGAAAAATCCTGCAGTGTCAGCCTGCGTTACTGAATTGCATCATATGACACTGCACTGTTCATGGAGAAGCAAAATATAACAATAGTCCTTGCGTTTCATATAGCACCCTATCTTGGCTTCAAGACATCTCAAAGTGCTTCACAAGTTGATACAGGGTTTACTGTAATGTGTAGTGACTGTATATTGTGGGTGAAACACGGCAACCAATTACACACCACAGTGTATGAGTAGCAGAGGATTTTAATTTATTCTAAATGTATATTTGAGGAAGGGAAGTGAAGATAGATGAAAGAGCTGCTAGCAGAGTTTGAACTCTTAATGCCACCTTCTGAAAAATAGATGCTATCTTCAATTAAGATAGCTGCTTGAGAACATGGATAAATTCATGTTTTTCTGCCTTATGAAATAATATATTGAAATGCTGATTGTAGAAAGTTGAAACCAGGGATAGTTTTGTTTCTCAAGCCCTTGTGACAGCTGAGAAATTACAACTAGTCCCAAGTGGGAACAAAGACTCTTGGAATAGTTGGGACATCTCACAATTTGATAAAGATCTGTTTGTCCTGGAGAAGGTGAATTGAAGATTGAAGATATCCATGATTGCCACACCACATGAGTGATGTTGAAAATAATCTCTCCTTGGTCAATTTTCTACCCACTTAACACCCTCAGCCAGCTGGGACTTGAAAAACTATCCTTTAGGGACAAACTGGGGATGAATATTTGATGAGGCAAGGTTCCAACATCAAGTATCATTTGTTGACTACAATGCTGCATAATTGTAGTTATCAGACAGTTCATTTAAAAAAAACATTACTATGATGAAAATTTAACACTTGTCTAAAATAGCTGTAACTTGAGGCTGTGGCTTTCAGGTTGCAGTTAAGTCACTGTTGAAATAACTCATATAGAACATTGTGGAAGCTGCAATGAAACTGTCAGGAAAAACTTCTGCTTTTGCAACTTTATGACAACCTAATTTTCCAGATGATAGATTTTAAGGTAATCTGCGTGCATTGAAAAATGCTAAAAAAAACTGGTAATTTGTAATTCACCTTTTTGTATGATTCAAAGTATCTGAACTGAATATTATTTTCAATATATTTAGGGTAGAAAAGTGAAATAATTTTGATGAAAACTCTTTGAGGACTGACATCTTTGTAATGTCTATCGAGCTAATGAGTTAAAATGATATTGAGCTTTTGTATATAATGCTGCAACTAAGATTATATACAATGGTATGTAAATGAAACAGAAGGTGCAATGATAAATTTTGAATTAAACGTTCTTAACCAGAAATTGCTATGTATTGAGAGCTTTGTTTTTGCTGGTGTTTACTGATTCAACTTTGTTTGTATTCGACTCCTATTCTGTTACAGTTAAGCAGCTTCATCAGCCCACACAGCTCACCTCAAGTCAGCAAATCAAACCCACGGTTGTCATAAGAATTTCAGTAAAGCGTAGTGTATGAAAATATTGTCCTTCGTGAAATTGTACAATATTGTGGGGAAAAAAGGTCCTTTGTAGCACAGTTCAAAATCTTATAGTTTCAAGCTTACGATATGTTTTCAGGGAATGTTTTAAGATAAGTCTATAAGGTGAAAAAGGGTGATACTTTTAGTTGAAGGATTAATGCTCAGTTTATTGTGCTTGAAGCACTTTGTTATTGCTTCCAGCAGTGCAGCGATTTAAGGAGAGATTAGTTTGAATTTCTAACAGTGGCTTATACAGTACTAACATATTTTGCTTTGACTAACAACAGGAAAAACAAACGAAGGTTTGCATATCAAACATGGGTAGAGCTCTCCTCAGCCCCAGCAAGCAGCCAAAGTAGTTCAAGGGTGCGAATTATAAATCAGGCTTTCTATTCCTAATTTTGGAAAGTGTTCATAATCATCCATTAATTTAATACTTCAAATTGCTCCCACATGTTGTAAAAGTATATTCACTCACATACAGTACAAACATTACAAATATTGGGGCGGTGAAATGAAAAGGAATCATTTTTGAGCTGAGGCCATTTGAACTTTGTCTGCATTTAAATTATAGCAGTTCAAATTAATGTCCCTGTGAAACAGAAACCACCTTCTCAAAGTGATCTCAGCAGGTGGTTTCCAATGCAAAGTGCTGCACCTCAAACATCATTTATGTATGGTACTGTGTTTTTCCTAATTGACTAAAAAATACAGTACATACCCACCAACAGAATTTGATGCTGCATTGAAACTACAGGAATTTATAAATAAACCGGTGAAAATAATATAAACCTTAAAAAACAAAAGAGCAAAAGAGAATAACAGAAAAAGAAGAACCCAAAACTATTGGTGTTCATGAGAAAGATATTCCCTTCCCCATTTTGCTTGCTATATACTTGTCCTAATAATCCATGACTGCCTGCTTCATGTCCCCTTGCCCTATCTGTCCCACTATCAGCAGGAGAGTTTTCATCCATTCTGAACTCTATCCCAAAGTGCCTGTGACTTATTTGTTTGACTGTTCCTTTGGTCATCTTCCATCCTCCCCTCTTCAGCTCCCATCCCGGATTAGATATCCTGCCAGCAGTGAAAAGCACTTTGTGATGTCTTCCGGATGCAATAGAAATGTATATTGTAAAACCCTTAACAGTTCTGGTTATTTGGATATAATCCTAGATGTAAGTTGCAAATGAAGATTTCAAAAGGTTTAGTTTAATATTTACTGGGACAATGTGTATAATATATATAATAGCTCCATGAGAAATTCTTGTCAGTTTAATCACCAAGAAATGAAGGGGGTGTTATTTTTGTCCTTTGCATTCAAACTCATCAGATTGTACCAGATTGAGACAAGATATCTGATTGAATTTTGTTTTACCTGCATTACTGTTTGCAAGTGACAGTCGCCTTCATCTGCAAACACATGGTTTCTACATTTTACAGTCGCAAGGCTTTATTTTATTGAAGAAGAGCCACTACATCTCCCTATGTCTAAATTTTGATCAAAATAAATTATCCCTAAATAGGAAATTTCGATCTAGAAATAAACAAACAAATGAATTCTGTATTTGAGTAGTCCGCTTTAATTTTCTGGCATTATGGGTATGCTGTTGGCTTCCTTGGTGTGCTGTATTCTGGGAAGGGTGATATTGTCATCAAATTTGGCCATGTAGCTTTGCTTAAAGAAAACTTTCCAGAGAATGGCTCTAAAGTAAGAAAACATTTGACCATGTGCCAAATGTCTGGGATGTTTTATCCCACAATTACCCTGTATAAACTGGCTAAGGGGATGTCATTCAACCTGGATTGAACTACATTGAGGTGGGGGTGGATTATTTTACAGACATTGCTGGAAGTTTCATTTTGTAAACAAACTGATTAAAATGACTTTGTCTAAAAAAAATGAAGAGCTACTGTTGGGGTAATAGTATTGTTCTACTCTCATACATTTCCACAGAATAGATTTATAATGCTGATTGTTAAATATCCCGCCCCAACCCCGACCTCATCATCCACGGTTTGCTAAATGCAACAACCCTTGCTAACCACGGCTTATAACCCTTACTTATCCACGGGTTTTAACTCTAACGTTTAGCGCTAGGACCCAGTTGCATCAACCAGCCTTGATGTCGCTTCGCGCTAGCATATAGCACTAGGACCCAGTTGCGATGTTGCAGTCAACCAGCGACAACGCTTCTCTCTTAGGATTAAGGTAAATAACATGAATTTATTGTTGCTTCTCCGCAGCCGAACTAGTAAGTTTGGGAGCATTGGCTGCCAGGATCCCCAGATCTCTCTCTCTCTGTAAGTGTATCTGTCCCTGACTCACCTCTCTATTTCACCTTCTCTTTCCCCCCCACCCCCCCTTCTCTCTCTCACCTCTCTCTGACTCACCCCCAGCCCTCTATGTCTCTCTTTGTGTAGATCAGTCAGTCAACAGCCTCGCGGAATGCTGCTGATGCACCCAAACTTACTCCCCATGTATATTATAACTGTATGTGTTTTTTTTGTGTTTAGTTCTACGAAACGCGAATTTACTTTCTCTATCTCCATGTTTACCATAGGGCCCTGCATTTTCAAACCACAAAAAAGCAAACATACTCCCACTATCACCATGTTTCCCATAGGGCCCTGCATTTTCCAACTGCGATTTTACCAACCGCGGAGGTTTAGAGGAACGTGTCCCCCGCGGTTGGGGAGGGATACCTGTATTTCAGTTAAATAAGATGTGGATCTCCTGTAGCTCAATGGTTAGAACCTTACAATCTGTATTCAAATCCAGGCAGATCTGGGTGAACCTTGGGTAAATTTCCTTACTCCACATGTCTAATAATAATAATCGAAAAAAAAATCACAACAATAAATAAAATTGGTCATTTCAATCCATGACTGTTTGTGGGACACTGCTGTGCGCAATTGGCTGCCGCGTTTAGCCCACAAATATACAGTCAATTCACTTTACAGTATATTCTGTGAAGCGCTTTGAAACGTTGATAAGATGTGGAAAGCGCTATATCAAAATGCAAGGATTATTATTATGTCATAGAGATGCTGAATTCTAATCCTTCTACCTGAGCAGCTTCTACCTGATCCAGCTTTTGGTCAGTTTTTTTCCCCCTCCCCATGGCTCGGCCCCTGGATCCGCTTTGTGAAGTGCTCTGAGACACCGTCTGGTGTGGAGGGCGCAATAAAAATCCAAGCTGTTGTTGTAAAGCATCCTGAATAACTTTTTGAATAATTGGGTTTTTTTTGTCAGAAAGAAAGAACTGAATCTCAGTTGACATTTTGTTAGTATTCACCATCACTGAACTCTGCACAGCTCTCCACTCCTAATAATTTGTTGCACCAACTACATTTGCTCACAGCTGGCAAGGCACAATAGCTCTTTTTTTTTGCAAGTGCGCACTGCTCATTCCCATTTTCTTTGATTGTATTTTCTTTTTATAAAGCTCATCCAGCCACCTTGTAACGAGAGCAAATAATTGCACATGCAAACCTGTCAGGTGTTAACTGCTGTTGAGTGGAAAACTTGGTAGACTTACAAAAAAATCTAGTACTCAAAAGAACTGACGCGCCCTTAAAAATATGATAAATACGATCACTTAACAGAATCTGCAGTTTTGCCCTTGAGGTAAATGGCCTCCACAATGTTTTAATAACATTTTTTAAAAATCATGTGACCAGATATTTCTCCACAGACTGGAAGTGGTGCAGTTTAGCTGAACATCAGCAAATTTTGAACCATGACTATAAATATAGGTACAGTACCATGATGTAGTTTCTTGTTTCAAAGAAGAATAAAATTACACTGCACAGTTTGACTGTCCTATCCATTAGGGGTTGGGCTCATCAGGTTGTGGACATGTCTTCATCTCCAGGTCAGCTGTGGATTATGATAGACTTTGCCTGACTTTGTTTGGAATGTCTTTTCAGAACCAATTCAGTCCTAGGGTATCCTGCTTACGCAATTTAAAGAACACAGTGCCATGGGCTAAATTCATAGGTCACGGAGCAATTTTTTTATTTAAAAAAAACAGTCCTAGCTGTTGTCAAAATAGGTTTTCATTTTTGAACAACAGTATTCATTTTAAGCCTTGCAACAGCTGTCAAAGAAAAGGGACCAGTAAGCAGTACAATCCTATCTATGATGGTTTAAAATCCCTGCTGCAGAAGGAATAAAACACCATCCAGTATTCTATTAAAATATAGGCACTTTTTTAAAGTCACCTTTAGTTCGGCTTTTATATTTGTTTCTTCTCAATTTGTGTTTTATGGTGTGTACCACAGTACAATCTCCTGCAGCATCTGCTTATTTGGAGAATATTAAGTCGTCATTGAGGCTCAGACCACAACACTTAAAATGTATGTATGTGGAACTCTGTCTGGTTTGGATCCTCCGATGCATGGTGATGGTTTTCTGCATGTGTCCAGCATCCAGCTGAACAAATGAAATCTACCTTCCTTAGGCATTTAAGATATATTGAACTTTTCTTTGGACAAAGAATGTAGCTGCCGGAGTCTGTATTTGAAATTGCAAAACCACATTCACTCCATTATTAATTACACAAAATTATATTTGTAGAGCGCCTTTCACATCGGGCGGACGTCGTAAGGCTCTGAACAGTCAGGACAGGACCCCCAGCAAGGGAGAGGGGCAGGGTAAGGGGGAGGGGTGGGAGAGTTGGGAGGGGAGAGAGAGAGTTGGGAAGGCAGCAGAAGGCACGGTCGAAGAGGATGGTCTTGAGACCAGCCTTGAAGGAGGCGAGGGAGGGAGCAAGCTGAAGTTCCAGAGTGTGGGGGCAGAGAGGCTGAAAGCCTGTCCGCCGATGGTAGGATAGGTCGGACGAGGGACATGGAGCAGGCAAGAGCCCACTAAACAGAGTGGGCGGGGAGATTCATAGGGGGACAGCAGGTCAGAGAGGTAGTGGGGGGGGGCAAAGCTATGAATGGCCTTGAAGGTGAGGATAAGGATCTTGAATTCGATCCTCTGGGGGATGGGGAGCCAATGGAGCCGGGCAGGGTGGGAGTGATGTGGTCGCGGAGCTTGGTGTGAGTGAAGATGCGAGATGCAGAGTTCTGGATGTTCTGCAGCTTGTGAAGGGAAAAACTAGGAAGGCCAACGAGGAGGGAATTTCCGTAGTCGAGCCTTGATGTGATGAATGCATGGACGAGCGTTTCGGCAGCCTGAGGGGTGAGGCAGTGGTGGAGTCTGACATTAATGTGCCTTCAGCAAGTAATGTGGCTAAGGTGTGTGTGCATTATAATATAAATTTTATATACAGTATATATAAAACAATACATATATTTGCCCACACTGTGGTTTTGCTGCATAACATACAAATGATTTTGTTTTTAAAAAAAGCTCTTTATTGGAACTCGGTATGTGTTCAGTGTGGTTTTATAGGCCACTCGTCTTGATTCCTCTTTCCAGCTGAGCAGTTGACTCGTTGGGTCAGCATTTTTCATGGTTACTGTTATTAGCAAACATTGGTGGGATACAGTCAAAAAGCCTGTAATTTGTTCTGCTCGGAAATGCAAGATAGTAGCTCTGATGGTTAATTAGATATGCTTTACTCACATTTCTTTCAGTCGACACTAACAATTCCTCATCTAGTGAGTTATACCAACAGCATTCAAGCATTTCCAACTCCTGCAAATGGTTTCATTAGCCAATAGAGGCCTACGAAATAGAATCATAGTATAGTCAGAAGCACAAAGTCAGTGTATTTATTGATGGTGAGCAGTGTCTCTTACGAATCGACATCCGGAATATGTTGTACATAATCTGGAAACCTATCAGCTTTGTGCTTCACTATAAATTTTCCATTATTGTGTTTAATGCAATGACTGGAGTGTGGTATTCCTGGTAAATAGAACCTTTTTTCCTCTCTGCAATCTTACCGTTGAACATTTTCTAGGTCAAACATAAAAATGGCTGAATTCAATGGCAAATTCCTTCTCCATTACCGAGACAAAGCAACCACAATCCCAACTTTGTTATTTTTGTGACTTATACACAGATCATTCCAGATCTCATTTGAGCTTGGTGTGTATTGAAGCTCTGTTCATTGCTCGGAGATGCAGATTTGAAAATTCAGATTAGGCACTCCATTCACTTATTCTGCTTTCAATATTTGAGTTCTTCGTTGCCAAGTTTGAGTACTCTGACCTTCACCTCACTTCTAAACACTGGCTATCATTATAAACTGAGCCATTCCGCCCTATGGCCATGAAGCACAAGGCTGACAATAGTGCATTTACAGTTTAGTATGAGTAGGAAGTGCAAATTTAGAAAAATCAATACATCTGCAGAATTTTAACAGAGAAAGTTCTTTATTTCCACCCCATCGCTCCCTCACTCATAGCCAACATTGTGCCGGTGTAAAAATCTGATCGAATCACTATGGATAAAAAGCCCTAAACACACCAAGAGCCTTGTTACATTCAATCAGATGGATACAGTTGTGTCCAGGCTAGTTTACCATTCTGTCTGTATTGAATGAGTTATCTTACTTTGAATTAAAATGTTGAAAGTGCTTTTCTTAGTCTATGGATTCTTACTTCGCCCTTCAAATGCTTAAGCAGAAGTAAATATCAATTCTCCACCAGTTGTTTTGTTAACTGAACACTATTTACTTTTTTTGTTTTAACTGATTCTGCCATCACATGGCTTCCACATGCACATACCAGCAATTCACCTGACAGTTGTAAGACAGGAGCCGACCTGGTTCCCATCACCCAAATTCAAGCTGTTGAGGCCAAATTGTAGCATTCATATCAAAGCTAAACTTGGAGGACATTGCTCCATCCCTGGATAAAATGATCTAATGAGTCAGTAATGGGTAGGGTTCATAGAGGATACTAGGAAGGCAGTAATTGATTTTCCTAAATTGTACATTGAAAATGAGACCAATTGCCTTTGATTTTCAATTGGGTCGTTTTTAGATAGTTGCTGTGATGTGTGAAGGATAAAGTTCAAAGAATCAGAACAATTTGCTACAAGAGCCTCATTAGTAAGACACAGTCTATAAAACCATGTTAACAAAAATCCTTCATCATTAAGATAACCTATTATTTTTTAAATCAGAATTTTATTTTGATATTGAATTTATTTTTGAAATTGTGAGTTGCTTCCCTTTTTGTAAGCTCATCAAAGCTGCCATCATCATTGACTAGAATTGTGCACAGACTCATTTCATTGGATTACCTTCACAATCTGCTTTTAAAAAAAAAATTAATCCTTATCTCAACAGATGTCTGAGAGAATCCTCCTGGTCTTTATCCAGTTGGATTGATGTGATTTCAATGAGACACGATTTGCTGGTGTGGCGTAGACAGAATATTGCCCTTACCGTAGATCACAGATAATTATTTTTGAATATTTTCATGGCTTGTAATCTACTACCAGTTATATTCTTGCTAGGCTACTGCATATTGTAGTATTCTATTAGAAATTCTGCAATGTATGCAATAATATGTTTCAAGAGACATCCTCTGTATAATCTGTAGATGAGGGAGGATTTTAATTCAATTAATCCTGGAGAGAAAGTGGAAGGATTTGAGGTTTTGAAATAATGTATAAAACAACTTGTATTTATAATATTGTGCCCTTCACAAATGATACTATTTTGGAGACCTTTACAATGACTGAATCAGACATGCAGCATGGGAAGGCGCTTTGAGACGCCATGAAAAGCGCTTTATCAAATGCAAGGGAGTGGTGTCAATAAGATAGATTTTAAGGAGAGAGATGAAGACAGGTAGAGTTAAGGTCTGGTAGGCAATAGTGGAATATTTTTCAAATGTTAATAATTGTAACTGAATTTTTTATAGTTGTGTGTGTATGAATTATCTTCAACATTGCTTTGTTTTCGCCTCTGATACCTGAACAGTTGTTGGCAGATGGTTTATCCTTTACGTTTTAAACACAACACAAGGTATCCAATAACATACAATTCTGGCATTTCGCTTCTGCAATCGAGTCCAGATAATTGCAATAAAAATGTATTCTGTGAGTTTGTAATAGTAATAATTATATTAAGGAAGTGAAAAAATAGTATTTGCAATTTATCTAGTTATTCTTTGTGCATCCCCTTCCTCATCCAACTTTTTTCCATTGGATTATTAATAATAATAATCCTTGCATTTGATATAGCACTTTTCACATTTTCTAGACGTCTCAAAGCACTACACAGAATACACTGTAAAGTGAATTGACTATATATTTGTGGAAGAAACAAGGCAGCCAATTGCGCACAGCAGTGTCACACAGTCATGGATTGAAATAACCAATTTATTATTTTACTTGAAGGATTATTATTTGACGTGTGAATCTTGCCCAAAGTTTCACCCTGCATGGAATTGAACCCAGGCAAGTGCTCTAACCACAGGGCTGCAGGACTGATTTGTAAATGCCTTCCATTTGTGTATACATTATGCAGTACTGTATGTTCAAAATGAAACAGTTCAAATAATTTTTCTCAGAGTTCAATTATTTCACTGTTTTCCTGAAGGTACTAACTTGTACCGCTGTAGTTCAGTGACCTCCCTTCAGAACATCATCTAAATGAACCAAACTAATTGATCACCATGGGCATCATGGCCAGACAGTTCTATCATGAGCCAGCAGTCATGCGTTTGCTTTGAAGCAGTAGAATAGGAAACCTAGCTAATATTTTCCTCCAAGCCGTAGGAACTTTGAAGACAATCGAAGCCTCTCAACTACTAACTCAGCAAATACTATGATTGTACCTCTGGGTCTTTACCGATTAGTTGCTCGCTTGATTGTGATATTACACATTGAGATTGAACTGTAGGGGAAGTAGAATTCATTATTAGAACAGTAGAGAATTACATAAATAAAACTTATGCTGCTATTTAGATTTAATTTCAACCCTAACAGAAGTAATTTTTTTTCTATGTCTATTTTACTTCAGTCTGAATAATTAATGCTGCACAAACAGAATCTAATAATAGTAATAATTCTTGCATTTGATTTAGTGGTTATCATGTCTTCTGGACGTCTCAATGTGCTTCATAGAATATACTGTAAAGTGAATTGACTGTAAATTTTGTACACAGCAGTGTCCCACAAACAGTCATGGATTGAAGTGACTAATTTATAATTTTTTAAAAGAGATTATTATTAGGCATGTGGAGTAAGGAAAATTGCCCAATATTTCGCCCTGCCCTGGAATCGAACCCAGGTCTCTCCCTTGCAAGGCAAGTTTCTACTACTGAGCTACAGGGCTCCATAATCTATGCACAAACTACCATATCTGTTGCATGCGTTTTTTTCCTAACCTTGTTAACAACGCCAAAATGACATCATAGTAATAAAGAAATAACAAAAAGAAGTTGTGCTGTTTGGCTTGACCATGGGAGGCAGCAGAATAAAGCTGCAAAGGAACTGTAAAAATAGATTGATCAATAAAACTTGGGAAGGAAGAGGGAATGGACCTGATAAGGCTGCCAAGTGGAAAGATAAATAAATAACCTTCTTCCAAACAGCCTACCTGAAAAGGCTTATTCATATGTTAAATTTGGGTATTAATAGTGCTCTATCAACTCGGATTTGGATTTGCCTTCATTTGCATCATGCATTCCAGCCCTTAAAACAACCAGAGGAGAGGAAGAAGAATCCATGTTTGTATTTTGTGATAAACCTCAAAATCTAAAGCAAGCAGCAGTTCAGTTCAAAAATACATTTTCCCCTTCATCCTTCTGAATGAGCTAGGTCCAATGGGTAATATTTCAAGAAAATCCTTGTTGAAGGATGGATAAGTGACCTTCCCCCTGATTCTTGGGTACAGTATATCTTACATGATAGTTCTCACAGAAGTCTATTGAGGGTTTAGAGACCTTGTTAGTTTATTGCTTGGGGTTTGTAGGTTGGGGTATTTGTTTAGTTATCAATTGCCAGCATGATCTAATGATTTTGGAATTCATTCTCTTGAGAGCTGCTAGGTGTTACTATCAACTGCATATCAATCAAATAATTGCTATCTAGAAATCATAATTTAAACCATGCCACTGATTTATTGTCAGAGCAACAAAAGAGAGGAATCTGTCATAGCTTTTAAAACCGAATTGACCAAATATTTGAACAAATATTGAAGTGTAATGGGGAAATGTAAAGTTCAGAGTTCCAAATCTTTTTTTTGCTCTATCCACTCCCCTCTCGTTCCCCTGTACGAGGAATAATTTTTATTCAATGTGTACTTTACAATTTCATTCATTTAAAAACATACAAAATGTATTTGTGGGGCAGGAGGAAATCGATAAATGTTGATGTGTATACAGTTGTTTACTGAATTGAAAATTTAATAAATTGGAACCACAGACTGAAACTGGTGAAACCTTAGGGATCTTAGAATTTTACGACAATTGTTACCATGAATCTGGCTACTAAACAAGGGACACATTATTCCTGGCTTGAATTTGTGCAATGGAATGGATTTTATTTATACCTGCGAGACAGTTTGGAATGGAACTTTTATTTCCCCTCAAATCTAATATTGCCTGCTAGAGATTTCCCAACCAGGAAGATTATACTTGTTACTTTGAAGAGTTTCAGTTTTAAAATCCTTGGCAAGACTTTTTTAAGAATTAAAAATCACCGAATTATAGCAGTGCAGCAGAAGCCATGAACTGGACAGAGCTCTTGCTGTTGTGAGTTTGAACTCCAGCTGTGAACAACAATCCTGTCTTATCTAACGCAAATTGAATGAATGTCACCAACTCATTCCCTCTGCTCTAATATGTGAGGATCCCACTTGCAGGAAAATAAATCTTGCTTGCTGCAAATGGGCTCATTTACAATTTACACAGTAAATCCTGCCCAGAGCTTTGAATCATCCTCCCAGTGCTTTATCAAATGAGAGGATGATTGTTATTTTCTACCTCCCATCACCTTGAGTAAGGAGCTTAAAATTACTTGGAAGTGACTGTGCAGTTTTTAATTCCTTTATCCCTGTACTGCACCAATGAAGAAATTGTGTTGGTGTAAATAGTCTGCATGAGACATGAATATAGATGAGACAAATTAGGAAATTATACATCTTTCTACAGAATAAAATGTGCCTGGAGAATTGTATTTGCAGAGTGTACTTGCATGGCTATAACGATAAACGTACTAATAATAAAAGATTATTACTAATCTTTTTAAACGTTTGTTGCATTTTGCTCATTTACAGAATGAACAATATAGTTGGGTCTCCCTTGCCAGATTTCTTCCTAAGAAATAGGTACCTATACTCATAAAATTTTAAAAACATCACCACATTTGAAGTTTTAGCAATTCAATTAAGACATCTGCTAAACAATAGTTCAAATTAGATTCCAGTATCAAACGATAGTGTTGACTGCATAAAATGATTTTAATGTAAAATTCTGGTTCCCAGAGATTCTGAAACAAGTTAAATCTTATCCTTTAATTTTCGATCACCTGTTTATCCATGACTTTCTTGGTTGAAATCAGTTACTGACAGAGCAATGCATTTGTTTTGTGTGGCAAAAATATCCAAACCCTTAAAGATTCTATTTGTCCTAAGAGTCTATCTCATGCCTACATATGGTGGCCGCACATGGTGATGATTGCATTTAGGTAGAGAGCCAAATATGCTTTTTAAGCAATAACGCGCAACGTTGCAAGGAGTAGTTAATAACTGGCCACTGTACAGTTACAAGTTGAAACAATCTGAATATTGGTTATGGAAGCAATCCTTTTCTTTCCAAGTGCCACACTGAAGAAACATGATTGGGAAATTTCTCAGTAATATCCATACTGTACTTTGCATTGAATTGGAGGAAACGAGTAAATATCCCCTTCTAATGCTGCTCTCTGGTGGTACTCGAGTGTAAACACAGCTCCATGGCTTGGTTGAATTGGAAGTTTTTTTTAACTTCTGCAGATTACAGTACTTAAAATAAAAACAGTTGTTCATAATAATAAACCTTGCACCTTAGCATATTTTTGAGACATCTCAAAGTGCTTCACCCAATGCACCATACACTGAATTGACTGAATTCTGTAGAAAGAAGTATAATTTCCTCCAGCTAAATGTTGGCAAGACGGAAGCCATACTCTTTGGCTCTCGTCAACATCTTCAATCACACGGTTCTCACCTCCTCCACCTATCCGACCTGCCCCTAAAAGTCTCCGAACCTGTAAGGTTCGGGATCGACCCCCAATTATCCTTCGTCCCCCACATCTGGTCCCTCACCAGCACCGCTTTCTTCCATCTCTGAAGCATCGCCCACCTTCGCCAATATCTCACCCCAAAAACTGCCGAAACCTTGGTGCATGCCTTTGTCACCTCTCAGCTGGACTATTCAAATGCCCTCTTTGCCGGTCTCTCCTCTGCTTCCTTTCATAAAATCCAGGTCATCCAGAATTCTGCCACCCGCATTCTTACCTGCACTAAAGTCCGCTCCCCGATTACCCCAGTCCTTGCCAGACTGTACTGGCTGCCTGTCCCGGAGAGGATTGATTTCAAGAACCTCACTCTTGTTTTTAAATCCCTCCACTCCTCTGCACCCCCCAACCTCTCTGACTTCTCTCCTCACAACAGACCTGTTGCCTTCGCTCCACCGGGTCTGGCCTCCTCCTTGTCCCCCAAATCCTCCGCTCCACCATCTACGGCCATGCATTCAACCACTACGCACCAAGGCTCTGGAACTCCCTTCCTCACTCCCTTCACCTCATCCCCCTCTCTTCCTACTTTCAGGTTTTGGCAAAAGACCTCGCTTTCAGTCACCTTCTTCCCCCTCCCCCTGGCTCGGCCTCAGAATCCATTATTGTGAAGCACTCTGAGACCCTATCTGGCATGGATGGTGCTATATAAATCCAAGTTGTTGTTGTATACTTCGTGGGCGATATGCGGACGCTAATTGCGCACAGTGTCTCACAAACAATCGTGGATTGAGTGATCAACTTAACACAAACTCAATTTCTGCCTATTGTTTTTAAATCCTGCAGGAGGCAGATAGTACTGACGAAGAACGCAGATCCCAGCCTCGTAGGTAAGTGTTTCTGCTGCATTTTTAAGCAGTTACAACAACTAGTGACTGATCTACTTCCTTATTAGCGGGGCATTTTCCGTTTGACTTCAACAGAAGTACTTTTGGAAATTGCAAGGAGATGATTAAACGGAAATAATTTAATCAGTGTAATGGCACGAAGCAGTGGAATGTCATAGTGCAACGATACACGTTTGTTCCCATCCCACTGATCTGAGTCAGGTTGTTCAGGAAGGCACTGAGTGAAGGGAAGCCAGAGCATCTGTCCATTCCAAACTATGGTTCAGTACTCGAGTCTCACATTGCAGTAAGCCATAGAATTAGCAATGCCTTATTCCCAGCTTGGTGTCCACTCTTAGCCACAGAAGCCATTTGACCAATACATTCTATGTTTATTAAATGATTTATGATTCACGTGCTGCACATTGTGTAGGACAAATGGGATTTTAATTCAGATAGTTTATAAATGGCTTTGATCCTTCACAGTCTTGTGTTTCAGATGGTCTGCCCACCTGATCACATTGCTTGTCAGCACTTGATAAGATCCAAAGATGGGTTATTTTTAAATTTCATGCCAATCCCAAGGTGCTTTCAAATGTTTTCTGAACTCGTTTCAGAAAAGGTAGCAAAAAGGATTTTGAAGCTCATTGTATTCAAATTGAAAACCGGCTTGGCAATAGAGCAATGAGTGAGGAAAGATTTCTGAGTACAGTGATTACTGATCTTTGCATCAGTTGGCTATTCATAAAAGATGTGCTTCTAGGAATAATAAAATATGATGGCAGCTTTAGGCTGTATGGTCAGTTGAGAGAGATTGATAGAATTTGAGAGGGTCTGGAAAACGTAAGTCATTGGAAGAAGGACTTTAATGTGGATTATGGCCATTGGAATGGGGGAAAAGATTTGACAACTGGATGATTGTGGTTTCTGGCTTGAATATACACTGTCAACATTGTTCTACAGGAGCTGTGAGTGTTGCTTGGTTTCCAAACATGAATGTTTTTTTGGGAAAATCATTTGGAATATTTTGTTGGAATGCAGTCATCTGATTGTTTGAGCAGTGCTCCTTAGACTGCAATACTTGCGACTGTAGAATTGTGTTGTGGGTTAATTTGGGTTTGTGTTGCAATTCAGAGGTTTGTGCAGAGTTGCGCAAAGTTTAAGTACTGTAGTATTGTAGTTTTACTGTAAATGAAATTCATCTATTTACCATTCAGGAGTTGGCAAACTACCTATTTTGTATGTTTCAACATGTGTAATTCAGGCTTCTTCTAAGAAAGCAAAATAAGAGAATGAATTAAGATTGCATTCCAAATGAGTTCTCGCCAAAAGCCAGCTACCTTGACTACTACTACTGCTTGTTCATTCCAGTTCTCAGTTAATTAACTGGCTTCAGTCTAAGAATAATAGTGTTAAACTTGTTACCGTAGAAACTCGTATCTAAAGGACTATCAATAACAATGAAGTACTATTTGCTATTTGATGCGCGTTTCCACTTTTTTAATCTCAAATATATTTAAGCAGTATTCTAGTGTTAAAAGGACATCTTTTCTAAAGATATCTATTATTAATGACCTAGCAGAGGATGAAAGCTGGTGTATGTTTCAGAATAGTCATTCATTTTTCTGCACGTAAAATGTGGCTACAGCATTCATGCCTACTGAACACAGGTTCCATGTAGTGGTCCATGGTCTTCAATCCAAGCCATAGTATGATTCTTAATAAAGTAATCCTGCAGACTACAACAACAACAAAATTACCTTTGTATAGCGTCTTTCAGGTTGGGAAGATGTCCCAAGGTGCTGGACAGTCAGTGTTTCAGACCTGAGCTGGGGTTGGGATTGAGGAGGGTGGAGAGAAAGGAGGGGATTTGGGGTGACCAATGGGACCGTCAAAGAGGAGAGTTTTGAGATGGGACTTGAAGGAGGCTAGGGAGTGGGCGAGGCGGAGGGACTGTGAGATGGAATTCCAGAGGTTAGGGGCAGAGTGGCTAAGGTTCGCCTGCCGATGGTGGGGCGAGTGGCCAGAGCCCGTTGAGCGGAGGGAGTGGGCAGATTGGTAGAGGGTTAGGAGGTCGCAAAGGTAGGGTGAGGCAAGACTATGGAGGGCTTTGAAGGCAAGGACCATGAGCTTGAATTGAATCCTCTGGGTGTTGGGGAGCCAATAGAGTCAGGCGACAATGGGAAAGATGGGGTCACAGAGTTTAGAGTGGTGGAGGACATGGTCTGCAGTGTTCTGGATGATCTGCAGCCTATTAAGGGAAGAGTTGGGAAGGTCGACAAGCAGGGCATAGTTGAGCCCGGATGTGATGAAGGCATGAATGAGGGTTTCAGCAGCCTGAGGGGTGAGTTACTGGTTGGAGTCGTGCAACGTTGTGGAGGTAAGGGAAGCCAGAGTGGGTCATGGCTTGGATGTGACGGAGGAAAGACAGCTCTCATCCAGGAATTGATGTCTGATAGAGCAGTCTGTTAGGGCAGCAGTGGTCCTGGAACCAAGGGTAGAGGCAGAAAGATAAAGCTAGGTGTCATTCGCATTCATATGGAAGTTGACCGTATCTGTGGATGATGAAACCTAGGGGGACCATGTAGATATTGAAAATAGGGGTCGAAGGACTGGGGGTGCCACAGGTGACAGTGCGTTGGCTAGAGAAGACGCCATTGGTGGCCACAAAGTAGACGTGGTGAAAGAGGTAAGAGTCGAATCAGGCAAGGGCAGATCCATGAAGATTGAGCTGGGAAGAGAGGTAGTGTAGAAGGATTGAGTGGTCGACAGTGTCAAAAGCAGCAGATAGGTCAAGGAGGGAGAGAGAGCCCTGATCACAGATGTTTAGGATGTTATTATAGACTTTGACCAGAGCTGTTTCCGTGCTATGGGCAGCAAGGAAACCGGATTGTAGGGGTTCAAAGAGGGAATGGCGAGAAAGAAAGAAGCGGAATGAGACGCAACGACTCGTTTCAGGGCCTTAGCGCAGCATAGGAGATTGGAAATGGGGCATGAGTTGGAGACAAGCTGGAATTCTACAATGATATCTTAGTCCATCAATATGGAGGTTTATAAGACTTCTAGATCACAGTTTGATCTTGTGAATGCAGGCAGATGACTGTTCTTGGTCTGTGCCAATGCTTTTCTTTGCCATGAATCTTTTAAATTAAAAAGCAGCACTCATTAAAAATGTTTTTTTGCCACTTACCTGGATATAGACTAAGCATCAGAGTTCAGCAAGAGGGCCTGATGACATCTATATGGTTAAAAGTTCTTGCATAACATTTCCCATTTGGAAGATTCTTTCATTGCATGCCCCACCTTAGTGGAAATGACTAAACTTCTTACGTCACTCACACTACTTATTTGTTAAATATTCCTTAGGCTCCAAATATAACTGGCAAGCATCTCAACTGCTAGGTTAAGGGCCAACTCAGTAAAGTTTATTGTAGTCTATAAAGGGTGTTACCTCTGTATTGGGAAATGCTCTAAAGCAGAGCCACTTCTTGAAATAACACATTCATAAAATATAACAATTTAATGTTAACTGTCGAACAATCTTGTGTTTGGGCCCATATTTTGCAATTAAAAATTTTGAGGTACAGTTTTTTAATTGGGCCAGTTTATACCAGCAGAAATAATGGGTCCCCCAATGATGTTACTGTATTATCATATATAGTATGATAGCTCAGTAGTTAGAGCAGTCACCCTGCAAGCGAGAGGAGCCGGGGTTCAATTAAAAAATACTAATTTGGTCACTCAATCCAGGACTCCTCGAGGAATACTGCTGTGCACAATTTTTGGCCGCTGTATTTCATCCACAATATATTCACTGTACAGTCACTTCACTTTACAGTATATTCTGTGAAGTGCTTTGATACGTCTCAGACATGATAAGGCACTATATGAAATGCAAGGATTGTTATTATATCATCAATTGTACCATTGTTTCAGTTTCGTGGATGTAAAAGTAATGTAGAACATTTGCAAAACAATTTTGATATTATATGTGTATTGAAAGGATACTATTGCTTCAATTAGAACTGGTTTAGTAATTCTCTGAAATGAGCCAGTCTGTGAAGTTCTCAGTTTGCACTGTGGGCAAAGTTTATAGCACCACACGATTGGAGCTTAGTTACAGGAACTCTGAGATGCTAGCCTGCATGACTGGACGCTTTATAAATGCATGTTGTTGTTTAGTTAGCTCAATCACATTTGCAAGACTGCCAGATTTCCTGCGATAAGTTATCTGGTTGCCACTGATGCCACTGATTCTAAACACAACACAGCGGCGATCTGACAACCTGGAAGCCAGCCATTTATTAGCGGAGGGTCTGAGGTTATGTATCCAAACCAGCACGTTAATACTGGGACGCCTTAGGTAAGTCATTGCTACAACAGAAACCAGTGCTGGCTGGAATGGTGAAGCACTATTTTACCTCATTATCTCCAGCGGAGACAGCCAAACGGCCTCTTTTACCTTCAAGGACTGCCGCTGAAGGGAGGATTGTTGCTGACAGAAATGCTGCAAGGTTAATGCGACATAATACAGACAATGTGGACAGCATTAGAGGACAGCGTGGAAAAAGAAAGTAGCAGCTGCCTCTGATACTCCAAATCACTATTTTCTCAGCCAGATTGTCCCCTTCCCAAAAGCACAAACATGGGATTTTAACATGTTTCAATTTTTCAAGGAGGGAATGTTTCAGATGCTTCGGGGAAGCAGTTGTGACTTGCTTGCAGTCAGTTCTTGGCGCCAACATTAAATCTTTATCAGCAATCCATATTGCAGATAAGAGCAATGCAGCCCAATTCTAAAGTGATTCATCTCCTTGACATTTTATTCATTCATACTATGAAAAACCGGCTTTTCAGACTGCTGCTGTTTATAATGGAAGTCACAAAATGACAAGAAATTATTTCATGTTAGATTTGTAATGTATATTCAGTCGGTCGACAAATGAAATATCACACATTGTTCCTGAGGTTTGGTTGCTTGTGCGCCAACACAGATGTCAACAGATGGGGGCAGCATTTGTTAAGCTCTGAAAAGTGTTTAGTTTCATGGCTGAGAAGAATCACCTGTTCAGAGCGAGATCTATGACTCAAGCCTTACAGCAAAAACATGCAATTATCGAGTGATATTTTGGTTTGTTATCCGTGACGTGCCGTATGGGTGTGAATCAGTGCACTCAGCAACAGGAAACAAACCTCTCCAACATTTCCAGCCTACGTAGCTCCCTCCCTACCTGTTCTAGCTCGTTGTAGTTCCACTTAGAATAAGAATTTAGCAGCCTCTGTTGGATTGTCCAAACGTTCATGAAAAGTATCTGAACTCATAGAGATTATACTAATTGAGTATAAAATATTTAGGAATATTATTATTATGTATGTTATACCTTATATACCCTGGTCACTCACAAATAATCAATGACACATAATCCTTCATGTGATTTTTAAAAAAACCTGTAAGTAACTTGGGAGTTCTTTGATTCCAAATATGGTAACAATACATCTGAAGTGAGCCATGTGCATAAAAATAAAATCACTGCTAAGAATCATATAATTGAGACAGCTGATGAAAGTGTTTTAATTGTACTCTCTCTAGAACCTCTTGTTCATCTAAACTGAAACCATAAATCGTTTGGCTAACCTCCAAAGTGAGGCTTTATATTGTTTACTGTACATAGTTCTGTTCAATTACATTGCTGTTTCAAACCTGTAAAAGGCCCTTTAGAGAAATAGAATAACTAACAAATCAGAATAATATAGTTAAATAAAAGAATCATTAAAGCACAAATTTTCTCTCAATGAGTTATGTTGACCATACCCAAATTCTGGTGTTACTTCATCCAAAGACTTCAGACTGAGCCTGCAGCTTTTATAGCCATGTATCTATGCTTGTGGAGTCCTGCAGACATTAGAGCACTCATTTTACAAGCGTGAGACCTGTGTTCAAATCCACGTAGGTCAGGGCAAACTCTTAGGCAAGCTTCCTTGCTCCACACGCCTAACAATAATCCCTCAAATTTTTATGATAATTTCAATCCACGACTGTTTGTGGAACACTGCTATGTGCAATTGGCTGCTCCGTATAGCCCACAAATATAGTCAATTCACTTTACAGTATATTCTGTGAGGCTCTTTGAGACATCTAGAAGACGTGAAAAGCACTATATCAAATGCAAGGATTATTTATTATTTATCTTGCTTAGATGTTTGTTGGTTTCATTCTCAAATCTTGTCTGTGCTATTGGTTCTCATTTAGCACATACATGTGCCTTATGGCAAGGTCAGTTTGAACACACGTGAATATTGCTTGCTGGAAGAATTGGCAGTGAACTCCTTCTCAAATAGCCTAAGGGTATCCAACACATTTCCTCTTTCTGACACGATGCCCCTTTATTGTCCTTTCCTTTCCAAATGGGAATGCGTGCAGATTGATGTAACATCTGTCACATATATTGCAGACTGAACAGCTATTATTTGAGTGATATTTTGGTTTGTTATTCAGAACATGCCCTTTCCTATTATTTAGTGGAGGTGACCTGTTTGTTCTTGTAACCAGTTCCATAGAATTTAATAAAAGGTCCAATTTGATTACTGGATCCGAGTCAGATCTAATTCTTGTAACCGAGTTGAGCACACCTAATGATTGATTGACATGGATTTTGCTTAGTTCTATCCCATTGCCATATAATTCACTCAGTGCTAAGGTGATATTAAAGATGAAAGGTACAGTCTCATAAACAATAAGTTAAATATAGTGTGAAGAAGTTCTCTTTACTTTGGCCCAAAATGTGCCTTCATTTAAATGTTAGAAGAGATTTACCCCATCTAAGAATCCTGTGGTATTCCTGAATGAGACCATAAACTCTAGGTATCTTTAGGCATGGGATTTGTGCTGATTTTATTCTACAATGAGGAGCAGATGGGTCAGACCTATTTAGCTAAGTTAATATTTCTGCCTCAGACTGAGGTCTCCATCTGATTTATCAAGCTGTCAGCCAGTACATGCCCAGTTGTGAAACACCTGTGTGCTATCTGGAAGGTTCCCGAATGTTCTGGACTCAAGGCCCCCCCCCCCAGGACATTATCTGACCTTATTGAGGACTCCCCAATTGGACTGCAGGCAGCGAGGTCTCTCTCACAGTCTCCACAAAAGTTTAACCTGAAATGTCGTGCAACGGAACCATGGGAACACACCTTTCCCATCTGGCTCCTCAGGTTACATAGGCTTTCATAGTCCAGCTAGGCTTCCTTGACCTTTGCACGTCTGGCTCCATGCTCTCCCCCCTCCCGGAAACATCTCCCCCTGTCCCCCCCACCTCCAGTCCACCGCTAGCTCATTACACAACCAATCCCTTCAATTGAGATCAATTCCAACAATGAAAGGTTTATCAACTGTATGAGAAGGCTGATAATCTACAACCACAGATCATTTCAGTTTTGTGACCTACCCCAGAACTGTAGCTAAGTACTCACTCCATTTTTGTTACGCTCCTACAGTACTTACTGACTTTTGTTCTCTTAACCTGAACATGTCTTGAGGTGTACTAACATTCTACACAGTCCTCTTGATTTCTTAGTGGGAGAGTGTCGATGTCAGTTTTATGCCTTTCTTTCCCCCTACCCATCACGAAATGTCCTCAAGTCAATGTACATTCCTACTCAGTCCTACTGTGTGTACACTTGTCAAAAGTTGCATTGCGCAACTGTGATTAATAACTTGTTGTGTGTCCCACTGGAAATGGCTATCTAAATTCCAAAGGGGAAAGGCATTCTGTTTCACAAAATGAGCAGTGAGGACAGTGCTTGCTATAGATTGTGTTCCTCCCAAAGTGTTTGTTTAACAATGTGGCAGATCCTGCTTATTGGGAATGAAGATATTGAACAACTTTCTTAGGTTAAAATGTTATTTGTTTCAACGAGGTCAAATGGGCCATTGTCCTGGATGCTTTACCACAATTGCTATCTTTTTTTTCTATTTGCTCTTGTCTTATGGTGGAGTTTGATTCTTTGAGCAACTGGTCAACAAAATGGCCGTTCTTCATGTGCAAGTTGATACTGAGTGTTGGCAAGACTGCAAGGTCATTGCAGCAGATACTGTTCTCACATGATGTCCACGTTAGAAGTATTTGCTAGTTTAACTGTGTGCTCTACCACCCACGCCTGGGAACACTGAGGGTAGTTATTACTGTTACCACCCTTATTGAGATCAGCTTACACAGCACAGATGAGAACTTGGGACCTTCCTGATCTGTGTGTGTCAGTGTTTGCAAAGTTAGTTAGCCCTCCACGGCTTCGCCCCACTCTACATCTCTAACCTCCTACTACCTGCCTACCTCCTCCACTCAACAGGCTCTAGCCTGTTCCACATCCCCTGACCCACCCACTCCACCATCAGCGGACAAGCTTTCAGCCACTCTGCCCCCAACCTCTGGAAATATATCCCGCAGTCCCCCCACCTCACCCCCTCCCTGGCCTGCTTCAACTCCCACCTCAAGACCCTCCTCTTCATCGGTCACTCCAAATCCCCATCTTTCACTCCACCCTCCCCATCCTCAACCCCAGCTCGGGTCTGAAATAATGACAGTCCAGCACCTTGAGACGTCCACCTGACATAAAGGCACTATACAAGTGTAATTTTGTTGTGGTTGTTGTTGTTGCTGCATAAAGATAAGTTTAGAAGGAAATGAATTCTCCTCAATGAAAGATGAGGATAGAGAATAGAGAGGGTGGAGGCTCATGTGGTGTATAAACACCAGCACAGACGAATGGCCTGTTTCAATGCTGCTCTGTGCATTATGGGTGTTCAGTTCTGGCCTCCCAATATTCATGGGAAATGTGCGTTTGTGAAGCAGTCTTACTCCTATTAATTAGGGGTGACCATAACAAACACATGAACAGCTGCTTCAGCTCTTAACAATCTTTTCTTGCAGATGCATTGAAAAGCTGCCATGGAATTAATTTTTTTTCCAAAGGTTCAAAGTTTACTCTTGTTTTCATACAAGTTTATTTTTGTCTGTATTAAATTGCGGCTAGTTCAGATCAATGTCATTTAGAGATTAAGTACAATCCATCATCAAATTTTGTTCCAAAGAAGCCTCAATATATTTCATGAGGCATTTGTTTTAAAGTTGTACTGTACATTGTGTAAAGATCCTATAAAGATGTACTGTGACTGTACTTTGCAGACAAGCAGGAATGGCAATATGAGAGATTTATAATAAATTGACACCCCAATACTACCCAGCGTTCATGGTACTGTAACCGCTTGTTTTAGCCACTGGTTACATGGGGAGAGGACGGGGTGGGGGGAAATACCAGCACGAGGGAATAAATCTTGACTATCTAATGTTTCAATGTAATGTTGGTGTTGAGAGAACTAATCCAATTGCTGTTCAGCGGCAAAGTGATCTTCGGTGTGTGTGTGTGTGTAAAAAAACTGCTATCATTGAAGAAAGGCTGTCATTGAACTGGTATAGTCTGTGTGAATCAGCCTACTTGCTGCTCGGCCGTGCGACACCCCCCTCGGGTGGCCCTCGGAAGCTCTCTTGCTGCAGATGCGAAACAGCTGACAAGGAAACCAATCGGAGGAGTGGTTTGGTCAATTGTGGGCTGAATCTACACAGAGAGAGATCGTGTGTGTGAGTGAGAGAGAGAGAGAGAGGGCACATGTAGCTGAAATGGGAAAAGGATCTGGATTTCTTCCAGCCAACACTACACTGTGAAGCTTTTTTTCTGAACGCTTCCTCGTAAAACATCCACGAAAGCTACTACCTCAGCGGCTGAGCCGGAACCAAGAATATACGTCAAGATCTCCGACTGACCGCATCCAAGAGCGAGCACAGCCTCCGTTTACACTCTTGTGTACAACGTGAGACTTGGATTCGTGCAGCCTCACTTCTGTTCAAGACGTTAAAAGTAAAAGACGGACTTTAGTTTTCTCAGAGAAGGGGGAGGATCGATCAGACTAGTACCGGTTTCTCAGATTAACCTGCAAAGAAAACTTATCTGATTCCTCCCCCCCCCCGTTGAGTGCAATTGTGTTTCTTTGTTGAAGAGCTGCTGAAAGTGATCTCCAGCAGTACCTTAAGATAACAACAAGAACAGTAATTGTGAATGTTGGCTATGTTTTGCTGAGATCAGAGGACATGTTAATCATTGCGTTTAGCTGTTAAGTTTTTTTTGGTGTGATTTCTGTTTGACTGTGATTAATCAAAGTGCCCCAATGACTCTGGACACAATTTTGAGTGAGGAAAAGGCAGAGGGGAGCTGGTGTTCATGCTATGGCACAAAGATGACACAGTATTTCTCAGATAATGCTGTTATCTCACAGAACGAGATTAACTTACTGTAAGTATAAACGTCCCATTTCATTTCAATTCGCTTGTCAATTTCATACACCACCTAGTTGATCTATTTGCAGTAATTCTTTTGGCAAGTGCATTTATTTAGTTAGACCACTTTACATGTAAACTTCATAAATAACCAATTTTTGAGCGCATTTCTAATTTTAACAGGTATAGAGTGAACAAATGTACAGTCAGTGGTAGCTTGTGCTCCCACGCATGTTATGATTGAATTCAACACTAAAGTTATGAGTGCATGCACCATTAATGCATCCAACAGGAGAAAAATGCGTTGGGTCAGATGGTCGCTTCAGAAAATACTGTTCAGTTTTTTTTGTGTGGTGGGGTGGGGGGGGCATCTGTTTTATTTTGTAGTAATTTCCTTATCGCTAATGTCCTTTCTTCAAGCTATACTGGCCTTTATAAGATTGGGATAAGAGTACATTAGCTCCAGAGCCAGCACAGACAAATGACCAAATTACCTCTTCCTGTGTAGTAAACATTCTGTGAATCTCAGCCAGACCTGGTACAAGAGTCCTGAAAACTTAAGGCAAGAGCTAGTTACTGTACACAGTTGGTGTGTAAAGTATCTGAGGGCTTAGAGTTGCCTGTATGTTTTTGAAGTTAATTTAAAATTTTAAGGGAAGGATGCATTGTAAGTGACCAAGGCTCCTTTTGTGCCGCTGAACTGTGAAATCCTGTGTACCGATAAGAATGACAAAGGCCAATGTATGATGTAGCAACTGCATGATTAGATAGGCCTGGTTGTTTTAAATTGCTCTTGTTCTTTCCACCAAATAACCCATGAGAAAGTCACTGTAGCCTTGCTCATCTAATGTATGTGAGGACCATTAAAGTATGGTATATTTTTGTCAATTTTCACAAAAGAAAACCTTTTGATGAAAGTCATTCGGCTGTAAAACTGTTTTCTCTCTGAGTTAATTTATATAAATCAAATTAACCAATATAACTTTGGCATTCGAGATGGTGGTCAGTACCTCAGTTTCCGGTACTGTGTGAATTGATTTGCACATTCGCTAGGTTAAGAGACAAACAAAATAAGTGTCTCAGGTAAAGTCATGCATAGGCTACACATACATGCATGCATACATATATCCCTGATATGGATTTGATACTGATTTTAGTTAAAATTATTAACTTTTTTGGTGAGATCCTCCAATACTTGTTGAGGTCTGATTTTCAATGTTTTGTTTCCACTTGTGAAGTTGGCCACAATGCACTAGAGACTCGCTGAAGGGTTGTGTGGCTGCTCCACAAATGTAAATAAAATTGCTATTGTGTAAATCTCCAGATAAAACATGAAGGCAGCAGTTTAACTTGTGGTTTCTTATTTAGATAATTCACACTTCAATTTTGGGGGGCAAAATACTTGGCGTAATTCATTATTGCTCCTGTTTTGTGTCTTCCAGAACACCTGACAGGAAACCAGAGATGTATTTTTTGTCAAAATTAACCTGACTCATTGTTTTGCTCAGGGAAGAGATGCTTAAATGCACTCCTGCCTTCTCGGTGTGTGTTATTGTTCAGAGCGCCTGTAACCACTATTACGTGATGAATTGAGTGAACAATAGGTGAAACTTAAATACATGTGTTAACCACAAAATATCCAGAAAATTCAAAATTTTACAGTGTACTCTGTGAAGCACTTTAAGATGCCTCAACTATGTGATAAGGCTCTATATCAAATGCAAGGATTATTATTTATAGGGTTGGATCCTCTTAAATTTTGTTTTGTTGATAATCCAATCTTTCCTTGCATTAAATATATAAGGGTGCCAAAGGAAAGAATTCAGAACTTGGGGATTTTTCAGTAATATGGAAGGGAAAAATGAAATGATGCTTTGATGGGAGAGATGATAGTTCAAGGCTGTTCTTGTCCCTACCTAACTGTACAGCGCTTTGGAACGTCCTCTCGACACAAAAGGCGCTATATAAATGTAAGTTTTGAGTGATTGATTGATTTGATTGATTGTTTGAAGAGGGAAGAAAGTTTTTTTTAAATAAAAGTATATCCCTTGTATATTTGGCAAAACATTCTTCACAGTAGTGTAGAGTGAGACTATAGAGTTGCACATTAAATATTCAAACTAAGGTCATTGATGTTGATGCAGATCTGGTGCAGGTTTTCTAGAGCAAGAACACTACTTGCATCATCCATTGTTTGAAGGTTTGCCAGTTAATGAACTGGGAGCGGCTTCTCCTTTTGTGCCTCAGTTTACTGGAAAATCTCAGTGGTTTCTGGGTTACTGTAGAAAGAGGCTCCCTTGATTTAAGATCAACTAGATAGAGCCTTGATCTTGCCAACAGAAACAGCGGAGACTTGTTCCAGGAGTCACTGGCTTCCGAAAAGGTCCTTGTCTAATGACAGAGGGAAGTGAGTTGTTCAGCTCTGCAGTTATAACATACTGGACATAACTTAGCTATATATAGTCAGTCTGGCCTTGGTGAATATAGTAATGGCTAGCAGACTGACTTAGATGCCTTCCTGTATTGACTGGTGTGAGGTTTGAAATTTATGAGCCCTGCTTGCGTACAAGATTGTGCCTGTGGAAGTGCGTACAATTAGCCCCGGCTAGACTAAAGATTGAAGGGGGCTGCTGCTTTTTCTAGTTTTTTTTTGCAGGTACCATTTACTGAAATACCTGTTTACTTACTGCTTTTGCTTGAGTGTTGTTGAGTGTGAATGCTAAATCTGTCTCTAGTTAGTGGGGTCTACCTAGATATATTAGTTTAGAATATCCTGACAGCCTACAACAGATTATTTCTTGGTAAATCAGCATTAACAATGTTGCAAGTGATGATCCTCTAGGAATTAATTGATGGAAAGAGATTCAATAAATGTCCCACTGAAGTTAAATCTTAAATGTTGTAAATAATAACAGTAATAATAAAAGGGAGCAATTTCAAGGCTGTAATCTAATTTTGAGGGTTCAGATATTATTGGCATAAACTATCTGAGTGTCATACACGAGCATTCAAGATCATGGTTCTTATTTAATAAGCCCATATTTCTATATTTTCCCATTATGTATGGTCTAGTACAACAGCCAGTTTGGCTTTCAATTTCCAAATTGTGAAAGCTGTTTATCCAAGGAATTGGATCTTGGGGGGAAAATATAGAGTTAAATAATGTGTATGCAAAGTCTAACTAAAAATGAGGAGAATTAGTTTTCAAACCTACTGATACCTACTGATACGCCCAAGCGGATCATTTTCTCCTTCCTGTGAATGTGCTGATATTGCTGAGATAGAGTTACAAGAATGCCAGCAGCCTACCTCACCCATGTGGCGAATCACCTTGTGCAAGCTTAGACAGTGAATGTGAGCAGTGTGTTGCCCTGTGGAGAGGGTGTCACAGTGGATCTTGATCCAAATTCATACGCTTGTATATTCCAACAGTTATAATGCTGATTAAGGGTAGGAACACTCGACTGATTTTCTTCTTGAATCTGCTTGACCTTAGCCCGGCACTGAGGTTAACCATTGTACAGTACTGTACACATCTGCCACAACACCACTGCTTTGATCCGGTAACTCAGCTCAAACCGGGGATGAAACCTGGGATCTCTGGTTAAGTAGCAGACCAGGTGGGGCATTGATTTACCCACAAATATGCCCATCTTTCTATTGATAAAACAACCTACACATTGAGGTGTGTCCTATTTTTAATTCTATACACAATTTTTCAGTTTTATCAGATCAATTCCCCCCCCCCCCTCCCCCACCCCACCAATAGATGGCACCCTGAGAGTTCGCAATGAATACATTGTAAGGAAACAACAAGAAAGGTTTGGGTTTTAGTTGCAAGTGTACACTTTGCTGCAATGTCATGGAGTGATTCTTATTTTCGTTTGATTGAAATCGAACCAGTAAAATGCATCTTACTGAAATGCCTTGCTGGTTACAAGTGGAATGTTTCTTGATTTTATAAATGAAGCGATTTGGGCATAGAACTAAGGAATTTATGAGTTATTATGTTATTATATTGCTGCATTCATTTTCCTAATACATCACGTGTGGGTGTTTTGTTACAAATTCTTTACTGGAATATGATTTGAAGGATATTTTATATTAGCATCATTTCGTTACAATTGGCTGTCTTGGTTTGAGATCCTTCTAACATGAGGGTTCCACACAAATGTATTTTACTATTGTTGTTTTAGGTGTATTTCAGATGTGCCATTTCTGTTACTTTTATCTTGTTATACTTCAGGTTGAATACAAACCTCTAATTTTGTTTAGAAAGTAGAGTTATTTCTGTGAATACGTATTGTTTCAACCTATCTGTAGCACCAAAGTAACATTCATGTAAATTCAGAACCCTAAATTTTCACCCTGCTAGTGGTTTTTGTATTGTCTGTTCTTGAGCTAGGTAAATGTGGAAAAGCACTATAATTATGTTAGAAGGCAATTCTCATTTACTGGAGTATTATTATAGCCTAGAAGCTTGGTTATGGCGCCATTAATAATAGTTGCTTGTAGAGTACAGCCATGTTTAACTAACTGTGATTCAATGACCTTTAACGTTGTAAAAGGAAAGCTAACAATTGATTAGATAAACTTTAATAGAGCAGTAAATTTTCATTAACACTGGCAGACAGTAACCAAAACTACACAATGGAAGATTCCTCCCACTTTTTGCAAGTTCATGTTTCCTTTTATCTTCAATTTGAATTGCCTTTAGAAGGGTACTTGTAGCTCAGGGAGAATACAGATTAGATGAATGTTTATGTACAGTGAATCAGATCGTTGGTGGTTGATGAATCAATATCTTTGCCTGAAAACTACAATGATTGAATATGATCTTTACAAGCAGCAGGTGCAGCTAGTGCAGGTGTTCATTTTGTTCCCCGTAACCATCCACTTCCTTACACCAATCTAAAGGACTGTCTCTTTTATGTCAAAACAAAACATCTGGATAGTGGCTTTATGAAATGTCTTGAATGATGGCTCTTTTCAGAAGGAAGGAAGAGAGTGGTTGACAATGTGTACTAGATGCTGTTTTATTAAGTTGTCAACTTTTATTTTCTGAAATATGAACATCTCTTTTGCTGCTCTGATTGTTTCCATCCATAGTTCTGTTTGTGTGCTTAAAAGATCTTTCAGGAGTGTGAGTGTGTGGTGCACTCCTGAAAGGGGGGGGCGGGGCAAGAACTTTCAATAACATTAAGATACATTGACATATTACACAAGTTTCACTTCCAGTGGCATTTTACTAGTCTCAGCCTTTTTCTTAGTGCAGAGTAGTCAAATCTTTACCAGCTATATTTTTAGTATGTGGTGATCTATTCTATTAAACACAGCATTCTATTAAATACAACATACGCAATTTGCATTTTACTGCATTTACAGGTGTGTGTGTGTGTGTGTATATATATATATCAGTGCTTCATTGGGTGTGCATTTCAGCAACCTCAGTACATACTCCCGATGTGAAAGGTGCTATACAAATGTTATTTTGTTGTTACATCCAGTTGCATTCAATGCTTACTGATGTGAAAAGCGCTATGTAAATATAATTTGTTGTTGTTGTATTGGTCATTAAGGCAGTGCCATATAATTACACTGGTGGCTTGTCCTGAAAGAGCTGTTTTTCAACTCTCGAATGTCAGAGTTTATTTTATGTCTGGTTTTGCTGGTATTCCAGTCCTCCCAACATGAAAGGTGGTATATATACACATGCAATTTTGTTGTTGTTGAAGGAGAGCTGTCATCATCTTGGAGATTTTTTTCCCCCACCTCCAAAAAGGCATACTTCCTGGAATAGGCAGAAACTTCCTCCAATACTTCTGTCCTCAAGGACTTATTCAAAGACAACAAGTAACTTACAAGCTAGTGAAATGGCTAGTAAGATATTTTATTCAGTTGAGAGTGGCAAGCATTTGCTGTGTAAGCAAAGAAAGTTTGTTTCAATACTGGGTTGGCTCTGGGTTTGCTGATCTCAGCAGAACTGAGTTTAACTTGTACTATGATACAGTGTGTATATATAGTACTTTGTTATACTTATTTCAATTGAGATTTTTTTTAGATAGTACATTTTTGCATTTGAAAAATTACAGTGTCACAAAACCTTTACGTTGAATAAACTTTTACCTTCATAAAGATTCTTTGTCTATGAATTTTTAAAAACATAACAGATTCTCTTACCCAACGTACTGTTCCTATTGAAGCAATTTCATATTGTTATCAATTTGTCTGCTAATATTACTGTATCAATATCACCATACATTGAACTCCTGAATAAGTAATAGAAGTTTCCATTTGCTATTAGCTAAACCCAATGAACTTTTAAGGTGCATGACTAACGCATTGTTGGTTACTGCATTTTGCCCACAAATATACAGTCAATCCACTTTACAGTATATTCTCTGAAGCACTTTGAGACACCTAGAAGATGTGAAAAGCGTGATATCAAATGCAAGGATTATTATTATTGTGCAGAACTCTCTTCTGTCAAATTATATGGTAGAAGAGAAGGGTGCAGAATTGTTTTTCTGACCTACTTGGAGTTTACGTCTGTACAAATTGGGTCACGAGGGCTCCACGTTTAGAATTGTATTGCTTCTGAAAAGTTTTATTTCTGAAGAATATGTTGGTGCAATTGTTAGTTCATTGAGTTGAGTGAGTTTAATTCATGGCAAATGCCTTAGCTATCATAAATCTTTTAAGTGTTTATGCTTGGAAGATGTGTTTTTGGGAGGGCATGGAGTAGGCCAGTGCCCACCGAGCAGAGGGCTACATAGGGGGTAAATTTGTGTTACCTATTCCTGTGGCTCTGCTGGGAAGTGCATTAAGGTGGATGTCTTGATGAGATTAGTATCAGGATCAGTGATGCCCAGTAATTATTAACAATAGCCAGCCTAGTATTACTCATTCTCTATAACCAGATGTTAAAGAATGGCTACAGGACAAGTTTAGATGAAAGGTAGTGCCCTCTGAAATGATTGATTCAGAGATTTGAGGAGAGGGGATGAAATTGCAAGGATTTGATAAAAGTGAAATGGCTTGAACCTTCATTCCAGTAGCGTGCCATCGTATATTTGCTTTGTAGCTATGAAGTGTTATCAAGCACGTGGTTAGGAAATATTCTAGCATGTGATGCAACTTTTTTTAAACAGAAAGCAACTTTGAAACAGTGGCATACATAAAAATGATTCAAAGAATTATTATTCTATCAAATTTATGAACTAACAAAGCTGGGACATTATGTCCAACATTGCTTCTCTCTGCATCATCACTATGTTGAAATCAGAACTCCTTGCATACTCTCCTCTTGCTTCTTGTGTTTTCTAGAAACAAAAGATTTTGCAATTCCTTATGTCTTTCAGTCTTCGCTTCCTTCTGCAATCTACAGACTCAGTAAAGTCTAGTATCACTTGACTATTCTAAAACTTATTCTCTCCTATTCCTTTCCAGTCTCAATGGTGGACTTACATTTGATTTATTATTATTATTGTTTTAAATCATCTTTGGGCATGTATTGCCATTCATGCATTGCTTTAAAAAAAATTGTATATTCCCGCTTTCACCCTAAGAAATCCCCTTAAACACATATTCAAACATATTTCAGCATATGATGGACAAGAATGGGGACTTATTATTTGAGCGCTTCCCTTTTAGAATTCCAAAAAAAACAAAAGTGAATGTTTGTTTGTGTGTACAGTGGAATGGTCTGTATAGGACCATTGCACATTGAGCCTGAGTAATTATCTGTGCAGGGCTGAACATTTGTCCAAATCAGAATACAGCCATGCTATACAGTGTTACCCACTGTATTAAGCAGCAGATGTGCAATGGGAATCAAAATTTTAAATGGTTCTTTTTCTATGACAAATTGTGTATGTTTATCAAGGTTGCGTGTTTGTTTATATGTTGGTCCTCATAAGAATTGGGTAAGCAAACTTCACTGTACAAAAGTTAGTTGCACCTTCTGTATTTGGCTGTACAGTATTTAAGCTCTCGGAGACGCCATCTGGTGTAGAGGGCACAATGCAAGTTGTTGTTGTGGTTGGTGTTTGACCTTTATTGTGCAATTTTTCAAACATATGAGTGACTTTTGGGACTCAGTTGACTAGAACTACTCTCAAAGTATCCATTGATCACACCCTTTCTGTATTGTAAATTTTCTATTCACGCAATATGCAAAATCTATTTTTTAGAATCCGATTGAGTTTATTAATTTAAGAGCATGTAAATAACTTCACATTTTGGTTATTCTTTTGTTCTGAGTTTCAGCTATTGTATGTTTTGTTTAAAAATTGGGTAAGAGCAGGTGCTCTGTTGACTTCTTTTGTGAAGTTTGTGCAATCTTTTATTGGAAAGGGGTGTAGTTTGTATCACCCACCAGAAAGCAGAACTGAAAAGGGTGGGAACCTGTTATGACGTTTACGCTGACACGTTTGTGGTCAGAGTTGCAGCTTGATCTGAGCAGCAAAAAGGCTGGTCACGGCTGAGTTAGCATTAGTGATGCTATAATTGGTGTCTGTGTCCCTGAATAGGGGTTGAGATAAATCATCCTGGGCTCTTGTTTATTATCCTGGTACCTGTTGAAAAGTATGAGTATCCCTTGATGTTAGGTGAGGACAGATTAAGGCTGGGCTGTTCAATTCCCTGCACACGCACATGTACAAATAAGACAAACCCATGTCTCAGGTTAATGCACAAAGAATGGCAAGGTATCAGAAGGTGGCAAGCACATTTGGAACCGCACCCCGTGAAAAGTCGGTTTGTTCAAAAGAGGAGCAGAGGGTACGGAGGGAGGGAGAATCAATTATTTTAAATAAAATCAGATGCGACTTCTGCTAGAAAGGGTGGTGTTGAGGATCATAACAGGATCAGAATAAGTGACTGACTGACTGTGTAGTAGGGAACGGCGATATATCGATATATCGCTAAAACCCGATATAATTTTCATATCGATATGCCGATATAGACATTTTTAAAATATCGATATATCGAAAAAACAATATATCGAGGTAAAAAATCGGGATGCGAGCACAATCAACTACAAGACCCAGAATGCTCATCTCTATACACAATGCACAGACTGAGGTGCAAAGCCGCCATCTTGTATTCATAGTCCTCGAATACAATATACAGGTATGCAAGGGGTGGGGGAGAGAGACGGCTGTGGGTGGGGGGGTAAGGGGGAGAGAGACTGCTGGGGGGCTGGTGAGGGGGAGAGAGACACCTGGGGGGTGGGGGTGAGTGGGAGAGAGACGGCTGGGGGGAGGGGGAGATAGACGGCTGGGGGGGGAGAGGGGGAGAGAGACGGCTGGGGGGGAGAGGGTGAGAGAGACGGCTAGAGGGGGGGAGGAGAGGGGGAGAGACGGCTGGGGGGGGAGGAGAGGGGCAGAGAGACGGCTGGGGGGACGGGGAGATAGACGGCTGGGGGGGGGAGAGGTGAGAGAGACAGCTGGTGGGGGGGAGAGGGGGAGAGAGATGGCTGGGGTGGGGGGGAAGAGGGGGAGAGAGACGGCTGGGGGGGAGAGGGGGAGAGAGACGGCTGGGGGGGAGAGGGGGAGAGAGATGGCTGGGGGGGAGAGGGGGAGAGAGATGGCTGGGGGGGAGAGGGGGAGAGAGACGGCTGGGGGGGGGAGGAGAGGGGGAGAGAGACGGCTGGGGGGAGTGGGAGAGAGACGGCTGGGGGGGGAGGGAGAGAGAGACGGCGGGGGGGGGGAGAGGAGAGTGGGAGAGAGACGGCTGGGGGGAGGGGGAGAGAGACGGCTAGGGGGGGAGGGAGAGAGTGATGGCGGGGGGGGTGGGGAGGGAGAAAGAGACGGCTGGGGTGGGGGTGGGGTAGAGAGACGACGGGGGTGGGGGAGAGACACGACGGGGGTGGGGGGTGCGAGAGAGGGGTGGGGGGGGGAGAGACGGGGTGGATGTGATAATATACAGATAGATAGAGATGGGGGGGATGTGAGAGAGGAGAGAGGGAGAGAGACATAGAGAGACACAGACAGAAAAACACAGAGATGGAGAGAGTGAGAGACACAGAGAGAGAAAGATATTTACCTCCTGAGAAGATAGGCCCCGAATGCGCGCGCACCCGGAATGCGTGCGCACCCGGAATGCGCGCGCACCCGGAATGCGCAGTACGAAAAAACTGAAAATATCGATATTTCGGTATATCTCGATATGAGCCAACCGATATATCCATATCGGGAAATTCCCATATCACCGGACCCTACTGTGTAGGGAATAGAAATTGGTTTAAATTGACATTTCAAAACTCACCAATGTTTACCAACCTTACCAAATCTCACCAATATAATTTCAGCACCTTCCAACTTTAGCATAATAAGGTAGTTGAAATGTCTTCACGTGGGGTATAACTGGGCAGATTAGCACAGTTTGGGAACTTGTTGGAGTTCCTAGCAGATGGTGCTGAGTTACTTTGTGCTAAATTTACATGTGCTTGAATTGGGTGTGAATCTAAATACATCTCCCTAACTCTTCCGTTACACTACCTAATAGAAAAACCTGAGAACTAGACTATACTGTACTTCAAAATCGCACATACTTCATATCATTCATTCTCAGTGTAATTGAAAGATCCAGGTGTAAATTTAAACAACGCCTCTCTATTGAAGGGACTGCAATTTATTTGCCATATGAGCAGAATGTGTGGGTGATTGTATTTATACAGTAAATGTCTTGCTGTACAAATGTCAGACAGTCTGATTATGGAGCACTGCTGGTAATAATAGCACGGCTGTTTTGTTTATTTAGGGATTTTGCTCGTGGACTGTGGTACTGTGCCATGTGGTCATTCAGACATTAAAGAAAACTTTGTCTGTATTTTTTAAATGATTTTTCTAACTTTCGCATCATGACGTGTCTCGTGCAGCTACTGTATATTTTGATTCTGCAGTGGTTACAGTTGCAGGAAAATACTGAATGCATTGGCATGAGTAACAGTGAAAATAATGCTTTTTGTAGGATTCTAGGCTATTTCCAGCATTCTAATTTACCGTAATTATAGTTTCTCTCTCCATGGCCAGGGGGCAGACTGGAAGCTTGTCAGACGGTTTATTCCCAGGCCTCTGCCAATCTTGTATTTAAGGCAACTGCCTGGCATGCAAGTACACTTTTGTCTTATTCTATCACAACTACCACTGGGGGAAGAATCTGGTCTCTGTTAAACTGTTCTCCTGACATTGCAGCTGGTAGTGGAAATGTGGCAGGTGAGAAATGAGAGATGTAAATTAGCTTTGTGCCACGGAGTGCTGCAAAATAGGACTAAACTGCTATGCCAGGCCTGCTTAGAGGATTTCTACATCTTTAATATTAGAAGAGTAGTTAAGTGGTTGTAGTAGGATTCTTCTGTATCATCGTTCTGGTATTAATGTTTCAAATCTATTCACTTTATTTGATCTGCTATGCTAAAAATGGTGTGTATTTTGTTTCCCCCCACAGTATAAGTGAGAGTTTCTTAACTGTGAAGGGGGCTGCCCTATTCTTGCCTCGAGGAAATGGCTCGCCCACACCCAGAATCAACCATCGACGCAACAAACATGCAGGTAATTTCCTCGCTAACTTAAAAGATGTTGGTATGACAAAAAGTGGCAGAAAAGTGATAATATTATTGGAGGAATTCTCTTCCTTGCCATGATCTCTGTACCAACTGTTAAAATATCTTAATGATATTGGGACCATGCTTAAATTGTACGTTTTAAAACATCATTCAGATGGATGTTTTCCAGTTTCCGAGAGCCATTTTCTGACAATTACTCGAGGGGCAGATGGCACAGTTAGTTTAAACATTCTCCTGGTATCTCTGGAGATTTTGTTTCATGTCCAGACAGCTGGTATAAAGATGCATTTCTATTCAATATGTTCAATTACGTTCCAAGTAGACCTTAGTGTGGAGGAAAAAGTGAAACAGTTCGAGAATTTGGCAAGCTTTGGAGCTAATATGGTGTTCGAGTCAATTTATTGTTAAAATGTATGCTTTTTTTAAAGCAGATCAAATTCAAGTTGCTCATCCTCACTTTCAAATCCCTGCATGGCTTTGCTCCACCTCTGGGACCTCCAGCAGCCCTAGATCCCTTTGCTCAGTGAATACAAGCCTGTTATTGTCACGACCCTATCTGCCCATTTTTGATGGGCAAGCCGGGTCTGCCCTCTCTTTGGAGCTCCATCTCAGAGTCCCTCCCTCCCCTCATATTTTCAAACCCTGCCACAAGGCTGGCCTCTTTGTCAATAGTTTTGGTCACCCCCTGGTCTGATGTATCCTGGTGCTCATATTGGAACTGGATATGATGTTTTTAGTAATGACATCGAGATCTGGATCACATTACCCACATCACAAGTCGACTAATGAGAAGGAACAGATGCTGATATGTTCTTGTGCCTGGCCTGTCTGTAGTCTGTACTGACACAAGCTTTTTTTAAAAAAAATGCAAAATGGCACGAGTGTTTCAAAGAAATTGCAGATACCAGCTTACTCTCCTATCTTAGTGGAGTTGAAAGCTGAACACAAGGTTGTCAGTCTTATTTCAACTCCACTGAGCTACAGTTCTTTTATCTATTTCCTGAACTGTTCTACCCTGATTAAATAAATCCATCCCTTATCTCCTGTTCTCTTTTGACTGCTGGACATCGGAGCAATCTAGTCTTGTGAAAGAATAGTTTGGTATTCCAATCTAATTGCTGTATTTACATAAATGTAATAAGAACTGCAGTGTTTTTCAGGAAGAAAAACCTAGCTGGAGAATATTAAACAGCCTATTAAATGAACACATTTGTTTAATATGATCTATTATAGCTCACTAGGAAGTCAGAGTCCCATAGCTCAGTGGTTTGACCACTCGCTTTACAAGCGAGAGACCTGAGTTCAATTCCCGAAAGATTGAAACCGTGGGCAAATTTCCTTACTTCATATGCCTCATAATAATAATACCTCTAGAAAACAATAATAATTTGGTCATTTCAATCCACGACTGTTTGTGGGACACCACTGTGCAATCGGCTGCCAAGTTTCACTCACATAATACAGTCAATTCACTTTACAGTATATTCTGTGAAGTACATTGAGAGGTCTAGAAGATGTGAAAAACGTTATATTAAATGCAAGGATTATTATTATTTGCAGTGCCTCTTGTTCACAAACTAAAAAGATCGCAGTTAAGCGCACAGTAACAGGAGTCAGCCATTTCAGACCATTGAACCTCCTGTTATTTTGTTTCATATCAATTCTTTATCTTTCTAATATGATTTGCCCAGCTTTTCAACATATTCTTCAATACACTCAATTCCCAAGGGCTAATCTTTAGTCTTTAATTGTTTAGAAGAAAACACAAGGTGCCATATATGCATAAAGATGCATTTGACCTGGGAAGACCTACTCCTGAAGAGAGATTGAGAGTCTTGGAACCTTCTATCTATTTGGCATATTGGGAATATTAATCACCTATCCTGTGTTGTCTAATGAAAATCTCCATGATTTAAAGTAGTCTGGTCAAGTTCAATACAATTGAAGGTGGAACAGCTGAGTCTTTGCAGTTTTAGTATGGGTCTAAATCTGAAATGACGTGAATTACTGACCTGACTAAAAGAGTTTAGAACAATTGATAAATTTCTTGAATCTTCTTCAATCCATCTTTTTGCTCTTTTTTGTTCCTTTCAGGTGACCTTCAGCAGCACCTACAGGCGATGTTTACCCTCCTTAGACCGGAAGACAATATCCGACTGGTGAGTTATACATGTGAATGTCTCACCATTTCTATATCATTAGATGCTGAAAATTGTGCCTTTGCACTTATTGTCTATGGGGTGTTTTTTTTTAAAGTAATTTACTTTGATTTCCTTGTTTATTTTTCATTCTCTTACACTACCACAGGTGACATTCTAGCATTTTAAACTGGCAGCTCCAAGTGTGTAAGAACAGTGTTTTCTGACTTGCTGACTGAAAAGGAAGAACAATCACAAATTCTTTTAATAAAAGAAAATATTTTATGATATCCTGTCATTCTTCGATGAGTGACTAGTTTATAACAACAATGTATCATAGTGTACATCACATCAAACATGCAGGATTCATTTTCAGCTCTTATTATATTTCTGTATCGGGCTTGTTGTGTAGATGTTTTATAGTGGGTAGCCAATGCCAGAGTGTTCATAGTACAGTACATTGACGTAAAACCCCATCCACAGTTGCATAGTAGTCAATAGTAATGTATGTCTTTTAACTGAACCTGGTCTAGATGCAACTCCAGAATGAAGTTATGGAAATGTATCAAAACCTACACCTTGAGATATAGATGCTTCTATTAGTAAACAGCACAGTGTATTGTGTAATGGTGTTGCTTACAGATTTGATCTGCCTTGTTTGACCTTAGGGAAGTGAAATGTCACACTGTTGCATGTCCTGTTTGCTGACAGGGCAGATTATGCGGTCATGATTTTCACTTGGGTGCCCACAGTCTGATCCAAATTTCAAAACAAGTTACATTTTTAAAGCACCTTTCACATCAGGAGGACCTCCAAATGCGCAAAATTACTCACTTCTTACTCCTTGGGAGTGGATTGAGATGTGCGCTGATTGATCAGATCTTCTATTGTTAGTTCTCACCACAAAATTCAATTTATCACTGACAGAAAAGAACGGCGAGCAATGCTTAATTTTTGTGCGGATCTATTCATTAAAAAATTGGTTAATACACATATTTGTAGTTTTATTCTGCATTCACATCCCGTCCAAAATGCTGAATCAATTTACCCAACCAAATCAAACAAGCTGGAGAAGGCTCAACGATTACTTAACAGATTGCAATCTTACCTCTTACAAGTGCGCTGGCGTGCTCACAGCAGCTTAACCGGTTTTAAAGTCTTGTATGGAGCAATAGGAAAAATGAATGGAACAAGGTTATGGAATCGGCAATCTTATTTCACTCTGGGAGAAACTTTCTGGACCCTCGGTGTTAAAACCGCTGTTCTAAGTAGCAATTTTATCAGGTAGATCTTATTGCTGTTCCCAGGATTGTTGCAAAGTTATTTTAAAGTTGAGCGCTGTGATAACAACAAAAAATTATATTTGTGCAGTGTCTTTCACAGTGGGAGGACATCCCAAGGCACTGAAGCAGAAGAAGTTAGCCTCCCATTTCCAAAATCTTTACGTATTTACGATTTCACAGTTCCTTTTGTTTTCAAATTTTCATAATATTTTCAACTTGGTTACAAAAATCCTCAATCTTTTAATGGACCCTTGTAATAGTGTGTTTACATACAGAATTGTCAGCCATACAGTGCAAGTATGTAGAACAACCTCTAGTCAGGTAGCCTCAGGTGTCAGTCACACCCACACAATTAACTGACAGCATAAACAAAGCAAAAGTGCTGAGCATAATTGTTATCTTTTTGACAAGAGAACAAAGGATAGTATTCTCAGTTCTGAGTCAATCGGTTGTGGTTTAATGGTTTAATCCCACTGTGCAAATTAGTTACCGGATTCACCTACAAAATACGTATTTCAGTACCTTAAAATTGTAATTAAGAATAAATGGTTGATTTTTAACATTTTAAAAATCTTTAGACTTCAGTCATGTATTCTCTTTCTTGCAAATTTGTATTGTATAACTCCCACTTTAACAAGTAAAGATGCAAAAGATTTTGAAGAACGCGCCAAGGCGCTTAGTTTCAACTAGTAGTTTGTGATAGTAGTTCACATTGCAGAAATTTTGTGCAAAATAGAATCTCAAAGGTGTATCGCTTACAGATTGCCCTTACGACATTTCTGGAAAACCGACTGATGTGAATTATAATCAAGGTCACTCCAGTGTTTGCATTTGTACCATCTTAAGCCAAGAAAATTACTGAGACCATTATAAATTCTACTGCCTTTTTCTGCATTTCAATCCCCGAAGCTATTACCCTATGGGATGTAGGAGTTGAGTATTATATATTGGTCATTAAAGTTGAATTGTATTCTGGAAAACCATGTAACCCAGCTTTAGGTTGGAATTGTGATGCATTTCTTCTTTTAGTTTCTCAAAACATTAAATGCAAGGACTAAAATTAATTTAATTATTGTAGACAACTGGAAATGTCAAGCCCTTTCTGCGTATGCCACTACCTTGTTATATGCACAGTGTTCTGTAATGGAATATCTGTGCTGCTGACTTGTTTCAGCAATATTGCCTGAGGTGCTAGGTGAGCCACATTCCATATTAGTTATGGTGAATGCGAACAAAAACTGTCGCCACACATGACATTTAAGTTGCAGTTCATGCTGGTCTGCCTCTATTGACCTAATGGTTGACAGTTTGTGTGGCTGTCAGCCAAAGAAATATGAATTCACTGCACTATGTGGATGATACCCTACTACCATCAGACGGTCGATCTTCCTCACTGACTGTATCAGTAGTGAAGTCAAGGCTGCAATCAGTAGTTTCCTTGTTTTTCCTGTTGTAACATTTAGTTGGGTCCAATTCCTGGAATATATCGAGTATATCGAGAAAAATAGGCTTGCAGGATGAAGCAATCTCAGCAAGCATTCATAGATAATTGGTGACCTTGAATGTTTGAATTCCCATTTTGCGAACAGAACTTGTGACCTTTTGGGTTCAGTTTCACTCTGGGCAGTGCTGTTACCATCGGATTAATTGTGGGCCCCACGTGCTTTGATTTTTAATTATATAAATATTCTGACCACGTTAGCTCCTTTTCATTACTGGGAATGCGTATGCATTGACGTTTACATACGTAGAGTTGCCCTTTCACTAAATGTAAGAATGCTGGATGCAGACAGTGTGACCACAGCTACTGATGTGCAACAGGAATGCTCGAGACACCGCAGAAATATGGTGCAGTAACCAGCCATCATGGCAAGAAGCGGGAAACTGAATTTACCGATACCATGGTGGAGATGTAATCAGTAAAATCTGATGTTTCAGCTCCCAGACCAAGAAAAATTGGGACAAATAGTGAACCAAATAATTAGCAATGCTCTGAAAGTTTAAATATAGTTACAAATTCGATGCACGTAGTTTCGTTAGCTAACACACCAGCCATTATTCCCTTTAAAGTCTCATTCTTGCATGAATCCAAACGGCTTTACCAAATATGGTTATCAGTTTTTACTTGCTCCAAGAGATTTTGACCTTGGTTGATTCTTGTCATTCATATACATGATATGAGTTGGTCGCTGATCTAATTTCCACTGATCAGGTTCTCCTCGGTCCAGCACTCTGTTACTGCAGATACATTGAACCAACATGACCTTGCACTGATTGAAGTAAGGGCAACATGAGGCCATTTTTAAATCAAATTGATAGGTTTTAAACTTTCTTTTCAAATTGCATGCTAGATTCACAAATGTAAATCGGTGCAATGGTAATGTATTTGAGGTATTTGGGATACACTATAAATGTAAATCAAAAGACATTCATGGAAAAGGATTATACAGCATGACCTTGCTTTACAATTCCAACAAAATGAGATAGACAGCCTTCTAAATGTTGAATGGAAGATCCTGGTGACACTTTTTTCCAGGAGTCAAGGTTGTATTCGGTGTAAATAGTAATAGGAGTAGTGAATCCAGCATAAAATATCTCGGATCCAAACTCCCAACACCTGCTCTCAGCTATTGGTAGATTGACCTATCTTCATTAGAGGACACATCATTTATTGAATTTATACAGTCAACATTAGAAAAGCTCTGAAGTTGTACTACTATATTATAAATGCGAGAAATTCAAGTTTTAGAGAAGTTCATCAAAAATGTTAAGAGGAAACTTGTGGGAAGAACATTGCATGGCCATTCCAATTTTGCATGATGCTCAGACTTTCTCTTGATGTGAAGGGTTCTATATAAATTGTATTGTATATTTGTAGCCCCTCTTCTGGTAGATGTGCAGCTATTAAAATGATATTTGAATAGGTAAAACAGGGGTATGACCCATGGATCTAAGATTTAGAATGACTGTTGTTGTGGATTTACATAGAGGGCTGTACAATTTGAATACCCTTTAATCCTTTCAACTGAACACTTTGCCTTGTGGTTGGATCTAGTTGTGCTCCATGCCTTACAAGGTTAGAGTATTGAACCTACTAACACGTCTGGTGTCAGATTCCTCACAGAAAGCATCTTTTGGCATTTAATCTGTTTTGTAATTTTTGAGCCTCCAGGTTTAACAAAGTGCTCTGAGACCTTTACACACCAAGATTGTTTTGAACGAGGGCTCTTGATATTTGCTCTGTACACACGGTTAACACATCCGGCAAGTTAGATCCCCCCAAGTTGCAACATGGAAAGTAAGGACCTTATTTTAGGTCCTTATTTGAGTTTCGTTTGAGTCTCTGCGCAAACATTTGTACTATCTGTTGCCTTTGTTTATTCTAAATTGGCCTACTTTCTTATTACCAGTGTAGGATTTTTGTTTCCTTCTTCCTTCTGTGAAAGTTCAAACGGGAATTTCCAGTTGACAAAGTAGAGGTATTGACAATGTTTCCACACTGAGGGAGAGGCAAGTTGCTCCTGGGCTAGGAAGGGGAAAGGATAGCCTAGTTACCACTCTAAATCCTTAACCTGCTGAAAAGTGTGGGTGTGTACATGTTGGGCAAGGACACAACTTAGCTTAGCTATATAATTTTCTCACAGTTGGATAACTTGTCAGCACTCGCCATAAGGACATGCTTGAAGAATGGCCACTTGGTTTAAGCCTTTGTACTGCCTTATTCCTCCAGTCAGTCAAATTTAGCAATGCATTGCACGTAAACTCCATAAATAATTGGTTAAGTGTTGATTATGCTAGTTTGTCTTTATTTAATACAGCATAGGATTGCCAAAGATGGCTAAAAATAACTATTATTGCTGTAGGGATTTGGAAGAGGTTTTCTTTGCAATTCCTGTATTTACATTAAATCTTGATTGTTCACAGGCATTTTATTCCCAAGTAATTTTGCGCTGCTGCTGCCATCAGCAATGTCTGGCACCATTATTTAGGTATTCCTGTTTCTCAACTTAATTCAGATTAGTGATTGAGTTGTTTATTTCAGCATTCTTATATTATACCTTGTGTTTCTTAACCCCCAATAAAATCCAAATATAGGTCTGTAACCAACAGCTGTTCATGAGCATTATCTAATCACTACCTATTATGTTTGTACAGTAGTATTTATAGATTTAATTTTTTAAAAGAATTTGAACTCTGGGATACAGTGAACTTCAATGACAAATACCCCTCTATCTATATCACACTGATTGACAGAATAACTAAATAAACATTCAAATTTCAGATGTGACTAGTAAAAGGTGCACGATACAATAAAGGCTACACTTTTATTTAAACCGGCTCTGTGAAACTTGCGTTGGCACTGCAGTAAACTGGAATGTCATCTTCAGCTGGAAAGGGATGAAATAAACTGACTTGAATGACATGATATGTTTTGTAATCAAGCACTTCAAATAAAGCTGTTTAGAACTGATTTGTTTACACTAATGTTTTTGATGACCTTAGGCTGTCCGATTGGAAAGCAGCTGCATACAACGCACCCGATACATGGTGGTCGTCTCCACCAATGGAAGGCAGGACACGGAAGAAAGTATTGTATTAGGAATGGATTTTCTCTCCAAAGAGAGGTAAGAAATTCTCAGCTTCTTTAATACCTTGCCTAATAATAATTTGTTTTAAATGTGGTCACTCAATCTCCACAAAAGACTGTATGCTAAAGCATTGCTGTAAACTCAACCTAGACTAATTCTGTTAATGGGTTTGCGGTCACTTCATAAGCTATTATGAACCACCCACGGTTCATTGTTCTAGCATCTGAACCATATTTGCTGTATTCCTGCAGCGTATTTGTTGTGTACAGTGATGTCTGTTTCCTATGGGGTGCCTTTGTTGCTGGCAGTTCTACAGCAGATTGGTGGGTATTGGTGTGCTTCATGAAATAAGTTATGAAACTGATCTGTTGGAAAGATCTTTAAATCTTTTGATGCTTTAAGTAAGAATTATTTAGGTGAATGAAGTGGGGAAATGCTAAATAACACCAATTATAGTACAGTACTTCCAAGATTTCAACAGCGTTCCAATTGCAATTATGGTTTGTGAGATTTTTCTTTTCCCCGAGTGCATTGTCATGTGATGGGTTTTGTGGTTAACAGTCTATTTTAATACATTATATGCATAGATGTTAGTGGAAGTTATGATTCTCATATTTCAAAACCTGTCTAACCGCATCTTAGTGAAAAATGTCTTTGCATGTGCATAGCTGCACCTTTCACACTGGGAGAAAAGCCTGCAAAAGATAGACTTGATTCTCAGATGTAAAGATTTTCAATGTTTTGCATTTAAGCACTCAGATTTTAAGATGTACAGTAAAAGCCCATTTATACAGCACCCGCGGGACCTGGCCAATGCTGGTTAAAGCACCTGCCGGATATTCGTGCGGCTCACAGCCGAAAATCCACCACAAAAAAAATTAAAGTACTTTTAACACACACCATACACACCAGTCTAAATAATAACATAATAACAGAATATTATATTGATACTTATTGTTAAAACTACTCTCTTGTGCTTCTCACCTTTACTGGTTGAGGTTTACAGTCCAGCGATTCTTTTTAAAATGGAGGATGCCGTGAAGGGTGAAAAAAAACCTAGACTCCACTAGTGGCAAACCGATAACTCTAGACTACTAGCGGCAAGTCGATAACCCTAGACTCTACTAGCAGCAAACTGAAATACTGTACCTGCGCGACAATGTGGGTTATCGGTTAGGGTTATCAGCTTGTTGCTAGTAAGGCCTTAAAGTCGCGCTGCCGTTTTTTTCACCCGCTTGGCATGCTCCATTTAAAAATAATTGCTGGACTATACACCTCAACCGTAGCATCATGGCTTCAAGCGCAAAATCTACCAGTAAAGGTAAGAAGCGCAAGAGAGTAGTTTTAACATTAAGTACCAATACAATATTCTCTTATTATCTGTTATTATTTATGCATTTACAAATGCTCCACCGCTATTGTTCTGGATAAGTTCCGGTTTATCGAATGGGGACTTTTTTTTTTGGCACGTCGGTTATGCGGAAGTGCCAGTTCATCAAGTCACGGATAAAACGGGCTTCTACTCTATTTCAAATATGTGACAAAGCTGTGTTTCTTTCAGCACATCTCCTTCCCTGTGTTTATTCTCATTCTTGTTTTTGTTTCATTTTGTTGCATGAGTTTTCCAATTGAAGGACCTCGCAAGTATTCAGCCCCTTAAAGAATAATCCTTATATTTGGTATAGAGCCTTTCATGTCCGGAGGATGTAGAATATGCTGTAATCTGGAGCAATTCGGTGTTTTGTGGGAGAACACAGCAGCCAATTTGCACACAGCAGTGTCTTACAAACAGAATATCAGTTTACTTGGGCTGAAAAAAGAATAATGTTAAAATAACCTTGAGACAAATTGAGTTTGGGAAAAAAACAAATGGGCCAGCATTGATTTCCAGACATTGATTTGCCTTTAAAATATAAATGAGCATATTGCTGGTGAATGTGTTGGGACATTCAGATTTTACCCTATTGTTGACTTTGAGAAATTGGGATTAAATGGAACAACGGTAAAATCCATCAGAAGAAGATGCCTTGCAAATCTGTTTGGAGGTTAAAAGAAAAGGAAGTTCTCATCTGAATGAAATAGTGTAATTAATCTTGCTTCAAGCTTTTGCTTTCCATTGGTTTGGATGAACAGTTCATCATGGTTTCTCGGAACCAATGTCTGTGTGCGTTTATATAAAGTTGAGGGACGAGTAAAGGTTATTATCAATTAGGTCTCTCGCTTTCTCAAAGTACAGACAAAGCTCAAATTACTGTTTCAAAGACCTTCCTGCTGCTGTTACTTGCCAACGTGACATCTCTGAAATACATTTGAGAACTCATGATCAGGCAGATTACTTGCCACTTATCTGTCAAGTTCTTCATGGAATTCTGTAACAGCATAGTTCGTTGCCATGTAGCCAAGACAACATTCTCTTTATAGTTGCATGTCAGGATAGTGATTCCAGAAATGGCTTAAACACGTGGCTGTGTATGGGAGGGTGGGCAAGAGGCAAGAGACTGATTAGCCTTTGCTGGCAAGGGAACCTAAAAATATCCACCAACCATGGGGAGCTTTTAATAAAACTTTTTCCATGAGTTCATCTTGTGTAGTCAACAGAAATTATTTGTGTTAAGTGTCTTCTTGAACTGTACTGCTATATAATGGTTACAGTAATCATAGCTTCCAAATTGGGACGATCGTTTTAAAGACTGATTGCATAGTGCTGATGGGTGTTACATTCTACTAAATTGATATTACGCCCACAAAATACAGTCAATTTACTTTACTGTATATCCTGTGAAGCGATTTGAGACATCTTGAAGACGTGATAAGACGTTATGTCAAATGCAAGGATTATTCTTATTACTAAGAGTCCTATTCTAGTTAACATCGGCTAATTTGCACCTACATGACTGTGTTCTGCACTATTTACAATTCTCTTTTTGTTTGAATAGCATTATATAGGGTTAAACTGCTTAAGATTACCCCTACATGCTACACTTATAGCTACTTTGATGCTTATAGGAACGATTGGCCATTTCACTTTTCCAAACTACTAAATGTACCAAATGAAAGTGGGTAAATAATGTACCTCCTCTATTAATTTGTTTCTATTGAAGGCTTCTGTATAAAACAATGTGCAACAAAGTGTACAGCAACAATGCTTACTTCAGATTACGTTATCTTTGCAGCGGTACATGTACAATGGGCCTGGTTCTTCCACTGTGGAGTGACACACTGATCCATTTGGATGGTGACGGGTAAGTACACTAGGTTCCCACATCTAATCTCTCAGTAAGACTTTGGGTGTCTATAACATTGAGTCTGTAAAGTAAAATCCCTGTTGAGTCAAGAATGCCCCCAAACACAACAGAAATGAGGGTCAATCTTCAGTGCCAAATGCTGTAAATTAATTCTTGAAGTCAGTCCTACTGTTCCATTTCTCTCACGTTTTTTTGTTTCTACACTGAGATCTTTCTCTGCTGTGTTGTGTGATTTCCTAACCTGGCATCACAGTTTTATCCAAAGCGATTTTAAAACAAACTGCACAATTTAAACTGATTGCACATTTAATAATGCAATGACATTTTTAAATTGTCTTTAATTTCAGTAAATGCCCACCAGGCTCACATTTAGTGCTTCCAAATGTATTATAGAAACACAATGATATGATCATCAGTTACCAGTGTTAAACGTTACATGTACAGTAGTGTGGAGTATAATATGGGTTCATTTGTAGCTTAACCGATCGCGGTGCGAAACCCTGCATTTACTTATCAAAATATCCAAATTGGGTACAGAAATTCATTTGGCTTTTTGGGGAATTAAGTCGTCTTTCTGCATTCATACACAGTGTGTACGGTAAAGCTGAGTAGTGATCAATTGCGCCCCATTACATTGCAGGTTGAGATATCATGGGCTTCCAACAATTGTGGTATAATGAGTCTGTTCTGTGTAATGCATGTCTTGCACATGCCAGCTGGCATTCCCTCAATCACAATGCAGTACCTTTGTCATAATAGCGTATGGCATTATGACCTCCCAGAATCTTAACTGGAGTTCAACAGTAAGCATGTTTTGTTTAAACATCTTGGCACTTGATCAGTACAGAGGTAAATTTATTGCCTCGTACACTGCAGAGAAATGGACAGTATTACCCCCAGGAGGCATGGTAAATGTCACCTGATCATTTGTTAGAATTAGTTAAACTAAGTTGAATGAATAAAGTTAGAATTTTTTTTTCAGAGAGAAAGCTATATTAATTTCCACTGAACTCTGCGCATCTCTAGCTGTGTACCTGTATTGCTCCCAATATGGCAGGAAGCCTTCTCCAGCCTATGTCAATGGATCTTAGTGCTTGGAGTGATACCACCAAACTTACCTCCTGTGGAGTAATGTCTAGCCTCCCATCTAATACCTCTCTGCATTGCTAAGATAGTTTGTAGTTCTTTACTGCTCTGTGCACAATACAATTATGGGACTTCTAATACAGTACCTGGATATTTTCTGTAAATGCTTCTGGTGTCAAATCTACCATTTTAAACTATTGATTTCCTCTCCAGGGGTTTTAGTGTGTCAACGGTGAATAGAATTCACATCTTCAAACCTGTCTCTGTCCAAGCAATGTGGTAAGTACCCCCGAATTGTCTGCATGAGTTTTTTTTATTGTTAAACCGTACAGTCTAATGCAATAACAACTTTAGATGGAAAAGTAATCAGAAAGTACAATGGTCTGAGCATGAATCTAAGTACTCGTGGTACTTATTGCTCAGTTTAGTCAACCAAATTATATGTTCTCTTTTCCTCTCTCACCCAAAAATAAAAATTGGTTTCGCCTACAATTTTATTACCTTTTGAAAACAATTTTAGTACCTTTTGTTTTAGTACCAACAACCTTTGGCAATTATTTAATTCATTTTTTTTTGTCCAAAGGTCTGCCTTGCAGAGTTTACACAAGGCCTGTGAGATCGCCAGAACGTACAACTACTACCCAGGGAGCCTCTACCTAACATGGATCAGTTACTATGAAAGTCGCATCAATTCACACCAGACCTTCATCAATGAATGGAATGTTATGCAGGATGTGCTGTCACACCGTTCTGATTCACCCGTCCTGTTCACTGACGTGTACGTATGTCCTTCTCATCTCTGAGATCCTCTGGGGTTATGTTGGTGAATAGTTATCTACTCGGTAAGCGACTAAGGATGGCCGCGCATGTCATTTTAAAAAATGAACTTCCTGCATGCGTTCAGGAATTTGCATTGCCTAAGTGTGGGAAATATATAGACACTTTGATATCGTGCTAATCTTTTCTAGCCCAACTGCTCTCGCTCTTGTAAAGGCCTCGGAAGGAAAAAATAATCTGAAAAGGAGCCTTTACTCTGCATTAAATGAAATTCAATGACACATACTGCATTTCTGCTGGCAGCTTGCACAGGCTTGTATAGAATACAAGTGCTGAAAATCCAGAACTCTCCATGAAGCTTTGACTCGCCTTGCCTGGCACATTTTTTTTCATCATGCCTCATAGTGGATCTACTGTGGAATGTCTTAACAAAACGATTTGTGTCACAAGAGGTTCAAATGGAGACATCTCCAGCTCGATTGATACCAAGTCAAAAACTGCCAAGTAGAACGCAAGATGTTAAATCAAATGGAGTGTATCAGTTCAGCTTGCCCCAAATCTACTTAAAAGTGAATTGATTGTAAAGAAGGCCTTTAACATCCCAGGCCCAAGCATGTTCCGGGGGATTGGCTCGTGTGTGACCATCTTTGCTGATTAGGAAAACTATTTTTAATAACTGTGATAAAAAGGTTAGGCACTGACAGGCAGCATCCAACTGCTTCCTTATTAGGAAGGTGAACCAGGGGAGATATTGATAGGTTTGAAATGTGTAGATGATAACTTGCAGCGTGCAGTAACCATGACTGACTGAATGTCACAACCAGTGAGAAGATAGTACAAGTAGAATTGCAAACTGTTTTGCAACCTTCCCTCAAAACTTAAACATTATTGTCATGTGGGAGCTGGCCCAAAGGTTCAGTGCAATCATCTGCCCTTGTTCTCTTGTTCGTTGCTTTCCATTTCCCCCCTCCGTGTCCCTTGCCCCAGACACATCTACAGGACTTCTATGATTGACTTGCAAAAAAAAACAGGTGAACTAACTGAAACGTACTTTTATCCAAATGTGTCTATGGCCTGGAAGAATGCAGTCGGAATCTCAGCCTCTGCTGACATTTGCACTCTGGCCTCAGGTCCGCCCCTCAGATGGAATGGATTTCTGCCCCACATTAATATGGAAGCTGCACATGGACATTGACTTATCGCTGGAAGTTCAACTCCAATTATTAGACATCATGTTCAGAATTCTGCTAGGAATTAACTGCCGAGTTTGCTTACTCATTGAGCTTGTAATTCATTGAGCTTTAGATATTAGGCCTTAGACTGCTGATGGGTTTACAGTTTCTGTATTGGAACAAGAAAACCAACAACAAAATTACATTTTTATATTCATTGAGAACGTCCCAAGGCATTGGACAGACAGCTTTTGCTTTCCCAGGATCATTTTATCTATTATGTTAATAAATGTACAGTAGCAGAATTATTGCATCAGCCTGATTTAGTTTGTGACCCCTGAGTCATAAGTTGTTTTTTTGTGAGCGGTGGGGCCGAACTTGATGGAAATTTCTCTGTGAAACTCTTTGAAGCACTCTTCCATTCTAGATATAATATGGAGTGCAAGATTAATTATTGTTGGTACTTTTGTCCATCACAGACCGACTGAGTGTGATAGAACGGAAAAACTAATTAAGGCAAAACTTCGCGAGATCATGATGCAGAAAGATCTGGAAAATATCACGTCAAAAGAGGTAAGTCGAAATGCCCCTCTCTCCTCACCTTCCTTTTAAATCAAAATGTTGCAAAATAGATTCTGAATAGTAATATCCCACTGATTGACAAAGCTTAATGCCAAGCACATAAAATGAGGAAAAATAGTTTGCAGCCTTAGTGCTGAATTTCAGTGGGCCAATAAACATATTGCTTTGTGGAGCTCCTGTGGCTTAGTGGTTAGAACACTTGTCTTACAAGCTGGGGAGACCTGTGTTCGAATCCAGGCAGGTCAGGGCGAAACCTTAGGCAAGTTTCCTTACTCCACACTTAATAATCCATCCAAAAATACCACAATAATAAAATTGGTCATTTCAATCCACGACTGAATGTGGGACACTGCTGTGCGCAATTGGCTGCCGCGATTCGCCCACAAATATACAATCAATTCACTTTACAGTATATTCTGTGAAGCGCTTTGGGACGTCGATAAGATGTGAAAAGCACTATATCAAATGCAAGGATTATTTTATATATATATTATTGCCAACAATGGCTTGCTAACTTGTGTTTCTTGGCTGTTTTTCATCACGGAATGCACTGGTCACCTGAGTTAACTTCTTGCATTCATTCACAGATCCGCTTGGAGCTGGAAATGCAGATGGGATGCACCTTGAGAGAATTTAAGGAATTTATGGACAATGAAATGATAGTCATTCTGGGACAGATGGATAGCCCAACTGAGATATTTGAGCATGTCTACCTGGTAAGCTTCCTGCACCATATTTGGCATTTATCCTCATCATGTTGGAGCATACGTTTATGTATATATGTTGATGACTCGTTTGAAGTGGAGATAGCTGAGTCAGACAGCATCTACAACCACAATGTCTAACCCGCTAGTTTCCACTGTTTTAACTAGCTTTTGGGAAGTGTGAGGAATCCCAGAGCGTCCTGCTACCAGTCTTCTGGGAGTAAGACGTCTTACCTCCTGTTGGAATCGCCGTAATAGAATGATGGGAATAGTAGGTATATTTACCCAACCATTTGATTTTTTTATGATAACTTTCCGTCAGTGTCTCAAAGTACTGTAATTCCTTTTAAAAAAAAGTGGATTCTCAACCTCAAAATACTTCTGACACATTGGCACTTTATGTTAAACACATTTCTTTTGTGTTTCATCACCCTGCCCCTATCACCCTCCCTTATATTATTTCTGCCTAGGTGGTGAGTAAACTATTGGCGGACTCCTCTGCATCTGTCAGCACCAGTATGTATTGTGTGCTTTCTAGTGGAAAGCACATATACCTCAGGCAAGACTGATATTTATTGGATGTGTTTTGAGAACATAGCCAACCTTCATATGCCATTGTTGAATATTGGACAATAAAATTACTTCCTGCAAAACATGTCAAGTAAGATGAAACTTGCTGTGATTAGATGTTGAGGTGACCTATCATTCCCTTGTACCTTGCAAATAATAAAGCAAAATATTTTGTAGCACACTGTTATTCACTGCAGTTGAATGCTGTCATTGCACAGCTGTTATAAAAATGACTGAGATAATATTGCAATATTGTTAGCCATTCAAAGTAACTTTCAAAACGTGAAGGGAAATATTATGTTGTGGGGAAAACATATTCTGATTTTTTTTAACTCACTAGATTCCTCTTCGCACTTCCTGCCCCCAGCGCATATTTTTTTTCTTCTACACTGCCAATCCTGCTTTCCTCACCCAAAATAAGGTGCCTTTGAGATCTCCTCTCAACCTTTCACATATATCGCTCTTCGTCGCTCTAGATGCCACTTGAGAACAGCCAGTTCTTATTACCACCTCCTTGGCCTCAGTGCAGTAAGGTCAATATTAACACCCTTAAACTTGTCCCAACTGAGATCAACAGACTGAGCTGTTTTAGCCCCAGATGTAAAGGATATGACTCGAACCAGTGCCCTTAGAACCAACTGTAGCATCAGTCAGCTCCTTAAAACAAGGAGAATTAACTAGAGGAGGAAAGCTATGATCTGTGCAGATGAGCGTTGTCAGGTTGAGTAGCTCCTCAATTCCAACACCCCCAACACAAAGTTATCAGTGTTAGTGTTGAATTGTTTTATTGCAATATAAGAACCCATTATTCCACACAACACTGGTTTGTAACTTGGTCATGACAAAGAAGAATAGTTGTTTGCAAAACACAATGAGTTAATGATCTCCCCCAAGGCTTTGACCCTTGTGCTTGCCTGAAAGTTTAATTTTCCTGTTTCCCAAATGCAATTGAAATATGGCCTGGATTAACATTGTTTACGTTAATGCTTGAACTTTGCATTTAATGTCAGTGTGAACATTTGGGATTTACCTGTTGAACTGAAGTCTCAAGTCAGTAATGTCTATATTTCCAGGGATCCGAGTGGAATGCATGCAATTTGGAAGAATTACAGAACCAGGGGTAAGTGCTCCTGTGACTTGTGCTCATAAATTTAACCAAAAACTGACGGGGGACGGGTGGGGGGGGGGAGAGAGTTCAGTATGTCAAAGTGCACCTCAGTGGGAATGTATTCAAATGAGCAATGATTTTAAAACTGGTATAACCTGTTCCTATTTTTTTTTGCAAAGAAAGGACAGCTGCAGAGTCCATATGCTGATTTAGCACAAAGAAACCACATAATATCTTTTGTTTATGTTGTGTTAGTTTTTCTTTTTTTTTCTTTTCCCAATACTACTGTGGATGAATGTACCAATGGTTTGTTCTTGTTCAGCTCTTAGAGACTCAAGGTGCCAAAATGTGCATACTAAAATATAAAGTACAAATGCACAGCCCCTATGTAAATTGCTTTCAGATGTCTTGACGATGTAACAAGGCACTGTATCAAATTCAAGGATTACTATAAGTATTATTCTCTTCCACCACCCCCAACTTAGTACACAATTCAGTGGGAGATGATTGCACTTTTAGCTTTTTTCCCTGCTGTTCTCCAATGGGTCTGCAATGAAAGTTCTTGGCTTGAATGACTTTCAGTCAGAATGAAGTGGATAATGCCTGAGATTTCTTATCTGCTTGTGGAAAGCCCACTGGTGAGCATGTAGGGCGGCTCCCAGCAGGATTGGAGGTTATGGTGTCTCCACAGGAAAAGGGGAGATCAGGATCCAATTTAGTTGATATGCATGAGCCAAACAAGGTAGCGTTCTAGGGATGGGTCTTTATCTGTGGACAGCAGATGCCACTGCATGCCCGGCAAGCCAATATTGCAGTTTTCTCTTCCCTCCGTGGCCAGAGATGAAAAAATACTGCCTACTGGGCAGGTGCAAATTTGAACTTGCTCCGTTGTTGCCATTGGTGCTGGAGAATCAGTGGGGTGAATTCCAGACTCCCCACAGTTTTTGGCTTTATTTGAACCTGCATAATACAGGATACAATCCGTATCCCATACCAGCTGAGCATTTTTAAATCTCTTTTCCTAAAATACTTTCAATGGGGAAATGCTTTGTGTCAAAAGCAGTACTTCCCTAGTTCAGTCATACACGCCATACTTTGGTTCATATGTTAAACCAAGGTCCCGTTTGTCTGTTCAGGTGACATTAAAAATCCAGCAGCAATTTTTTCCCAGTGACAATCCTCTAGATATAAAATGCCACTCACTTCATGGCTGTTTATGGGCCACATTCAATTCAAAAGCTTTTTAATCAAAAACCCCATCAACCAGTTGCTGTTCGCCAGCCAAAGGGAGGGGACAGAAGACGTACTCGTTCCCTGGTCTCTTTGAGTGCAATTATTTCAAGCGTAACCTGGTTGATTGTTCTTGCTGTGGATTTATCCCCTCAGTGAGAAAGCAACTTCCTTTTTCTTGGCAACTGCCCTGATGACGAGTCAAGGTCAACCATGTAGGAAATCAGTGACGCAAATTTGAACTTGAAGTGTGTCAATTCAGTGCCTTGTGCCTTCATAGTTTGTGCATAAATCCCTTTAAACCTTATAAACATATGTTTAAACAGTTCAATTTTGTTTCGTCACTGTTAACAAATTGCCAATTAATCATCGTATCTTTGATTGGTTAGAATTGCATAGTAGCTTGCATGACTTATTGAGATATTATATCCAGTGCAAGATTTCTGACCTGCCATCATCTTCTGGGCAGAAGTTTTGTTAGATGGAGTTTTATTTTGTATACAGTGTTTTTAGATCATAGCCAATGTTAATCAGGGTCTAAACTGATCTCAGTGAGCTACATCTCCCCCTGCAGGCACCCCAGGCCTGTTGTTATCCTGTGCAATGCTAGCTATTTGAAGGAAATTTACAAAATAAAATGTGAAAGGAAAAATATACTCCATATTTTTGCAAAATATTCTCTAATACAAATTCGCTGCACATCCACCTATAAAGTGCACAGATAAAAACCGGTAAAGTGCTTTGAGATGTCTCAAGGTTACGATGATGCAAGGATTATTTGATATAGTGCTTTTCACGACTTCTGGACATCTCAAATTATTGTGCCTAAATCATATGCAAGGATCATTATGCCTATTTAGCTTGCATTTTGAGCAGCAGAATAATGTATGAAGCACCTGAAATATGTAAATATTAAGCGTGATCCATAAGCGTGGCAATAACGTGACCTTCATGTTTCCAATTCAGGGTTCGATACATCTTAAACGTAACTCGTGAGATAGATAACTTCTTCCCAGGAATGTTTGAGTACCACAATATCAGAGTATACGATGAAGAGGCTACAGACCTGCTTGCATATTGGAATGACACCTACAAATTCATCTCGAAAGCAAAGTATGCGGCTGAATGTGTTTTCCTTTGATTATATCATTTTCATCTTAAAAGAACTTTGATTTTTGACAACGTTTACGGAAAATGAGCGCTTTGTCGCTTCTGTAGTATAAGATAATTTTTAATCATTGTCCATTCCCCTTTAGTGCACCAGCTCAATATCTGGTCAGGAACTTGAAAATAATCCCTCTTTAAACATAATTCTTTTTTAACTGAACACCTCTGGTAAATAAAATTCAGTTTTTTCAAAAAAAATGTTCCTTATTGCGGGATTACATTCTAAAACTTTTCCCATAAGGTGCTCCCAGCCTCATAGTACATTGCTGCTAGTTAAACATCTAGCTGCTGTTTTCAGTAATAAATCCAGCATTGTGTTCCTAAATCTCATCATCCATTTGAGTCTTTGTTGCTGAATTTAATCTTGTACAAATGCATCTTCTCAATTGACCTCTCTGTTCACAGTAAATCAATTTTGTAACATGCGGCATTTTATACCAGAACTCTTGGTTGGTATTGATGTTACATTCTGAATAACTGATCGTAGAATGGCAGAAATTGCTTGCACATACCACATAGCAGCCGATGGCGCACCAAATGCACATCTCGTGAATAAAACTTTATTACTGTATTTAGAAAACTATATAAGCAACTCCCATACGTCAGTATTTGAAGCAGTCCTGTGACATTTTCAGGGTTTTTTCTCCATCTTTCCTTTATATTCACAAAGGTGTTTCTGAAAGCAGGGAATTGCTGATAATATTGCTCCTGTAAATGTCATAAATTTGCAAACCGAAGCACTGGAGATGCTGATAAGTCCCCGAGGATACCATAGACAATATGATTGGAATGATTTAAATGTACAATTTGGCTGGGACCCAAGTATTTAGTTATAGCAAGGGACCATTGTTATGAAAGAAAATTGCTTTTGATTTGGTTCTCTGCCATGAACTAAAAGCTTTAGAAATACAGTCATACCTAATCTGGGAAGAATGTCTGGTTTGTGGATCAAAGGATCTTCCCCATCATTGGAACCCACACATAGCACGTATGTACAATTTGGCCAACAACATGGGAAAGCTTGTTGTTAGCGGTAAAATTAAAAATAACTGGCAACTTTGAAAATAAGCAACCATTCCCTCTCCGAAAACTTAATGATCTATACTCACAGACATGGTAGTGCTATTATCAGGATTATTCCCTTAGTGATGTGATGGAACCGATGCAATTGGCACGACAGTTTGACGGGCTTTCATGCCTTAAATATTAATTCAAGATGTGACTTGGTGGAAATTTGGAATTAGAATGGATTACAATTCATCGACAGATGTACAGTATTTCTAGAACTTGATTCTTTTCAGAAATCTTAAAATAACCAACTTCCTTTCCAGTGCTAACAGAAACTAATTTTAAAGCCTGATTTGAATCAGTGAAAAATATGTTTCAAAAAAAATTTCAGTTGCAATTGATTTGCCTTATGGGATAGGTTTTGGCTTCAGAGGTTTCCTGTGAATGCTCCCAATGTTTAGCTTCAAACTCTGGAAATATCCCAGGAGTTCTAAAATCCTAACAATTTGTTCGTTTCCCTTTGCATTAGGAAAGATGGTTGCAAGTGTCTTGTTCATTGTAAAATGGGCATCAGCAGATCTGCGTCCACAGTCATTGCGTACGCAATGAAAGAATATGGCTGGAACCTGGACAGAGCTTACAGTTATGTGAAAGAGAAGCGGGGAGTAACCAAGCCCAATCCAAGTTTCATGAAGCAATTGGAAGAGTACCAGGGTATCCTGTTAGCTAGGTAGGTACATCAGAATGGATGGTCGTTCAAGATTGTCTTAAATTTGGGGCATGAGTTAGAAGCATAGAAATGCTCTGCATGGAAGGCGATTTGATTGATTGTGTCTGAGCCACCTACCACCTTAAACTTCTGGTTCATTGACTTTTTTCTCTCTCTAGCTGCGAAAGTTTTATTAAATTTTAAAAAGTGTTTACTCATGAGAAATTTATGTTTGTGTGAGGAGATCCCTTTAACTTTCATGAACTGTACATCATTGCGGAACAGTTTTGAACTGTTTTGAAATAAAAATTTCAGCGCCTTGGAATGTCCTCCCAACGTGAAAGGAGCTCTATAAATGTAATTTTGTTGTTGAACTGTGCCTCTGAACAGTCACAGGGAAAGCTTGTGCTTGAGATATCAGGTTGCAAACTACTGAACATTTTTTTTTCTATGAAGTTATTCAATGCATGTTCCATTCGCTTGAAACCCTTGGCTTAATACCCCAAAATAGACCCCGTTGTATGACAGGAAAGATGACACCAATACAAACACCCTGTGTGGTTCTTTGAAATAAAAATTAAGCCGTTTCATTTTTTTTAAAGCACATTGGCAAACTCAGTTTGATGCGAAGCCCAGTGTAGTAATACTTCAAGAATCCCTTCTAAATCTGCCTGTTGAATTTAGGAAATTGCGCTGGTAATTATTTAACCTTTTCGCAATCTGCAATCGTTTTTAAGTCCCATTACATGAGCATTTATTTCAAGTCACATAATGGACCCCGCTGCCCTTTGCACATTTGTGGAACATTGTGAGGACCACAGAAATGTTGTGCTGTCCAAAATCCCTGAAGTCGTTTCCAAGGACCCACAAGGCCAAGAGATGTGATCTCAGGATTCCTGTTTATCGCATGCTTAGGCCTCATTGTGGTTGCATGAACTTGTCCATGTAAACACGACTCCAGTGTTTCTCAGCAAAAGGATTTTAGTACTTCCAGGTTAATGAGGTAATCTGTTTATGGCAACTTTGAAAGAATCCAGAGGGACATATGAAACTTATTTTTGGCTTGGAAGCAGGTGATATTTGGAGGGGAAAAAAGCAGTTAAGTTACTAGAGGCAGCTGACAGTACACACTGACCTTTCAATTATTAAGGAAGCCTGGTTGCTTTCTAAAGTTATGTAACTTTCTGTGTAATAGTTATTGCAAAATGTTCCCTCCAAAAATACACAGACCTAGAGCTTCTTGGAAGTGATATTTACATGTGCTTTTGTTAACTTCATTTTTACATTGCGTATTCCTCAATCTGGTTTGATGACGTGTACTTTGTTCTCTGCACATCTATACGCTTTCTGTAAAGATGTAATCTTAATAGTGGGTTACAGCACATAAGGATACAACTTGTTCATAATTCATTCAAGTACAGAATTGAACTTGTGCACAAAATGCTGTGGAACTGTATGGCAATTTATCATTTCCAAATATATATACTGTATATTCATTTTTCCAATATTTTAATCCCCTCACGTAGAGTAAGGATTTTAGTGGAATTTAACATTTTTCTAACAAGTTGTTTCTTGTGTCAAAATGGCTATTCTCTATCTGCATAGAGATGAACAGCAGTGGGAAATTGTTCGTATATATTATATATGTATATATTGTTTTCCAATATACCAAGTCTAGTTGCCAAAGATATCATCATTTGAGCATTTTATACTCCCCACAACCCGCCAAGAAATGTTTGATGTTGATAAGAAGATGGTTTGGAGCATTTTGAACACATTTGTTCCTTGTTTTAAGATCACCTGCATAGAAAAAGTTTGTTTAAAGTGCTTTTTTCTCTTATTGCAGCAAACAACGACACAACAAATTATGGCGCTCGCACTCTGACGGCGATCTTTCTGGCCATCACGAGCGTACTACCAAGTCTATAGTTGACTTCAACAGAAGGGACAGCATTTCCATTGCAGAGCCATCCACCGACCTATTAGATGCCCAGTTCTACCATCCCCACACCTCAGACGTGAACACTGTTTTACCAGGACTGCACGAGGAGCAGGTCAAATTCAATCCCGGGTCAGTCCCGTATGTAAAATGTCATTCTGCTGACGATTGTTCTGACAGGAATTGGGCAACTGAACGAATGGGCATGGCCACCGATACCGATAGTATCTCCAAGAGTTGTGCCGGTTGCAACTCAGATGCTCGTAGTTTTACTCCCATTCACAACTGCCAGGCTGGAAACCCTACAGAGGCCCTGTCCCATCATAAACTGGTTTTACCGACGACACCCATCACGGCTCTGCCCAATTTAGAACCCAACACTTTGGAAAACGGCCCCATTAGTTCTGTTCCAAACTGCATCTCGTTGGCATTAGTTGAAGCCGAGTCTCAGCCGGACGATCACATAGCATCACAGGAGATGGCATCACCGCTCTCGCCCTCCGACGAGCATCTCAAAGCTTCCTGCTCGAGTCCTGACCGGATAGACTTTTTTAGCGCCAGGGAAAAATTCATAGAGCTTTCCCAGGAGGGTAGGGGTCGAGCCCATTTAAACTCAAAGACGGAGGAGCCTGGCGAAGGGAGGTGCTGTGCCACGAAAGGAGCTGAACAAGAAGCTGATGAAGAACAGCAGCAGGCTGGTGATGACCAGGCAGTCGAGTCGGAGAAGAGTGTGATCCAAGCTGGAGAATTGACAGACACCGGCAATAGTGAGGAGGCCAATAAGGTAGAAATTGTTCATATTTTGATCTTTTGCCTTTTGTTTTTCCGCCCAGAGCTATAATTTAGATGACAGCTAATTCGATTGAGTGGTTCATTGGGTAACTGTGATGATGAGCCACGCATACCAGGTGAGAGGTTATAAACCTTGGTTTGCACTCAGTTGGTCTTAAATCAGGATGTAAGTGGAGCAGAACAGTTGGTCTTTGTATCCCAGGGTGAGCGAGAGATAAGTCATCCAAGGTTTCCACTGCTGCTCATTATCCAGTGAACCCCAGCTGGAGTGTGTGTGTGTGTGTGTGTGGAGAGACAGTGAGAGAGATGCCTATTATGGACAAAAATGCTTGGTAATGCCCACTTTTGCAAGTCACCGCTGATCTGCTGATTATTAGGACTTTGAAAGTAGTGTTGACATGTCTACAGCTCCTAGGTTGGTTTTGGTTACCTGTAAAACACATCTTCTTGTAGCCAATTCAACCCCAGGGAGTTTTGCTTAACCCTTCCCTCTCTTTCCCTGTGGAGGATATCTGTAGACCTGTATATATTATTTCAGTCTCCAAAGGAAACTCACTGTTATTTAAACTCAGGTTCCAAGTTCAGCTGAGGGTATTGTGATCTTAATTGTTATATATGTAAGCTTCACAGAAAAGTTGCTTATGTTTCCAGAGTGAGAAGGCATGCAATTTGCTGCACATTTGTAAGTTTTCTTGCTTCTTTCTCTAGGAGAATCTGCTATCAAAAACGTTAACCAAGAAATATGCCCTAACAAGATCTCAGTCATTAAATGTTATATCTGTGAAAGAAATAGTGACAGAAATAGAGTCCATCAACCAGGCTACAGGCTTGTGCCAAAGTAAGACTGAAAGTGTCCCACCCAATCCACCAAAGAGGAATACAATTCATGAACTGACAACAGAGTTGCTTTGGTTTTCAGAAAATTCCAATGCTGCAAACAAATCTGGTGCTGAAATGCAATCCACAATCGGAAATAATTGTGAGAAAGCCAGAGATCTGATTGAACTTGAACCCGACAAACAAAATCCAGTGACTATAGTGGGGGAGGACATCGAGGATCTTCATGAGGTGGCCTTCGAAGAGTCGGCCCAGGATGGGAGCGTAGACCACAAGCAAGTGGCAAAATGGTGTCCTGGCTCAGTGAAACGAGCCACTAAGGAGTTTGAGCAAAGGTTAAAGCAAGAGCAGGAACAGCAGTCGTGTGTGGTCACGGTACCGATTCGCAAAAACTCCAGAATTGACGGAGTTACGAGCACCGAATCTGTGGTGAAAGGTACGAACGAGGATGATTCTCTCGAATCGGTGTCTACTTTCAGGGATGAAGCAAATGAAAGCATGGTCGAAGATATATGTTTGTCAATAGAGCATAATATGCCTCCGAGCGATGAATTAACCACAGATGCAGTGGAGCACTCATTACCATCAGGGCAGAAAATGGACCAAGCAGAATCCGAGTTAGTGGAACTTCAAACAATCCTTTCTTGTGAAACCTCTGAGCAACTGAGTTCACAAATACAACTTCCAAAGAGAATTGAGATTATTGAGTATACCCATGCAGTTAAACAACTTGTTTCTCAAGAAGATAATGATAACTTTGGCTTGTCTGTTGAGGAAAAGTCTTCAGTAAACAGAAAGGATACAGTTGCCCATTCTCCAGATGATCAAGAAATCAAAACAGAGGTACAGATTTTGAGGTTGCTGGAGCATTTGCCATTGGATGTTCCAACCTTGACCCAAAAATACAAGAAAGAAATGACCTTCACAATTGGCAGTCCTTCAGACGAGGAAGACGATAGCTCAGCTAATGACAAAATGACAGCCTTTATCACTCATATCTCGCATTCACCATCAATAGGCTCCGAACCTGTTTATCAGACGCACATAGCGCATCTGGAAGGTGTCACAGAACTAAGCACAGACACTGATATAGAGATCCCTGATGAAATGTTGATCCACTCAGAGCACGGACTCCAGGAAACTGAAACCAGGGGGACGTATTTGCAAAGTCCAGGCACTCACTGTGTCGCTTACTTGAGTCATGAAGACTTACAGTTGAGCTTCGACAGATTTGATGAAAATGTCAGAGAGAGTTTCAGCCGGTTTGAGAAAAGTTTCCGAGAGATGCACGAGGCATTAGATTCCTCCAATCATGAACACAATCTTAGCCATATCTCTAACAATGACAGTATCAACAAACTAAGCAGTGCTCCAGGGATGGTTAAGCAACGAGCAAAAGAAATTGAAGCTCGGATAAGGCAGGCAGGTCTCACAACTCCATCCCAGATGAAGCGTTCAGCATCTATAGCCAAGCTCGGTAGCTTGGAGCTCTCAATGGATGATATATCTAAAAAAGACTTTGATAGTTCTGAGACTTGCCGAGCATTTTTTGATACGTTTGAGAACACACCGTGGAGCGTTCAAAGCCCACGCGAGTTCAGAGACGAGTGCTCCGAGGAAGATGAGCCCAGCAAAAAACTGTGCGTCGTTTCCATCTGTGTCCCCCGACAAGAACTCCAGGCTACAATGTGCTTCGTGGAGCAACTTAAAACATCAGAGAACATCGTCCAAAGCAAGCCCGTAGAGAAGCCCACAATTCAGTACGCCAAAGCCTTCGAATCAACCCAAGCAAGTCCGCTAGAAAGTGTAGAGGAAAACTTTTTACCAATAAATCCACCGTCTCCTTCAGAGCTGGACAGTTCTAGCCACACCTCACTGATGGCAGTAGCTCCTCGAGTGCAAACCGGTCGAACCCATCCACTGAGGAGACTAAAAAAGACTATTGAGAAAAAGCGGATATCCAATCCTTTATATAATACTATGTGATCCTAAACCTTGCCTTTTGTATATAAATTGGGCAAGTGTCTGAGGAACATGCACTTTATAGTTTGTTTTCTATATATTAAACATGAGGGGAGGGTGATTTTTTGGGGGGGCGAGGGGGGTTGTGATGAAAGCTTGCAAAACTGTCGGTTGACTTTCTACCTGCAGTTGGTTTTGACTGAAACGAACGTGATTTAAACTGAACCCTTTTAACCATATGACCTTATTTATAGGAACACACCATCCAACACACAATGAATGAAGATGTTTGATTGCAGATCGGTTGACGTAAACAACAACAAAATTACACTTGTATAGCATATCTCTCCCATCAGGAAAATCAGGGAAAAGCATCTATTTTGATAAATTCTGCCTTTTTGTTCAGTAAACTCAACGCGACCTGTTGTTTGTTTTTCCAGTCTTTCACTACTCTCACCGTACTAAACCATTTGTAGAGATATACTCCCATAAGAGGACTATTCTTGCCCTCTTCTCAAAGCAATTTGTAAAGTAAATTTAAATTTCCTCTAAACCCAGGATTTGAATCCACTAACTCCATTTCACTTGTACATGGTTTTAGACTCTTCCTTTCTCTGCCCCCCGCCCCCCACCCCCCCCCACAAAAAGAAGTCTATAATGTACACTTGTTGTGAAAATGGTTGTTTGTCTCCTTTGGATTATACCTCATTATCGCAACCGTTATTGCAAAACTCTGTGCTCAGCAGCCCGTATCAAACCTGAAGGTGCCCTCTCCACATCTGGACCTTAAATATCCTGCTCATCAGGGGCCACTCAGAGACTGTTAGAAGCCGCCCTGTTCTTTTTTCTAATCTCTCTGCTGAACCTTCCTTTCTTATCTGCTACCGAGAGAATGATGGAAGCAGATGGATGCAGCTAACTGTTGTGTTGGATTGTGTGTTCTGTGAAGGTGGGCTGCAGTCAGGGTTAATCTAAAGTATTACTTGAACACTGCAGTGAGCCTCCCACCAAGTCCCTCCAATATCGGTTGAAAGGGTAACCTTTGAAATACGTCATCTGAACTCTGGCTGCCTGCATCACTTTTGTACATTCTGCCCCTACAGTGCTGCCTCTGGTGTTCCTGTTGAAAAGGACTAAAATGCATTGCATGTGTGTAATCTTAACACAGTGGCTCGTTTTAATGAGCATTTTGCTATGTAAAAAAAACCTTCATTCTGTTTTTCTGTTATATTTGGAAACAATATCAACTTTACAACTTTATTTCTGTTACATGTGTGTTTATTACTTCATTGTTTGTTGGTTGTCCTGCCTCTGAGTGTATTCAATAAGGGCAAGAGTTCTTGATAGGGACTGGAAATGTTTTGGATTTTCAATTTGCTATTTACTTTTGCTTCCATTCTTATGTTTGTTTTAAAAAGTGACTCATTCAGTAGTATGGAAGAATATCCAGAAAAGTTTTCCTTGGATGAAGTTAAGAGATTTACACTGTTTGGAATATTATAAAACCTGTTTGTCTGGTGTCACTCCAAATTCTAGATTAGATGTACTGAAAGAGGAAGATAAGATGAGAAAACAGTGGTATTCTTGAAATAATCATTTTCTTCTTCCTCTCTTCCACCTGCTTATCTCTATACCGTATTTTCCCGCCTGGTGTGGTCAATGACAGCATGTACAAACCTCCCACACGGTTTATTAAGTTGGTCATTTTAGTGCTTATGCTGTTTGCCAAATGTATCTTTGATTTTCAATCTCGCATACATTTTGCCAGGACACAACCTCCATTTAAAAAAAAAAGCCTGGATACAACTCATCATTTTGGGCAGGAACCCATTCTTACAAAGGTGCTATTCGCACTTTATCTGGGAATAAAGTGCGAGGGACCTTTTTTAAATAAAGTCAGATACAATGCTCGATGATTAGCTGTTTCATGTGCCTGTTTTCCCCCAATTGTTTTATGCTCTCTGAACTCCCCGCAGTCCATCCCTGCAGGATTTTTAAACCATTTCAATTATGAACGGCAGCATTTTACTTTTAAGCTACACAATGGTTTCAATAGGCAAACGTCTCATAAAATAGGATCTGTAAACTTTCGAAAGTGCTAAGTAAAGGCAAACTCCAACCCCCAAAAAAAAAAAAATTAGCTACAAAATACTAGCGTGTATGTTCCTGGAAATCTTGTATCTTAAATCTTTTGTACATTTGTCTTTTTCCCCATTCTGACACTGATGGGTGTGTGAGAGGGAGAGGGTTGCTTCTTCCCAATTGATCCCCACTTTGAAGTGGGTGGGTGGAGGGGGGGGGAAGAGAGGAGTGTGTGTGTGTATGTGAAAAAGTCGCATGGTGGGGTCCCTGCACTACCGTCCCATTGAACTCAGACAGTTCAGGCCTCTGACAGATTCTTTGCTGGTTTGGGGAGGTAAGGCCTGCTGTTGCAGAAATGCTTCATAACATGGCTGTGAACCAATCTTCTGGCCCGTATGCACCAAGTTACAGGGAACTTTTGGCATTTGCAGTTCCTGGTATTAATGTGCGTGCATATTTGCTTTGACCACAGTGCTGTTGTGCTGATCGTGTTTTCTTTTCAAGCCACGTACACCCCCAAATCATCAGAGCTCATCCTTGCCCTGACGTGCGTTTGGGTTATCAATCATGGTTTTCCAAAACAAAAGCAGCAAAACTACCAAGATGTTCCAAACTGTATTAAAACGATGACAGATTTGTAGTTCTTTATAAGCTTCTAGCACCATTGTACATTACCTGTGTTCATGGCTTCTGTTTTAAATCGAGGGGAGGGCATCAGACTTGTAACCATTTTGTAACCAAAATGTGGAGGGTGTTTTTGCGTAAAGAGTAATGTAAGATGTATTATTTGCTCAGGAGAGCCAGCCACAACGCTTGCTGCTCAGAATTTCAAATGCAGGCGTCACTGAGAGGCCTTTTATTAAACCGACAAAGTTCAGTTTTTAAAGGGCAATTTGGTTTTGTACAAATCAAACGTGAGGGGTCCTTTTACGACGGTGGTTATTATTGTTTACATTGTGAATATTCAAGCTGTACAATACATTTTTCTTAAATTATACCTTGTACTGTACGGGCCGGGTGTTGCGTGTATCATCCTATTTGCCTTGCCGATCGGTAGTTGAACTCGCTTTGTGCGTGTGAAACTTGATTTATTTTTACATATTATATTCTGAAAGTTTCTTTTTAAAAAAAAATAAAAAAAATTCCTGTAAATTGTGACTGGGCGCATGTGCTGTTTTTTTAAAAATCCACTTTTAATTCATTCTGGCGGTTTTGTACTGTTTGGAAAAAACAAGAGCTTTTTTTAATCTAGCTTGATGCTATTTGATTGATGCAGTGTGTTTTCAAACCTCTTCACTGATCACAGATGAGGAGTATTTCCTTTATTTTGTCAGCAGTAGCAAATGCCTTTTCAAATAAATCTTTGTGTGTGTTAGGAGGGGAGGGGGTCTAAGTAGTCAGAAAACAATCTAGAACAGATCAGGGTTAAAATACTTGTTTTGGTTCTCATTTTGTGGACACCAGTTTCTAAGTCAGGATTCGTCACTTATCTTACTTAAACTCAATCCGTTGATTTGACCCTTTTCTGCCACTATATTTACTCTCGTTAAGATTGACATTTACTGTATTATTTTTTATGATGGGGTGTTCCACTGTAGATTTTTATGCAAGTGTACTATGTTGCACTATGTGAAGTCATGCACTGTTGTATGAAGTCCAATGTTCTTGTTACAAAATGAATAAATTTTTATTTTGGAGGATGAATCCTTTTGTTGTTTTATTGGGCATTTTATCATGTTTTTGATCAACTTCAGTTGGGTGGATAAGTGGGAATAAATGAAACTGAGGTCAGAATGCATTTTTTCATAACAGTGAAATACTTCACAACTTGTAAAATTGCAAGATGGAATCAACAGAATTTTTTTTAAAACAAGGCAGATTTTTAAGAGTTAAAGCGAAAGGTTGAGCCATTGCATTAAACAAACTTCCAAATCAATAACCGGTGGAACAGGCTCAATGGGCTGAATAGCCTCTTGTTGTTCTTGTTTTGCTGTGTTTGTTAAGAATAGTTCCCGTTTTCAAAAGGCCAGAATCATCCCATGTGTTGTCACAACATCTCTCGCATTTGGTTACCGCCTTCGGTCGTGTCCTACTTCACATTTCCCATGATTGCATACAGTCTTCCCAAGTTACTTCTTTACAGCATTAAACAATTATTTATCCTGGTTTTAGTTGTCTTCAGCAAAATGCATGCCAAGTCCTGTCACAGACCATCAAAAGTAGCAAAACAATGTTGCTCATATCCCATTCTATACCCAGCATCATCTAAGTATAACCTTACAAAGTACAAAACTGAGATCCAAGTATAATATGCCTTTCAATTATGGGTCCTTAAGTATGCTATGGTCAGCCTACATTTGAACAGTTTGTAGTTTCTACAAACTATATTTATTTCAGCTTATTTTTGTGCAGAGTGGGAAGGGAGGGCAACTTGTTTTTGTATTTGTTTACACTGAGTTGCTGAAAGACTCAATGATTAACTGACATAATAATCTCTTGTCGATCGGCCAAGATCAACTCCAATTCATACAAACTATGAACCAAAACAATGGGGATTATTATTCTCTGTGACTCACGTAAGACCTTGAGACAGGGAATTGAGCAATTTCACCTGAGGTGTCAGCCTGGCTCAGTTTATAGCTCTCTCACCTCTGAGTCAGAAGTTTGTCGATTCGAGCCCTACATTGGGATTTTGAACTCTTCACCCAACTGACACTCTCGGGCAGGTGGTGGGGGGTGGGTGGGCTGCGGTGACAGAGGTACTGTCTTTCAGTTATTAAACCAGGTTCCGTCTACACGTTCAGGTGGATGTTAAAGATCTCGTATCTCTTATCAGCTAACAGAAGGGAGTTTCACTGGGTATCCGACCTATAATCCGCAGGATAAACAACAATAAATTATAGTTGTGTAGTGCCTTCATGTCAGGAGGATGTCCCAAAGCGATGGACAGTCATTGTTTTCAGACCCGAGCTGAGGACAGAGAGGGTGGAGAGAAAGGGGGGATTTCAAGTGACTGACGGGACCGTCGAAGAGGAGGCATGGGAGAGGGCAAGGCGGAGGGACTGCGGGATGGAGTTCCACAGGTTGGGGGCAGAGTGGCTGAGGGATTGCCCGCCAATGGTGGGGCGGGTGGGGAGGGAGACGGAGAGCAAGCCAGAACCTGCTGAGCGGAGAGGGCAGGCAGGTTGGTAGGGGATTAGGAGGTGATGGAAAATTAGTCAATTACTTCATGGCTGTGTGAAAATTGACTCATGCATTCACATGTGAAATACAGTCACAGCAGTTCACCTTTTAAATGCTGTAAAGAAAGCATTGGGAGACCCAGACATAAATCTATGACACATCCTCCTGACCAGAAAGGGGCAAGGCTCAGGCTCAGGTGCAAGGATATCATGTTACCTGTAATCTAGTTACTTTATCAAGCTGGGCTTCGGTCCGAAATTAACTTTGTTTGCTGGTCACCATGGCGTCTGTAATAAATTTGGCCTCACCCCTGTCCCATCCCAACAATTAATTGCTTTACTGTATTTACTTTACAGTGGAAAAACTCATCTGCCTTATAATAATCTTACACTTGATAGAACGCCTCATCGTGTCATTGAGACGTCTCAAAGCGCTTCACAGGATATACTGTAAAGTGGATTAACTGTATTCTGTGGAAGAAACACGGCAGCCAGTTGCGCACAGCAGTGTCCCGCAAACATACCGGTTTTATTTGGGAGATTGTTGGTCAGGAGAGTGAAACTCCGTTCTCTTTGAGATTATTGTCCTTATTCCTGGATTGTTTTCTCACAATCTATGTCACTTCCTATGTCCAGTTCTCACAATCTCTTTGCTGCTTATTCTAACACGTACTTGCCGCATGCCCCCACCCCCACCACACAACTGTGTCACCATAGTTGACCGAGTTTTCAGACTTTACAACACCTCCCTCTACCCCTGCATCTTGTTAATCTCTGTGAAGGATCCCGTATCATTGCAAAAGGCTGTGTTCTCGCCCTCTTCTAGTCCAAGGGTAGTGAGCGAGTTCTAAGAAGCGATTATGCTGCTCAGCGCATATGGATGGCACTGGGTGCTTATCTAATGCTAACAAGCAATGGGAGCAGCCAGCGAATCACACAGCCGCCTCCCCCACTCACTGTTAGAGAATTGGTGAAGTAAAAATGCCCTTCACTGACAGAAGAACTCTGGCTGTCCCATGTCTGGAGAAAGCCATGATGAAAAGACAGTGACGGACATGGTTGGCAGTGCAGCGAGAGTCGGTCTCACAGGAACGTTTTGATTGTAACAAACCTTTGACACTGACTCCAGTGAAATTCAGGCTGTGCACTTTTGGTATCAAATGATAACAACAACAACAACTTTGATTTATATAGCGCCGGCATCTCGGAGCGCTTCTAATACCTGACCCCCCTTCCCCCTCCCCACAGCCCCCTTCCCCCACTTGTTTGGTAAGTGCTCTCGGGTGAACCAAAGATAAGCGTCCTCCTCCCATCCGCATTTGTTGTGTGACGGGGGCGATCGCGTAAATACATTCAACTGAGTGAATCGTGCGTTTTGAGGCATCACGTTTCAGGAAATGTCAGTTCCCCCCAACTACCTGGTTTTATACTCATTCGTTGCTGCTTCGTGACTACAAGTCAGAAGCCTCAAAGCCTTAGCTGCGGAATGGCATTCAACACTGGGAAACATCCAAGAAACATTAAGACAGTAGTAGGAGGACTTTAAAACCATCAGCATTGATGGCCCATTACTTCTCTATGATTTGGATTAACAATAGCTTACACCTGTTGTTATTTCTTACAACAATGTACTTGAAGACTGTTCCCCTTCGAACCGTCCCACACCATGACTGACACTCCAGTGGGGAGGGCTGCATTGCCTGCCATCCTTCAGAAGAGACGTACGCCTAGGTCCCATCTGACTGTTTATACAATAAATACTGTACTAATAATCCTTGTACTCGATATAGCGCTTTTCATGTCTTCTAGAACACTTGTTTTCAACCTTTTTCGGTAATATATCCCTTGTTAATTTTTAACATTATAGTGTACCCCCAACCATATACACAGACACACCACCCACCTCCTTCCACTTGCATTTTATGACCAAGCTTTTCTTATATAACAAAATAACTAGCACATACAAAACAAGGGGAGTAACGATTAAATATACAATTTGGAAGGCGATAAAACGCCAAATAAGAGAGCTAAATAAATCAATGTAGCATCACCTGTACCCCCTGGAAGTATTTTCTACCCCCTGAGGTACACGTACTCCTGGTTGAGAACCACTTTTCTAGACGTCTCAAAGCACTTCACAGGATATATGTAAAGTGAATTGATTGTATATTTGTGGGCGAAACGCGGCAGCCAATTGCGCTCAGCGGAATCCCACAAACAGTCATGGATTGAAATGTCTAATTTTATTATTGTTTTTTTTTTGGAGGGATTATTATTGGGCGTGTAGAGTAAGGAAACTTGCCCACGGTTTCGCCCTGATCTGCCTGGATTCAAACACAGGTACCACACTTGTAAAGCAAGTGCTCTAACCCACTGAGCTACAGGACTCCATGTTTAATGGATGTTAAAGATCCCACGACACGATTCGAGGGAAAATAATGAATTCTCCAGGTTCATTTATTATTCACCTCATTGCTACAGAGACAGACACAAAATACAGTACTTTGGATGAACCAAAACAGGCCTGCTTCATCCAAACCAATCTTGTGATCCTGTGAAACACACACTCAAAATGCTCTTTGCCATCAGTTGGTGGCGCTGTCTTAAATGATTGCTGCTCTGCTGAAAGCTAACTTAACTTGCAACCAATGTGTTAACTCACCCAAAGCCACTTCTCATTCTAACAACTGGTTTAATTATCTGATTTGACCATTCTTGTCCAAATTGTTTAGTGCCAGTGATTAAATCTGACTTCTTTTCTCTGTGAAAGAGGTTTTGGCTTGCGATTGGTGCTCCGTACCCTCAGGGGCAGTTGATAGTTGACTTGCCAGTGAAACGCATCCCACTGATGCCATCAAGTCTCAGCCAGGGAACCTATGTGTTTGTACAAGAGTGCATTCTTTCCCTCCTCAAGTTGGCCGCATTCTCCATCCTTGTCCATACTACAATGGTTTGACATGTGCAAGTAATTATTTTTTTCCGCTCACATCTGCAACAAACAATGTTGCTCTAGGGTTTCATGTGCGCATGTTTTAGGACGGCAGTTCATCTCCCAACTCACTATTTACAAGATAAAGCAAGAGGGGGTAGGCGGTGTGGGGGGAAGAATTACCTGGGACAGGTTGAATTGTTTTGTTTGACAGGATGGCAAGGGGAAACGAAAGCGTGAAGGGAAGCCTTTTGCAAAATAGGAGGGGAATGAAAACAAACCTTGCATTTGATTCAATGCCCTTCATGTCAGAAGGACATTTGTTAGGTTAGAGGTTTGAGGGATATGGGTTAAGGAGGATAATTGAACTTGAGATACAGATTAACCATGATCTTGTAGAATGATATCTTCACCCACAAATATACAGTTCAATTCGCTTTACAGTATATTCTGTGAAGGACTTTGGGACGTATAGAAGATGTGAAAAGCGCTATATCAAATGCAAGGATTAGTATTATTTATCATTATTAATGGGAAAATAGACTTGGGGGCTTGAATATCCTACCTTTATGTTTCTATGTCTTAAAGCGCTTTGCTGGATTTTACAGTGAGATGTAAACCATTGTGGGGGGTTGGGGCACGCGGGGGGCGGGGGGGGGAATATTGCAGCCTGGAATGCATTTCAAAGATGCGACATAGCTCATAAGTTCAGAGGGCACTGATAAACCACTCAGACATTACTCTCTAGTGAGACTGGGTGTCTCGCATTGCAATATATTAACAGATACTCTGGGTCGCTGCCTTATTTGAACACTTCAAAGGAGATCGGAGGATGACTTCTATCCAAGACAAACCCAAAGATGAAAACAAATGTCATTGTCATCGCCCCGCCCCTCCCTCCCTCCCTCTCCCTCTCCCTACCTCCCTCCCTCCCTCCCTCTCCCTCCCTCCCCTGCCTGCCCCCCCCAAAAAAGATGGACTGCAGCCTTCATCATACCAATAAATATTTGATTCCATATATCGGAAAATATCATGTGCTGAACAAATTTACGGTACGTGTTACTCATTCTCAAGTGCCACGTGATCCATTTTGCAGTTTAAATTACAGCTATGAATACATTCCCAAATATTGTTGCGCTTTTACATTACGTCAGCGAAATGCTGCTTATCTGTCTCCCTGCGGAGTTGACCGACGACATTCTGCCTTTACAGCCGTCAAACCTCAATGTGCAGCCCTTGTGACGTGAACGAATGCGGATGCTCTCAATCACAGAACTAACAGGCTTGCGCTGATGGTGAAGAGAAGGGGTTTCCTATCTAAAAGAAATGGACTGTAATGAAATGTGATCTGTGGGATCTCATCGGTTTCAGTGAATTAAGAGTAAGTCAGCCTCAGGTTGAAATCCAGCACCCCAATAGTAAGAATAATCCTCGCACTTGACATAGCGCTTTTCACGTCTTCTAGACGTCTCAAAGTGTTTCACAGAATATACTGTAAAGTGAATTGACTGTATATTTGTGGGCGAAATGTGGCAGCCAATTGCGCATAGCAGTGGCCCCACAAACAGTCGTGGATTGAATTTTTAAGGATTATTAGGCGTGTGGTGTAAGGAAATTTGCCCAAGGTTTCGCCCTGACCTGCCTGGGTTCGAACACAGGTCTCAGGCTTGTAAGGCAAGTGCTCTAACCACTGAGCTACAGGACTCCACAATGTATAGAGGGTGCAGTCACAGATCAGCAAACCGCGCTGATATCAGTGAGTCAATAATGTTGCATTTTGCACAATGCCTGTCATGTCAGGAGGACATCTCAAAGCACTTTGCAGGATTTACTGTGAAGTGCGGTGGCTGATTCTGGATTTTGGGGCCAAATGCATCAAATAGTTCATCAGTAATAAAGAAAATAAATAATAATCCTTGCATTCAATATAGCGTTTTTCCCATCTTCTAGACGTCTCAAAGCGCTTCACAGAATATAATGTAAATTGAATTGACTGTATATACGCGGACGAAACGCGGCAGCCAATTGCAAACAGCAGTGTCCCCACAAACAGTCGTGGAATGAAAATGACCAATTTATTTTGGGTGGGTTTTCCGAGAGAATATTATTAGGCGTGTGGAGTAAGGAAATTTGCCCAAAGTTTCGCCTGGAATCAAACTCCATTGTAAAAGGTTTAGAGTACAAGAGTAGGGAAGTCTTGCTGCAACTGTATAGGGCCTTGGTGAGACCGCACCTAGAGTATTGTGTGCAGATATGGTCTCCTTATTTAGTAAAGGACATACTTGCCTTAGAGGGGGTGCAGTGTAGATTCACTAGGTTAGTTCCTGGGATGAGGGGACTGACCTATGAGGATAGGTTGAATAAACTAGGGCTGTATTATCTAGATACAGAAGAATTAGGGGAGATGTTATTGAAACATATAAGATTCTTAAAGGGCTGGATAAAGTAGACAGTGAGGGACTGTTTCCCCTGGTAGGAGAATCTATAAGCAGGGATCATTATCTTAAAATTAAGGGTCAGCCTTTCAAAACAGAGTAGAGGAAGCATTTCTTCACTCAAAGGGTAGTGAACTTATGGAATTCACTACCCCAGAAGGCTGTCGATGCTCAGTCCTTGAACATTTTCAAGGCTGAGACTGATAGATTTTTTAAAAATAGAGGGATTAGGGGATATAGGGATGGGGCAGGTAATTAGAGTTAGGTCAGAAGATCAGCCATGATCTTATCAAATGGCAGGGCAGGCTCAAGGGGCTGAATGGCCTACTCCTGCTCCTAATTCTTATGTTCTTATGTAAACGCGCTTGCAAGGTGAGTGTTCTAACCACCAAATTACACCAAAGCGTTGGGTTTCATTATTTGTAATTTATATAGCAAATAGTAACAGGGGTGGGGAGGGGGAGAGGTGGTGATGGGTGGTGGGGGGGTTGCTGGAACTCACTACCATGTGGACAACAACATGTAGGGCAGCAAGAAGAAACCCGGACAATTCGAACACTATACAGTCCAGTACATTGCGTATTTGACAAAGTGGCTTATATCCTACAAAGGCAAGGATTATTATTCATAGATTTTTCTGCCCAGCTTTGCTTCGAAGCAAGTTGAAGCCAAAGAGGCTACAGAATACACAGTCACTACACGTGTGTCCCGGCAGCCAATTGCGCACAGCAGTGTCCCTGCTTTATTTTTTGATGGATTATTATTGTGGATGTGGAGTAAGGAATCTTGCCCAAAGTTTCACCCTGATCTGTCTGGATTCGAACACAGGTCTCACGCTTGCAAGGCGAGTGTGCTCTAACCACTCAGCTACAGGAGCTGTTTAAATGCAAGTTGTTGTTGTTGTTGTTGGTGGTGGTGGCGGTTTGCTGACAAAATGCAACAACAAACATGCATTTACATAGTGCCCTTCAACAATAACCACAACAGCAACAAAATTACACTTGTATAATGCCTTTCACGTCAGGAGGACGTGGGGTAGGGTCTCTCAGAGCGCTTGCACGGTCACTACATCTGACAGTAAACCCTGTGAAGCGCTTATCCGCATTGAGAAGGGCTCGGTAAGGCGCTATATCAAATGCAAAGATTATTTACCACAAAAACACAACTCACGAAAGCCCCTTGAGGCAGAGTCGCTTCTCAGAGTGCTGCAATTATTATTATTATTATTCTTGATTTGTATTTATTATTAATAGCTATTATTCGTCTCAAAATTTTGTTTGGACTTGGAATCCATTAGGTTTGAGCGTGTGGAGGGAGAGGGCATGTTGTTGTTGTTGTTGTTGTTGTCGTCGTCGTTATATTTGTGGAGTCCTGCAGCGGAGCGGTTAGAGCGCTCGCCTTTACGAGCGAGGCACCCGGGGTTCGATCCCAGCCAGGCCCGGGCCAAGCCGCGGGCAAGTCTCCTTACTCCGCCTTGCGGGGCCCGGTAATAATCCTTCACAAAAACCATCAGACTTTGGTCATTTCAATCCACGAGTGTTTGCGGGGACGCTGTCGTGCGCAATGGGCTGCCGCGTTTCGCCCACAGGTATTACGGTCGGTTGAAAAGCGCCACATCAAAATGCGAGGATTATTATTATTATTATTTCATGCAAACTATGGCATTTATTGATGTAAATTAACTCAATGTAGGTGGGGGGGGGGGGGGGGGGTGGGGGGGGCGTGGGTCCCCTGGTATTTGTGGTTGAGCTTGGATCAGCTGTTGTCTGTCTGCCTGTGTGACTGGGCTGAGTTTATTTAGTGGCAAGTTAGTGAGTGGCACACACACAGGACAGACACAGATATACGCAGCACAGACACAGACACACACACACGATAGACAGAGAAACAGCACACACACACACACACACACATACAGGATAGACAGAGAAACAGCACACACCACACACACACACACAGTAGAGACACACATACACAAGATAGACAGAGAAACAGCATGGACTCACACACACATACAGGATAGACGTACACAGGTTAGACACACACATACACAAGAGAAACACACGCACACACATGATAGACAGAGAAACAGCACAGATACACACACAGAGAGGATAGATAGATAGAGGCACGGGACAGATAGTTAGTCAGATAGACAGACACAAGGCTGTGAGGTCTCACGCCCTCCTCATTCCCATTCTCCACCACAGCTGAGCCGAGTCTCCTCGTCAGTTTCCGTTCTTTCTCTCCCCACCCAGTCAGTCAGTCACAGTCAGTATCTCTAACTCGTTGCCTCCCCTTTTTGGATCCAACCTCTCTTCCCCCCCCTCCCTACCACCTCCCCCACCCCCCCCCCACCCCCCACCTCCCCCCCCCCTCTAACCCTCAACCAACCCCCACGTTTCTCTCCCTCCCTCCCTCGCCTTTCAGCAAATCTCACCTTCTGCTATTCTTTGGTAAGTGCAATTTGATTTCACCCCCCCCTCCTCCCCCCCCCCCCCCCTATTTGTCTCCCCTTATTTATTATTATGATATATATGTAACACATAAATAAATCACAGTCTGTCTTTGTTCAATAGCCTCCCAACAACCCTACCCTTTCTCTCTCTCTCTGTGTGTCTCTGTGTGTCTCTGTATTTCTCACAGAGAGAGAGAGAGAGAGACCTGATAATTACTGTAATACCGTATTTCATTCCAATCTAACGGTTTCCGAACGAAAGCTTTGTATTTGCAAACCCCTCCCACCTCACCCCAAAAAATGTATAATTAATAATAAGAAGAAGAATAGACACCCCGTCTAAATAAATCCAGCTCAACCTTCATTCAGCTCAGGATTCGAGACTGTGCAATGGAAGAGACCTGAGCTGTAATGAATATATATATATATATATTTTTCTTTCCTCTCTATATTAGGAAATTAGCCTCTGTGCCATCTCTGAGAGAGAGAGAGAGAGAAGGAAGGAAGGGTTGGGTGGGCTGGCTGGCTGTGGACATTGCTGTCAAACCTCTAAGGCAATTCAGAACTCGTGTTGGATTTTAACCCCCCTCTCCCAAGTTAACAAGGGAATTTTTTGTTTGAAATAACTTCGATTTTATGCTTTGAATATGTCTATATCCTGCCTGTGATAGTCAGTTAGTCAGTAGCTATCTGCAGGCAAGCAGGTTTAGAAGGTTTTTTTAATATAATATATGTGAATATATAATATATAATATAATATCTGTATATATGTCTGTATAATAAGTATACATTTAAGTGTGTATAATATGTATAGATGTATATAGAAAATATATGTATATATGTATGAATATATGCATATACAGTATATATGATTTATGTATATATACATATAGATATATGATTGTCATTTGATGTGATGCAGTCTTGTGGAGTTGATAGCTTCAGAGAAGACAATGTTTATATCCCAGCTGTTACAGGGTTTCTTTTGATTGACTTGTATCATTCCTGCAGCTACACGTTTGGGGAATTTCTTCCCAGTAAGTTACACACACACAGAGAGAGAGAGAGAGAGAGAGAGCACTTTCTGCGTCTTAACTTGTGTGTGTTTGTTTTAAAGCAGGATTATATATCTTTCCTCTTTACTCTTCCCTTCCCACCACTACACACACACACACATAATAAATCCTCTCCCCCCCCCCACCTCCACACCCCTCCTGCCCCCCTCTCCCTCCCTCCCCACCCCTCCTGCCCCCCTCTCCCTCCCTCCCCACCCCTCCTGCCCCCCTCTCCCTCCCTCCCCACCCCTCCTGCCCCCCTCTCCCTCCCTCCCCACCCCTCCTGCCCCCCTCTCCCTCCCTCCCCACTCCTCAAAATAATGTAATCTTTAAGTGTGGGATGTCCTCCCGACCTGCAAGACGTTTAAACACACATGTCATCTGTTATATAATCTGTAAAGCGAATAGTTCTGAACGACCTTGGCAGGTGTCTTTGAGGCAAAGCTGAACAGAATCGACTGTGTGTGTGTGTGTAGAATCCATTCTGTGGAATGTACTTGCTGTGAGAGCCATTGCTAAGCCACTGGCTTTGAAAGAGAGGCAAATGGTACATATGAAATGTACCATTTTTTTTACCATCGTTGGAAACATTTATTATAATAATAGAGATAAAACCTTGCATTTGACGTAGAGCCACGTCACGTTGTTCAGGCGTCTCAAAGCGCTTGGCAGAATACATTGCGAACCGAGTTCACTGTATATTTTGTGGGTGAAACGCGGCAGCCGTTTGCGCATAGCAGTGTCATGCAAACTGTCGTGGATTGGGTGACCAAATTTGTCGTCCGTCTGTCTGTCTGTCTGTCTGTCTGTCTGTACGTTTATTTATTTGGAGGGATTATTACCCCCCCCCCCCCCCCCCCCACCCAGAAAGCGATCTAACCAATCGGTCAACATACCGGGTTCCTTCTTAACGCTGAGTAAAACAGAGGCGTGTGGAGGGAGGCAACTTGCCCCCACATTCCGCCCTGCCGGGAATCAAACCCGGGTCACCTCGCTGGCAAGGCACGTGTGCTAACCACTGTGCCACAGGTCTCCCCAAGAGAGAGAATCGGTCCACTTACGGCCACGGGGAGCCTTTGGCATCATTCAGATACAGTCAGAACTATATACTGACCATCCTTCACCTTGAGTTGCGTTTGAGTGTAGAACTAGGTTATTTGGCAGCAATTCTGGGGTCAGGAGTTTGCGGGTTCAAGAGCTCTCTGCGCTGTGGGAGAGTTGGCTCACGTTCTCCTCTCTGCCTCGAGTGGCCAGGTAGGCGTCGACAACTCCCAGCGCTGTTGAAAGGAGAAGGGAGTCTGCTCCAGATAAACATGGTGGTTCGCTCTCACGTGGCTGATTGTGGGAGCGTCCTCGCCAACAAAACAGTCACAACCCATCGGCAACTCCTAATCCCCCTTTCCCTCCCTCCCACTGTCCTCAGCTCGGGTGCGAAGCGCTCTGAGACACCGTCCGGCATGGAGGGCGCTCAAAGTTGTTGTTGTTGTTGTGAAACAGTGACTGTCCTCCTGACGTGAAAAGCGCTACGCAAGTGCCATTTTGTTTTGTGCTGTTGTGTTTGTGGACTCCTTTGAGACGCCTTGACGCTATAAGGGGCTACAGAAATGCAAGTTCCAGTTCAAACCCTTCTACAGTGCGAGAAATTAGTCGTCTCGTAACCTGAGGCTCTCGCCAAATGCTGCTCTTTGCGTCTTCGTGACCTCGGCACTGATTGAAGAGAGAAAGGGGCTTCTCTTGGTGTCCTGCAGGACGCAAACACAACTGGTCGTTCACTTCATTGATTGGTTGTTTTATATTTTTTGTGTTGTGTGTGTGTGTGTGTATATACAGTATTCTTGTTTCTGTCTCAGCTCGGGTCTGAAACAATGACTGTCCAGCGCCTTGGGACGTCCTCCTGACGTGAAAGGCGCTATACAAGTGTCATTTTGCTGTTGTTTTTGCTCGTTGTGGGACGTTGTTGTGTGCAAATTGGCAGCCGCGTTGGCCTGCAAAGCACACCTTGTGTCACTAGACCCTCCTCTTCGACCGCGCCTTCGATCACCCTCTGACCACCCCCACAACCCTTACCCTCGCCACTTATAAAACGGGAGGGAAAGAGAACGGTGCGAGCGTACGAACGTGGCGTTCAGTGTGTTGAGTGTACGCCGAGGAGCAAAACAGAAAAAAGGGGGAGTGAAAGTATATTGGAATTTAGGAACATAAGAACTAGGAGCAGGAGTAGGCCATTCGGCCCCTCGAGCCTGCCCCGCCATTCAATAAGATCATGGCTGATCTTCTAATCTAACTCCCACCTATCCGCCTTATCCCCATATCCCTTAATCCCTTTATCCATAAGAAATCTGTCAATTTCAGTCTTGGATACGTTCAAGGACTGAGCATCTGCAGCCTTTTGGGGTGGAGAATTCCATAAATTCACTGCCCTCCGAGTGAAGAAGTTTTCCCTCAACTCAGTACGAAAAGGCTGACCCCTAATCTAAAGACTATGACCACTAGTTATAGTTTCTCCAACCAGAGGAAACAGTCTCTCACTGTCTACTCCGTCATGCCCCTCAATAATTTGATGATTTCTTCTTAAAAGCTAAATTTGGTTCTCCCTTATTTCCCTGCCCTCTTCCCCTCCTCTCCCCTCCCCTCCCCTCCCCTCTCTCCTCTCTCTCCACCTCCCACCCCCCCCCCCCCCCCTTTCTCCTTCCCCCACATCCCTCACAACAGTTTGTTGGCCAGGCCGGCAGATCACGCGATCACTTGCGAGTCATGATATGCTTTACGCTGGCAGCATTGCTAAGTCAGAGGTGCTGACACTTTGGGTATGAACTCGCTGTAACACTTCCGAAGGCAATTCTTTTGTAGCGTGTTCTGCACCAGGACTGTTGTGAGTTTAAATGATTTCTGAGGGTTTTTTTCTCTCCCCGTAATTCAGCTCTCTATTTGGTTCCATTGAATCGTTTTGTGAAGTTTAAAACTTTTACTGTCTCTTCTGGGCTGCTGTCCTGCTTTTTTTTGTTGTTAAAATGGCTTTCGATGGCATGTGTATCACAGAGTCTGTTTGCCCCTGACTGCGTGGTGAGATAGACGCAATACAAATATAATTTGTTGTTGTTGTTGTTGTTATTGTTGACCGGTTGGAATATGGCCACAAAAACATCGCAAATCAGTCACAAGGAAAATGCTGAGCTCAAAGAATTATTTTGATCTGTATCAGGTCATTATTGTTTGTGGAAACATACCCGCACACACACTCTCACACACACTTCTCTTACACACACACACACACTCTCACACACTCACACTCACAGGAACATAGGAATAGGAGTAGACCATTCAGCCCTTCGAGCCTGTACCACCATTTAATTAGATCATGGCTGATCTGTACCTCGGCTAATCCTTTCAATTCCAGTTTCCCGCTTTCTCCCCATATCCCTTAATACGCTCACCAAACCAAAAGTATATCAACCTCACTCATTAAAGGATACCCACACACACAAAAGTGTACACACATGTATACAAATGCACACACACAAACAAGAGTACATGTACACAAACACGCAAAAAAGCAATACACATACACACACACACACACAAAACATACACAAACATACAAAAATACACACGCACAAACACAGATGTGTGTTTTCAATAATGTCTGTGACGATTGTGACAACAAAATCTAAACTCATTCGCATCTGCGGCCCCAGCAGGAGCCCGTCTGGTGTCACCGCTCCCTAAAAACACAACCCATTGAGTCCCTTCTTTCATGAACGTTTTTCCCCGTACCCCTTGACATTGCTCTCGACAAATATTTGCTCGGTTCTCTTTTTTTGTGATTGCATGCACGCCCGCGCGGGCGTGCATGCTGTGCGTGCATGTTTACGTGTATCCGTGTGCGCGTGCATGTGTGTGCCTGCGTGTTTTGCGCGCTGGCGTGTTTCTGACTGTGTGCGCGCCTGCGTGCGTTGAAAAAAAAATCCGCTGATCTGATCTGCGTTCAAGTTGTCAAATCTTAAAACTTGAGATGCAAGACTGTCTGGCTACATACAGCAATATTTGAGAGGTTAACTTCGCAAGTCGCTCGGTGATGCCAATCTTCACAGACAGTTTTAATGCGAAAGTGACCCCCTTGAGGTGACAGGTGCAGTTGTATTTGGTGCTTACTCGGGTTGGCACAGAAGACAGACAGTCCATTGTTATACCATGTGGCGTGTGTGTATATATGTGTGTGTGTGTGTGACTGTAAACTGCTCCATCCACCACTCAAAGCTCTGTATGTTCAATTCCTCCGCTTGAGTTGAAAATTTCTTGCAAATAGATATTCGTTCCTTCAGGTCTAGGCTTTGGGGTATTTTTTTTTCACTGAATAAGCTTTAACACATATATATATATATTATATATCTGTACACGGTACTTTTAACAAAAACATTTCAGTAGAAAGCATGTACAACACATCGAGGCTAGTTCGGAGTCCACCTGCCCCTGTGCCTCTGTGGGCCAGTATAAGTGACAGCTGTTGAGCAGAGCATATTGGGGGAGCTTATAACACAAACTCCGCGGGGAATCGAGTCAGATTGCAGGTGGAAATGCACAAAGAAAGCTCACTTTAGCCGCGCTCTCTCACTCCTCTTCCCCTGCCCTGTCAGCTCTGACACCGATCCACCCCAATTAAGCTCTCAAAAAAGAATGTGATGATAATAATAATAATAATCCTTGCCTTTGATACAGCCTCTGATTACTGTAATCATAATAATCCCTGCAATTGATGTAGCACCTAACCCGTGTGGTCGCAAGCTCTCAAAGCGTTTCACAGGATTTACCGGCAGCGCATTAACTGTCTTTACTTGCCCCAAATGTGGCAGCCAATTTGCGCACAGTAGCATCCCAACGAACAGATGTAAAGTACGGCTGTATGAAACAGTTCATATTAATCTCACATCCAGCAATCCAAGGCATCGCACTTTAACCTGATTCATTAGAAATCTGCCCTAGATTTATCTGGAAAGTGAGGGCAGTTTCTCCCCAGTGAAACAGCCAACAAATTGCGTTTGTATCAGCGGCTTTTCACGTCGGGAGGACAACCCAAGATGCTGGACAGTTAAGGATTTGGACCCTAGCAAGTTGTTGTTGTTGCTTTAGATCAAATTGGTCACTCGCTGAATGGCTGATGGTGGTTCACCGCTATGGGCATTCACCCGCAAGATACACACAGTCACCCCGCTTCACAATATTGTATATCCTGTGAAGGGCTCTGAGATATATCAACGAGGTGATAAGACGCTGTATGGAATGTAAGGATTATTGTTATCATTATATTTCAAAGAGCATTTCAAAGAGCGCTATATGTTCTATGCAATCCTATGTAAATTGTAATTCAGGTAGAATTAGCTTCACTGATTTTAGTGGTTCAAGCACTCGGAGCCTTCACAGATCAGTACCTCTCTCTTTTAAATCATTGAATGTTCCTCTGTTTAAATATGGTTGATTGATTGCTAAGATCTTCGGCGCTCGCCTGCGTTGGGTTGGAGAGCTAGCCATCAGTGCGGGCAGCCACGCCACTGGGGTGAAGCGTTTGCCTGTTGTTTGGTTTCCGGAACATCAAAAATGGGATTGATTTTTTTGCTTTTTAAAAGCCCGCGAGGTTTTAATGAAAGGAAAAAAAATAATAATCCAGTCATCCTTCTATTACTGACGAAAGCTTTCTGTCCTCCTGAGGTTGGCTTCCTGTTTAAAGTCGCTGTGTGATATCACTCCGCTCGTTAAAAGCCTGCGTTTCTTCTCTTCTGTGCCAATGCTGTGTGCAGCCCTCTCATGACCTTGATCAATCAAGTGGACTTGTAAGATTTTCCAAGATTGTCTCATCCTATGGTTCTGTCAGGGCTTTAGTCTAGTTTTTGCTTTCAAAGATTGTGTTGAAATTGTTGACATACCAGAACTTGACACGAGATCACAAAATCCACGACTGTTTGTGGGACGCCGCTGTGCGCAATTGGCTGCCGCGTTTTGCCCCCAATGTGTACAGTCAATTCACTTTACAGTATATTCTGTGAAGCGGTTTGAGACGTCTCGAAGACCTGAAAAGGCGCTGTATCAAAATGTAAGGATTATTGTTATTACTCTTCCAGAATTCCCTATCCTACCATCTGCACATCACAGCATCAAGGATGTTCTTTAAATGGTGTCACCTGTTGTAAGTTACCCTCTGGGTAATGAAATTATTCCTGAGTCTGTCGAGAAATTGCCCTCCACCCCCCTTTGCTACCCTAACTCTTTGCCCTCTCGTTCCATTAACTTAATGAAAGTCTTGTTCCAGAATTACATTCGCCATCCCAATTGAAACATTAAACACCTCAATAGGGTAGTTTCTGAAACATCTGCTCTCATGATTGAATAGCCTCTTATTTGATCTCATTCTTGTCAACGCTGATCTAGACACGACTTGTGAGAATCTGTGTTTCACCCCCATCCCCCTCCCTCCCCACCTTTCCCATAATGGATTGAGCCTTTGCAACAATGATTAAATGCCCTGAGGTACAAAGATTTGCAATAGAGTACTGGCTATTTTTGATCTACGCTTGAAAGAAACACTGATTCAGGCCTAATCCAGATCCAAACATAATCCCTATCGAAGCATAACGTTTCTTGGCAAACGTTATGATTATTATTGACTCGCAAGAGAGAGAAAAAAATTGCGGGCCAATTGGGAAATAAACTTAATTTTCCTTTCCACTCCATTTCCACCCTTCCCCCTCCTCCAACCTCCTCCTCCCCCTGCTCTGGTCCTTACCTGACTGTTCAGCGCCTTGGGACGTCCTCCCGACGCGAAAGGCGCTATATAAATGTCATTTTGATTGATTGATCAATCTCCAGCGAGGTGGATCTTGTAACAAAGGAGGCTGTTTCGAATGTTGTTCCGCAGAAACAAACGCTACAATAATAACAATAATAATCCTTGCATTTGATATAGCGCTTTTCACATCTCATCGACGTCTCAAAGCGCTTCACAGAATATACTGTAAAGTGAATTGACTGTCTATTTGTGGGCGAAACGCGGCAGCCAATTGCGCACAGCAGTGTCCGCCACAAACAGTCGTGGATTGAAAACGACCCATTTTTATTACAGTATTGCGGGGGGGTTTTTGTGCTTATGAAGAATGGCGAGTCCCTGAGTGAGACTGTAAAGGGAACTGTAAGAATGAAGGGATTGGGAGTCCACCTGGAATTGTTGGAGTCCAATAACAACATTAATAACAAACAATAATAATAATCTTTACATTGGGTCTAGGGCCTTTGCATCTGGATATAATGTATATTTGGTGAGATTAAATCTCTGTCAGTGCTTAAATGGGCCGTTAATGGCGGTCGTTTTGACTCTCCCGTGAACGGATTTGTTTGGCACAGTTTGAGGCACCCACTGACTTCCAAGTAGGTGGATTAATGATCAGTGGCTTTGGAGCTTTTTTGGGTGGTGAAAAATGACCCTGTGCAGTTCATCACTAGTTGGCATTTGGATCGAGGAATATAATGCCTTCTGTTTGCTCTGCTCTCTCGTCTATTGTGCGAGTTGTGTAAACCATGTGCACGGAGAGAATTAACTGGCGACATTTAACAGCTGAGGGATTACAGAAGTGCAAATGCTTTTCGTTGGCACTAAATAACACACATTTCTCTCTGTCTTTGCACGAGCCTTGCGTGACTCGTATAAAACTTGTGTTGGAGTCCTGTAGCTAAAGCACTCGCCTTGCAAGCGAGAGACCTGGGTTCAATTCCAGGCAGGGTGCAACCTTGCGCACGTTTCCTTACTCCGCACGCCTGATAATAATCGCTTGAAAAAAAAATGGGTCATTTCGATCCATGACCGTTTGTGGGGACACTGCTGTGCGAAATTGGCTGCTGCGTTTTGCCCACAAATGCACTACAACGACAACAACTTTGATCTATATCGCGCCCTCCACGCCGGCCGGCGTCTCAGAGCGCTTCACAACAGCGGATCCCGGGACCGAGCCGGGGGCAGGGGGCAGAAAGGTGACCAAAGGCGCGGTCGAAGAGAAAGGCCTTCAGCTGGGACCCGAAGCTGAGAAAAGAGGGGGCGAGGAGAAGGGAGTGAGGAAGTCAATTCACTTCACTTTGCGGTATATTCTGCGAAGCGTTTTGAGACGTCTGAAAAGCGCTGTATCCAATGCAAGCCTTCTTCCTATTACAGGATTAAAACATAGACACGGACCTTGGTCCAACATCTCAGCGTCAGTCCATCGCTGGTCTTGAACCCACAACCACAACAACAATTTGCACTAACACCTTGCCACCTGTGCGTGGCAGCGTCCCAGAGCAAGGCGCTGTCAACTGAGCCGGACGAACGCATTCAATTTAAAATCAAATCATCTCTTCCATTTCCCCCCCCCCCCCCCCCCCCCACCGAACCCACCCACCCGCTTCCCCGCCGTAAGAAAAAACTATTGGCCTGACTTCGAAAAATCTCCACCGCTCGCTACTCCGGCACATTTGCCGGCTGCTAAAAAACCCGCAGCGCTGAGTCAGCAAGCCGGGGCGATGTGCTTTTGTGCTTGTGCCTCAGTTTATTTATTGTTGTAAAGCACCAGAAAAGCCACGAGGGAAGGCAAGCCAACCGGACTGATTTTAACGAGGGGGGGGAATCTACAATCCCTTCCGACAACCCACCCACCCCGAGAGAAGAGGAAACTCCCTCCTCTTTGCGTTTGGAGAAGGCGCCTCGGGAGATGTTTAAACTCCACCGAGTAGGCGGACGGGACCTCGGTTTAACGTCTCATCCAAAGGACGGCACCTCCGACAACGTGAGGCTCTCCCCTCCCCTCCCCTCCTCTCCTCTCCCTCTCCCTCCCCTCCTCTCTCTCTCCCCCACACCCCCAACTGGAGGCTTCGAACCCGCAAATTTCTGGTTGTGCATCAGCTGACGCTTCAGTGGCCTCGGGACGTCCTCCCGACGTGAAAGGAGCTGAATAAAATGTAATTTTGTTGTTGTTGTGGATAGTAAGAATCTTTGCTTTTGATACGGCGCCTTTCGCATCTTACCGACGTCTCAAAGCGCTTCACAGAACATACTGTAAAGTGAATCGCGCACAGCAGCGTCGCACAAACAGTCGTGGATTGCAACAGACCGATTTTTATTACTATTGCGATTCTCTTTGGAGGGATGTTGTTGATAGGGCAGATCTGTGGATCTTAGATCGGATGCGTGGGCTCTCGAGGCTTTGGATTGACAGAGGTCGGAATTAATGAAGCAGGTTGTTCAACGAAACAGCTCATTCTAATGGCAAGTTTATCGCAGATGAGATACTGCACTCGACCGGATTTAACAGAAGTAGTATTATTTGGAGTTCCGGAGGCCAGCTATTACTGTACCCAAAGGGTAGGCAGATGATGTGAATTTTGCCAGTGAATTGCAGTGTGGAGCTAATTGCATATAGCCAGGCTGCGGTGCCATCCTGCAGCGTTAAAGGCATTATTATTCACTACTGGTTTGTTTGTTTCCCCCCTTAAATCTGTTATGAATCCTGAAGCGGACCGATTGATTTTGATTCTGCCACCGATTACACATCACAAGGAGACAAAGCACAACGTTACCTCGTTCATCTGCCGCTGATGAAACGTTCCCCTCGGGGTAACTCCCCGTTTATGTTGCACAGAGAGAGTCACGTTCTCTCGCCTGGCAACCCTCCTGCCTCCCTATCCTTTGTGTGCACACTCAGCAGCGTTTGTAAAAGGCTGATCATTGCAGCGTTAACTCTCGGTGGAGGACAGTCTATGTTGGATGACTCTATAGTGAGCCTTTGCATGTTGTGCCTTCTTATGAACGATTAACCTCTACCGTGATTTGCTTTTGGGGGTTCGGACCGCATTGAAGCGTAGTTTTCCATAGGAGAGAATGAACAGGTATTGAGTCCAAGGTAAGTCTGTGTTGATCAAACGCGAGGCTTCACGCGGTTAAGCGATGGGCTGAAAAGGGCACTTTTTATTTTCTTCTTTCGTGTTGCTCTCTGTCAGCCTTGATTTCAATTTCAAGCCTCTCGGCCCGTTTGAGCTTCGGGAGTTTCAACTTTTACTGGACGAGCTCCGTGGGGGAATCCTAATGAATAAATATCCAAAGGAGCCAGAGCTTGTGTTACGCTGCCCTGCCGCGCAGTGAAGCTGCCAGACCTGCCTCGGGTCGGTGAGGCTCTCGCCTCGGAGCCAAGAAGGTTGTGGGTTCAAACGCCAGCGTCGAGGTTGTGAACTCCTGTCGTTCTCCACTGACACTTCACAGTCGCGATGGTGAGGGGGCTGAGAGCTGTGCAGGATTATACAGTCAAATTGGCTTTGCGGTATATTCTGTGAAGCGCTTTGGGACGTCTCTGTCGAAAACTCGACCAGGCGCCGTATCGAGGGATTATCAGAATTTTGTTTTCACTGTATATTCTGCGAAGCGCTTTGGGACGTCCCGCAGGCTTGATTAAGGCGAGGATATCAAGTGCGAGGATTATTATTATTATAATAATATGATAATATTATGATTCCGCTTACACACTTCATTACACACGGGGAGGGCCGTGGGCGGGTGAATTTCTCCTCGCAAAATCAAGACCTTCGATCGGTCGTGTTTCATTACAGACCTTGGCGTGCGATATTCGGGCCCTGACAGTTAATTAGGTGTCACCCAGGACAGCGTGTGTCTCTTGAGGAGACGCCATTCGTGGGTTCGCAGCCCAAATGGACCCAGATAAGAGAGTAGGTGTCCCCATCTCTCGCATTGCCTTCTTAGGGCAAATCTCGCTGGTGGCTGTGTGATGTTGGTTTTATTTACAACAACAGCTGGCTGCTGTTGCATTGTGTCTCGTCTCTCTTGGCTATTCCTGTGTGTGCTAGGCCGACTTTGGTTGCCCCCCCCCCCCCCCCCCCCCTGCGTTGGGAAATGATGAGGAGGTTCCAACAGATGGGAGTGTCTGGCTTTCTAAATGTGACCATCAATTCTCTCCGTCTCTCTCTCTCTCTCTCTCTCTTTGCTCTGTGTCTGTCTGTCTGTCTGTCTCTATCTCGCTCACTATCTTTTTCCCTTTGTTCGTCTCCCCAGCGCTCTGTCTCTCTCCCCCTCTCTCTCTCTCGGTGTCGCTCTCTCACTCTGTGTCACTCTCTGTGTCTCTCTCCTGTCTGTCTGTGTGTGTTTGTATGGTTGTGTGTGTGTGTGTATTTCCCATTGCGTCACCCTCTTTCTGTCTTTCACTTGGTGTGTGTGTGTCTCTCTCTCTCCCTCTCCCTCTCTCTCAGTCACACACAGGTTTCAAGGTTGTAAATCAGAGCTGGAATGAAGTCGTAGAAATTGGGTTTATTTTGGGCTTGGTGTATTTCAGGAGCACTAGCCTCGCTTTTGAACGGTCACCACAGGAAAGTCAGGGGATGGTTGCAAAATTGTCTGCATTATTTTTAGCTGCAGTCATGGGATAACACAGAGGCTGTTGAATAAATAGAACATGGTTATGTCTGCTGATTTATCGCCCCCCCCCCCCCCCCCCCACCCTCTCCATTTACTGCAACACAAGGTGTCAGACTGGCTCAGTTGGTAGCACTTTCCTCTTGAAACCTTGGGAAGTTGCCTTACTCCGCACGCCTAATAATAATCCCTCCGACAGAAAAACCTCCCACCATTATACAAATTGGTCATTTCAATCTACTTCTGTTTGTGGGGACGCTGCTGTGCGCAATTGGCTGCTGCGTTTCGCCCACAAAATATACAGTCAATTCGCTTTACAGTACATTCTGTGAAGCGCTTTGAGACGTCGGTAAGATGTGAAAAGCGCTATCTCGACTGCAAGGATTATTATACTAAGCGCCTGTCTGCCTGTTCGGTCCTTAAAGATCCCAGGACACCATTGGTATAAAGAGAAAGGAGTTTCTCTCTATCAGGGTCCTGGCCCAGATTTCACCCACGATTCACCCCAAAAAACAGTCAATTCATTTTACAGTCTCTCCTGTGAAGCGCTTTGAGACGTCTCGAAGACCCGACAGGGCGCCACATCAAAGGCGAGGATTATTAACATTATTATGGTAAAATTGGTCGTTCACTTCATTGGTTTTTGTGGGACTTTAAATGTGCAATTGGCAACAGTGTTCTCTTAGTACTAACACAGTCACTGCACCGCAAAGAAATTACCCGTGAAATGGTTTGACATGTTCTGATATTACATATTGCGATAGCAAATGCAAAGATTGTTATTGTTTTAAAGTCTCTGCGCTTTGCATTCCCTCAGTCAGCTGCTGGTCTGCTTCTGCTCCATTAAAATTGACACAAACCGCTGGTCTCCAATCAGAAATAGAATGCAATTCACACTTATACATAATTATTCTCACCTTGCCTTGAGCTTCTGTGTAACAGAAATTGTGGCATAGATAATGTTATCAGCTCATTTCTTCTGCCTGACTGATTTCATTATGCCTCTTAACAGCAGCTTTCTAAATGAAGTGCAGCCAGAATTCATTAGACCCATCAGAGTTCCTTTATTCTATCTTATCATGGTGACTGTGTTTATGTGGGGGGTAGGAAGGTTAGTGGAAGGGGGCGGGGGGATTAATCCAAAAAGTGTTTATCCAGAAGAGGAAAAAAAACAGACAAATACTTATAATAATCCATACATTTTATACAGCGCCTTTCACTTTAAGAAGACATCCCAAAGCACTTCAAATGATACACTGTTAAAGTGCAGTGGACTCTGTTTTGTGGGCAAATAGGACATCATTCTGTCTGAGACACATATCTCCCCAGGTTTGATGCAGTGTGAACATTGTTAGGGAGCTGAGCTCAATATAAACAGGATCCCACCAATTTCTGTAACCCCTGGTATTGTTCAGGGGTGGAATAATAATAATAATAATAATCCTTGCATTTGATATAGCGTCTCATCACGTCTTCGAGACGTCTCAAAGCCACTGTAAAGTGTAGTGACTGCATATTTCGTGGGTGAAACGCAGCAGCCAATTGCACACAGCAGTGTCCCCACAGACAGTGATGGGTTGAGTGACCCAATAGCCATTATTTTTTTTTTGGAAAGTCTTTAAAACACATGGAGGTTTTATGACAGAACATGCCCCCACCCTTCCTGAAAATCCCAAGCTCTTTCAGGGAACCGGTCCATCACTGACAACGTCAATAAACCTTTGACACGCAGGTTAGTGAGAGCCAAGGCTTGGTGGAGGGGGGGACCCCAGAGTGTGTGTTGGGGGAACTGGGATGGGACTTTGGGAAGCAATTGCTGACTTTCTTAAGGAGAACAAGGATGAGAGGTGAAAAGTGGCTCAAACAAACCTCCCCTCCCTTTCCCTACCCGGAATAATTATGACTTGTGTGTAAAAAATGTAGCCGACAACACACTAATGTCTTGTGCCAGGAAAAAGGAACACTATTTCTTTCCAAAGCAAATATGTTGGCGGCCATCAAATAATAGCCTGCGCAATACAGTAATAATAGCAGCGAGTGATCCTCGCGTTTGTCATTAGCACCTTTCACTGGGACTCACTGTAAAGTGTGGTGACTGTGTGTTTCGTAAGCAAATGCAAATGTAAATGTAAGCAAATGTAAATTTTGGGTGCAATGGAAGTAATAACAACAACAACAGCGACAATTATACATGTATAGCGCCTTTCACATCAGGAGGACGTCCCAAGGCGCTGGACAGTCATTGTTTCAGACTCGAGCTGGGGACAGGTGGGGGAAGTGAAGGGGAGAATTAGGAGTAGCTGATTGGACCATTGAGGAGGAGAGTCTTGAAGCGCGACCTGAAGGAGGGCAGGGAGGGGGTGATGCGGAGGGACTGCAGGATGGAGTTCCAGAGGTTGAGGGCAGAGCGGCTAAAGGCTCGTCCGCCAATGGTGAGGCGGGCGGGTCGGGAGACAGGTAGCAGCTCAGAGCCTGCTGAGCAGAGGGAGCGGGCAGGTTGGCAAGGTGGTTAGAAGGTCACGGACGGATGTAGGGTGGGGCGAGGCCGTGGAGGGCTTTAGATGTGAGGACCGGGATCTTTAATTGGATCCTCTGGGTGACGGAGAGCCAATGGAGTCGGGCGAGGATGTGGGAGAGGTGCTTTCACAGGGCACCGCAAATTATTTCCAGTTACTGTTTGCACGGCTCGGAGTCTTTATAAAGAAATTGCTTGAAGAAATCCCGAGTGTTAGACCCGGATACAGAACAGTAAACCTCACACAGGTCACGTCAGTTGAGGACCATTACATTTAATATGGCTTATGCAAAGCATGAGCTAAGTCAAACATGCCTAGTATATACACTCGTGAACGAGTGTATATACTAGGCAGATGGACTCATTAGGCGATTTGACGATTGACACACATCAGACTCATGCGAGTTTTACTGCACTGAAGATTTCCCCGCCCCGTTTCCCCAGTGACTGTTTGCTGCGTCATTGGTTGATTTCTGGGACGTCACCGAGTGCGAATGGGCTTTCTGCCTTCGCTGCCGAAATGCACAATAATATCTCCGCCTGACAGTGTATCTTTGTGTGGTGGTCCGTGACGTCCTTCCTCTTAATGCGAGCGGCGCCGCATCGAATGTAGGGACCGACGTTACTACCTTGACCATCAAGGGGCCGATGAATAACCCTCTGTCCGGCATGTCCAACCGGTAACAATCCCGTCATTTAGAACCAATAAGCGCAAGAGTCGTTTGCCAAATATTTCACACGTCGATCAGCCGTTCAGCACAATGGGCTGCAAAAGGGAATGTTACATTGGAATGTTATGCTTGGATCTGATTTGTGTTGATCTGGGTCATACGCTCGCTTCCTACATTGCCCGGAAAAATATAATCCCAGCTGCACATCCTGTACCGGATTTCAGACGCGCAGAGCCGAGCCACAGACACTCGATGTGTTTTGCTTACCTGGCTGTGTCCAACACTCTCCCGGAGTCCCGTAGCCTAGTGGTTAGCACGCTCGTCTCGCAAGCGAGAGCATCCATCCAGGTTCGATTCCCGGGCCGGCCTAAAGCTTAGTCAAGTTTCCTCCCTCCGCACTCCTCTGTTTACCTAGCAGTAAGCAGGAGCCTGGTTGTTATTAGATTGGACGCTTTCCTGGGATAATAATCCTGTCAAATAAGTAAATAAATTTGGTTACTCGATCCATGACTGTTTGTGGATGCTGCCACGAGCCGTGTTTCGCTCACAAAATACAGTCAATTCACTTTACAACATATTCTGAGACATCTCAACAAAATTGCAAGGATTAGTATTAGTGTTATTATTACTATGATTATTATTATTAGTATCATTATTATGCTCAATGGCTTTTAAGACTAACCTCTCAGCCCCACTAGAAGGTTGTTTTGTGCATCTTTAGTGTATTTTTAATGAAGATTTTTCTGTTGGTCGCTCTTTGCCCATGTCTGTGTGCGTGTGCATCCGTGTGTACGTGTGTGTGTGTGTGTGTGTGCTTTAATCGTATTTTAGCCTCGGGACGTCCTCCCGCGGTGAAAGGCATTAACCTAATTTTCAGTTGTTTTGCTTTGATTGCAGTCATGAGCCGCAGGGTCGTACGTCAGAGCAAGTTCCGCCACGTCTTCGGGCAGGCGCTGAAAGCCGACCAGTGTTATGAAGACATCCGGGTGTCCAAGGTCACGTGGGACAGCACCTTCTGCGCCGTCAATCCCAAGTTCGTGGCCATCATTGTGGAGTCCGGCGGAGGAGGGGCTTTCCTGGTCTTGCCGTTGGGCAAAGTAAGTCTTGTTGAATGACGGCCAGTGCCCGTTGACTCTTTGCTCGGGATGCCGGGATGGCGTGAACTGGTGCAACGTTCACCAAAGCCAGGTCCGCGGATTGCCCGGCTTTCTATAGTTCTGCCGGACGGGAATCTTAAAAGAGTCTCCCCGCTTCAATCCGCTTGTGCAAGCCAATAACAATACTATTAACATAATTGATACAGGGGGCTTTCGGGCCGTAAGCATGTTTCAAAAGCGCTTCCCGGCATTTAGTGCAAAGTGTAGTCACTGTGTGCTATGCATGCAAACGCAGCAGCCAGTTCACTTACAGTAACATCCCCACCAAGCAGCCAAGAGGAGAGTGATCAATGTTAACTGGGAGAATTGTTGGCCGGGACACCAGGAGAAACTCCCTTCTCTCATCAAATAGTGCCACGGGGTCTTAAACAAACAGGCAGAGAGGAATTTGGTTTCACGTCTCATCCAAAGGACGGCGCTTCCAACAGTAACGAGAATTGGTGAGTCTCAGTCTAGACCGTATGAGCTCCAGGTCCCATTGTGGGGCTTGAATCCGCGACCTTCTGACTCGGAGCTGAGGGAGCCAGGAACTGAGCCAGGCTGGAGTGATGCTTTCCCTCCATCAGAGACACCAGATGGTCATTGTACTGCCTGTATGAAGGCGATTTCCCAGCGTACGAATGCATGTCATTCTTTCAGCCTTTCGTGAGGAGGAAGCGGAAAGCTGGGAGGCATCGGGCCTTGACACACGACTCAGAGTCGCTCGCTGTCAGCTTCTCAGAAGAGCGGTGGTGGCGGGTTGCCGTGGCAACCTTGAAACGGCTGGCTGCTTCACCTTTTTCCCGCCGTGTTTGGAATGCTAATTTATTCATATTTTGACACACACATATGTACTTAATTCAAATTGATCGCAAAAAGGTGTTTTTTTAAACCAAGGAAAATTGGCGGATTGGATAATTGGACGCAGCATTCAACTGAGAGGTTTTAGAAGCAGGATAGATAGATCATAATAATAATAAGAGTAACGACAATACTAAGCCATGTGTTTGATATAGAGCCATTGTGGCCATTCACGGCCTTGCCCCCTCCTATCTCTCCGATCTGCTGTCTCCCTATGAACCTCCTCGCCCCCTTCGTTCAGTGGGTTCCCTTCTGCTCCATGTCCACTGCCCTACCTGCCCTACCATTGGTGGATGGGCTTTCAGCCTCTCTGCCCCCACACTCTGGAACTCCATGCCACAATCCCTTCGCCTCGCTTCCTCCTTTGCCTCCTTCAAGGCCAGTCTCAAGACCCTCCTCTTCAATTGTGCCTTCTACTGCCCACCCAACTCTTTCCCTCCCCTCGCTTCGCCACTACCCTGGCCCTCCCCCTTGCTTGTGTCCCGACTTCACTATTCAGCGCCTTGGGACGTCCTCTCGAATTTTGTTATTGTTGTTACGTCATTGAGACGTCTAAAAGCGATTCACAGGATATACTGTAAAGTGGAGTGACTGTGTGTTTTGTGGGCAAAACGCAGCAGCCAATTGCTCCCCAGCTGATGGGGAAGTGAAGGGTGAGAACCTTGAAACCAACCCTCTGGGAGACAGTGGAACCTGGGGCGATGGACATTCAGAATTCCTGCAGCATCTGTCTCTACCTCGCAGAGCTCTCTGTTGCATTGCACAAGAGGGACAGAAAATAACCCCTAAATAGAGCTTCTAAATTTTACAGGAATCGGTGGGGGATTATTCTGTTCCAGGTAACAAATTCATTGACTCGGGCTAAGTGCTCCGGTATATGTCTCTAATTGCGCAATTCAGCTGATTTCTTTGCTTGAAAGTAGCTTGAATGCAATGGTAGCTGTATTGTTTTAACTGTGCGTGATTCATCATGTAATTAGCGTGTACTATACAATGCAATTTTGTTTAGTGACAAACAGGCATCACATCCCCTTGGAGGCTTGATGCTGGCAGATGCTTTGAAGCGTTTTTGAGACTTGGTCCTTACGTGAAAAGGCCTTGGGCCATTCTCCCCAACTTAAAAGGCTTTATGGAAATGTAGTTTGTTGTGGTTGTTATTGTTGGGGTTGCTTCAATCCACGACTGTTTGTGGGACACCGCTGTGAGCAAAATGGCTGCTGTGTTTCGCCCGCAAATATACAGTCAATTCACTTTACAGTATATTCTGTGAAGCCCTTTGAGACGTCGATAAAATGTGAAAAGCGCTCTATCAAAATGCAAGGATTATTATTGTTATATTATTACAATTGGTCCTTTTGATGTGATATTAATAGATCGAACACAGGTCTCACGCCTCTAAGGCGAGTGCTCCAACCACTGAGCTACAGAAGCTCGCACACCGGATGTCAGGTGTAAGGATTAGTATCATTATTATGACAAGTGCACAACGACGAAGGTGTGGAGTCGACAGTCTTTTGAAACCTCAGCTCACATACTTTGCCTGTGAAAAAAAATCCCCCTTGTTAGTGTAGAGTTGAGATGTAGAGATGTGCCAGGAACAAACAGTAAAATTATTCCTGGTTGTTGGCAGAGGGCTTGTCATTTTTACCTCTACAAATAGCCTCTGCCAATATCTGTCAGCCTATTACTGTACAGACACAGACGCCTGAGGAACAGGTATTAAATATTCAGTCGCTATGGATACGGGCAAATGGGTTGTTTCTAAGTTTGGGGCAGAGAACGAACAATACGCTCAGAATTGTGCCCGGGCAGGCGAGACTTTAAATGGAGCTGACAACTTAAGGTGTTTACCTTAAGTGAAACGCTATCTAGTTTCGCCTTGAGAGACACAACTGTGAAATCTCTGTAAGGATTGGGAGTTTGACTTGCCTTTGTTCCAATTTGTCCTCTCAGAACTGATCAAACCTGTTGCTAGGCTGGTTTTATTTTTTTTGCCGTTATTTCTCACGATGAGCATTTTGGTGTAGACATTGGCATTCTTATTTATCGTGATCGTGCTACGTGACAGCAGATTCATCGGCTACACGGTGAGGGGCTTTTTGCCCGACGAGCGGATTTTGCGCTTTCATTTCGGGCAGCCCACAAATAGAGCAAAATTTTTAATAGACGCCCATGGATGCTGCTAATATAGCAATTAGTTTCAACTGGTCCCAGGGGTGACTGACTGACATCATGCTGGAGAGGACGTTTGCTCTGACAGTTAAAGGAATGGGTGTAACGCACGAGCGGTAGTGCTGTGTGTGCGCATGCGGCGTGTTGCGTTTTTGTGTTGCATGTGCGTCCGCCGTGCCGTATATGCATGTTTGCATATGGATCTGTGTCCATGCGGCTGTGTGGGTGTGCCTGTGTACCCGAGCGCACACGCGTGAATACATATGTACGTTTTGCTCCATACAATTCACTCAATTCACCGTACAGTGAAGCGCTTTGAGTCGGCTCAAGCAACTGATAAGACGCCGTACAAACTGTTGCTTTTTAACACAGAGTCTTATTGCATCACTGAGACTCCTCAAAGCACTTCACGGCATTTTACTGTCAAGCGTAGTGACTTTTGAGTGCTTGGTAGGACCATTTTGCGCACAGCGACGATCCATAAACAGCCGTGACGCGAATGACCAATCATATCTCTACATTGATGGCCAGGACACCTGGAGAGACTCCCTTTTATCGAGTAGTGCCATGGGATCTTTAACATCCACCTCACAGGAACCTCACATGTAACGTCTCACCCAAAGGACGGCACCTCTGACAATGCCGGCGCCTTCCCAAGCACAGCTGCCATTGGAGTGGGCAGCCCTGATTAGGTGTGTTTGGAAGGTCGACATTGGGCTAGAACCCACAACCTCCTGACTCGGAGGCGAGAGAGCCACCATCCGAGCCAGGCTGGTGCGTGTTTACTTTTGCTTTCAATGGGTTTTTCACTCCTCCGAGTTCTCAAAGAGATCGTGTTACTCTTACTGGGTCGAATCCCGAATCCCAGCTACAACTACAGGACATTGACAGGCGTAGACAGTTGACACGAAAGGACTAGAACGTGGCAAATAAAGGCTGCATTGGTAACCGCAAATGTTATAACCCCCACTTCCTTGTTATTCAGCTGTTAAACTGCTTTAGCTCAGAGGTTTAAAGCAACATTTTTGAAGATTGCTCACGAGACCATTTCTGAACACAATCAGAGGATTTTTGAACGACTGGATGAAGAGCTAATGACCACTCTGTTTGCTCAGTGTGGTTTCCAGCAACAGAGATCAGCTCCTCCTTCCCCCCACCCCACCTACCCCCCCCACCCCCGCCCCCCCACCTCGTGTGAAGCGCAGAGCAAATGAGATCAGTTGCCTTGGAAATCCTATCTACGTGACATCACCTAGCACCTCTCTGAAGGTTGTTCGTGAGTATTGTAATCCATCACATGTAACTTAATCAGTGTCCGTGACGATATTGCTAAAGATTGATTCACCATCTGTATCCGATCAAGTTTTTTATTTTCGTCCGGCTGGGTGTCCAACTCATGTGGAAACCCATCGTCATGTTCAAAATGTCCAAAGCAAACTGAGTGTTAGCACGCTCGTCTCGCAAGCGAGAGGACCCGGGTTCGATTCCTGGGCGGGGTGAAAACCTTAGGCAAGTTTCCTCACTCCGCACACTTCTTTGAGTAGTTAGTCAATTGACGGATCGCTTTCCGGGGGGTATATTTCAGCTGCCTCAACGTTCAGTTAGTATCATGCAGTGAAACCCAAACTAAATGGTTGGTGAGCAAATCGATTTGTGTGTCTCTAAGTCCATTAGAAAAAAATGACCTTGTTGCCTTCTATAATGTTAATAATGATAATAATAATAATCCTTGCATTTGATATAGCGCGTTATCACGTCTTCAAGACGTCTCAAAGCACTTCACAGAATACACGGTAAAGTGAATTGACTATATATTTTGCGGTGAAACAGGGTTGGTGAGGATCTGATCTCCTCCTTTCTATCATGGTGGGGGTTGGGGTGGGGTGTGGGGGGTGCCGCCCCTGCGATCCAAGCCTCCGTCAGGTTTTGGCGGTTGGCGCTGTATGAATATATATATTGTAGTGATATTGTAGAAGACATAACGAGGTGACATGGCAAAGTGCCCATTGGATTTATTTTCCTGCAGTGTCTCAGCAAACTGCTGATCAGAGGAGACTGTCAAGAGAGCTTGACAGGCGTTTGATAAAAATAATAATTGCATTTGTTATAGCGCCTCATCTCAAAGCGATTCACAGAATATACTGTAAAGTGAAGTGACTGTACATTGGTGGGCGAACCGCGGCAGCCAATTGTGCACAGCAGTGTCCCACAAACAGTCGTGGATTGAAGTGACCGGTTTATTGCTGTTTTTTTCTTGAGGGATTATTATCAGGCGTGTGGAGTAAGGAAACTTGCCCAAGGTTTTGCACTGGCCTGGAATCGAACCCAAGTCTCTTGCTTGCAAGGCGAGTGCTCTAACCAGTGAGCTACAAGACTCCACGATGCAGTTAATCATCTGTGTAACCAATTGTCAACGCATATTGGGTTTGTCAACTGATATTGAAGACTCGCCCCCCCCCCCATTCCTGCTCCCCTACCCCCTCCTCCCCACCCACCCCCACAACTGACGTTCACATAGATTGTTCCGAATTAGAGGGGAATGTGCTGGGGTCCCACCTCCGAGCACATTTAATGTGCTGAGTATCGAACATCTCCCTAAAAGGTCTCCAAAGTCAAACATTCTTAAGCCCTGACACGCACAGTTGCCCACGGCTCCCTTTGTCCTTCACAGACTGTAATGGGCCAGGAACCTGGGACCTGCTATTCCCCGGCGGGAAGGTTTTTTGCATCGTCAAATCTCTCACCACAAGAAACGCGGAGTCAGCTCGACAGCAGCACCCTAGTAAAGTACTAGTCGGCACTTTTGTCCATTACGTTCAAGCTCCCCTATGATGGGCTAGCGATAAAGACATCTCCTGGTTTGGTTGCAATTTTCGATCTGTCTCAGTTGGGATGGCACCAAGAGAGGCAAGAGTTGAAGTCAGTGACTTGACCCCTCCCTCCGTCCTCCTTCCCTTTTGGGAACAAGGAGATGAGATGAGAAGCAGCCAGGGTTTCTTACCTCGATCACCGGAACACTCGTCCCCTTGTGGATGCTGGATCAATTGAAATTTTCAAGACTGAGGTGGATAGATTTTCATGAAGGTTATCAAGGGGTATGGGGCAAGGGGAGGGTAATTTGAGTTAAGATACAGATCCGCCATGATATGACGGAATGGCAGAACAGGCTCAATGGGCTGAATGGTTTCCTCTTGTTCCTATGTTGCCAGTTCCAGACAGGGCGAAACCTTGGGCAAGTTGCCTTACTCCACAACTGTCTGCGGGACACTGCTGTGCGCAATTGGCTGCCGCGTTTCGCCCACAAATATACAGCCAACTCACTTTACGGTGCATTCTGTGGAGCGTTTTGAATCTAGAAGAGACGTGAAAAGCGCTATATCAAATGCAAGGATAATTATTACTATTGTTAGTATGGTTATCAATCCTGAATGCAATAGCACCTCCCATTGCTGACATTAAGTGTCTCGGCTGACACATGAGCAATGGCTGCTTAGAGTTACTGTCAGTAGTCAGGCTCTGTACGCCAATGAAAGGGGAACAAGGCAGGCTAACCTCATTATCAGGAGAAATAGACGTAATGAAGATTCCTGCCTGAGTATAAAAGGCCCCACACAAGCGCTTTCAAGGAGGCTATTACTGATCAAAGTCATTTAACCATGACCTCTCCACACTTGCTCTGTACTTTTTCCACCACTGACGGCCACAATCTTCGGGCAACGCTCGGAAGTGGAGACGCAGTCAGCAGAATAATGAAATGCTAATTTGTGTGGCAGATGTAGTCGGGTCATAGCAACGGGGCTGTTGGATTTTGCGAGAGAATAATGGGAAGCTCTGATGAATATTCATCCGGGCTCGTGTTAAGTTCTGCACAGCGGACGTCGCCTGAAGTTTGGAGGCGTAACAAAGTTCCCCTTGTGAAAAGTCACGTGTGATCATATCACATGCGCTGCCACATGCCGCGATTTTAACCCCAGGATAATAAGAATCTCGGAAATTCATACATCCGAACGACTCGCAGTTCATTGCTGACCAGTGTAGTGACCGTGCGCATTTGTAGGCAGAGCATTGTCCCACAGCGCTGTTCCTGTCAAGCAAGCGAGTGAGCGGTTTACCTGGAGGACACTTGGAGTGACTCCTTTTCTCTTTGAGGTTTGGAAACCTGTCGCGCATGCCAGTGTCCCACAAACATTGGGACACTGGCATGCGGGACAGTGAGTGACCATTTCGTTTCAGTTTGGGAGATTGTTGGCCAATGCAACGAGGGGAGAGAAACCCCCTCTTCTGAAACTCCCAGTCTGCCTTCACTGACAGCAAAAGCCCTTTGCAGTTTGCTGCCAAGGAGCCAAATAACACAGGCATAGATCGGAGGCAATTACAGTAATTGCAGAGTTAATGCTGACTGTTTATCAGCCAAAGCACGGACGCAGTCACTGAAGAAGATCAGTAGTTAAAACTCACAGGTCATACCAGCTGGGGCTTTTTGGAGAATCAGTTTGCTCATTGGGCTCACCAACTCTTTACCAACTGGCCTTTTGTCCCTTTTAGGGATAAAATAAAGTGCGACTGATGAAAAATTGTAGATACAGGGCTCGGAACACTGCAAGCCACACCCTGTAAACCCATTACACTCATCTGTCTTAAAATTTTAACATAAAAAATTTGTCCCACACAAAGATTTGAGGAAAAATTATGATTCCAAAAGCTTCTCTATTCTTTCTCTTTCTCAGGCTTCCAAACCCTCCTATCTTTAATCCCACACACCCACCAACAAGCACTCTCCCCATCTTATTTACTCATTGGCAATCCACATTGCCTCTATCAAAAGCTTTGAGACGTCATTTCTACTTGAAAATCGGTGGCATAATCTGGGCTCTAAGGCAGGAATGTAAAGAAAGTAATGAAACTAATAATCCTTGCATTTGATGTAGCACCTTATCACATCATTGAGATTTCGCAAAGTGCTTCACAGGATATATTTCAAAGTGGAGTGGAGTGACTGCATTTTGCATGTGAAAGGTGGCAGCCTTTTGCGCACAGCAATGTCCCACACAAATAGCCATGGAGTGCATGGTTGCAATTTTAATTTGGGGAGTGGGGGGAGGGGAGTATTGTTGGTCAGGACACCGCAAAACTGAAACTCCCTTCTCTTTTCAAACAGTACCATAGTAATGTCTACCTGGACAGGCAGGCGGGATCTCAGTTTAACGTCTCGTCCTAAGGAAGGCAACATCTTGATGGGGAGTTGCGCTGGTCCTATGGAGATGGCAATAGTCCCCCATCCTCCACTCTGCGTCGCAGCTCACAAACCCGCCGGAGATCGGGAACTTGCCAGTGCAGGAGATTAAACCTGGGCTGGCGGCAATTGCGATTTGCGTTTCCTCCTCCTTTCCTCCCCCCGAAGCACGTCACTCCTTGTCGAGCAGGAATCAAATCCGCTCTAAACCAAGTGGATTGACGAAGGCTATGGCCGTGGCTTACATTTTCTTTGCAACAAAAACTGTGCCGCACAGATGGGCGGCTAAAGAAGGTTTCCTGTTGCAAAATGCTTTCATCTCCACGCCATCTGTTATCACCAACGCTCGTGCTCCTTGCACAGAATTTTCATTCTAGGAGTGCGGAGTTTGCATGTGTTCAAATCACTGGCTCATGTCACTAGGTTACAAGCGAATACTCGGGAGAGAGGGCAGAAAGTGACAGTCAGTGGGATGGGGTCTATAATAATAATAATAATAATCCTTGCATTATTTATAGTGCTTTGGGACGTCCTCCCGACGTGAAAGGCGCTCTATAAATGTAATTTGTTGTTAATTTGTTGTTATTTGTTGTTGCTTTATCACATCGTTGAGACGCCTCAAAGCGCTTCACAGAATGCATTGTAAACTGGATTGTCTGTGTACTTTGTGGGCAAAATGCGGTAGACAATTACACGCAGCAATGTCCCACAAACGGTCGTGGTTCGAGTGAGCACATTTTTTTTTTGTGTGTGTGGAGGGATCATTACTCCCGGGAAGCGGTCAAACAAATAATATTGACTCCTAGGAAAACAGAGGTGTGTGGAGTAAGGACACTTGCCTAAGGTTTTGCTGTGCAGTGCTCCGAGACACTGTCCTGCCTGAAGGGCCAAGCTGTGGTTGTTGTTGTTGTTGTTGTTGTTGTTGAAGTCGTTGCATTTATTTCTGCGCTCACTCTGATGTTGTATCACTGGTTCAAAGCCAGCGCTGGTTTTCAGTCAGGCGTTATTGTGTAGTGACCTAATGCGTTTGCCTGCAGAGGTCACTTTAACTGCGTTAATTTGGACACTGCATGTTTCAGTTCAGAAACACCACGCTGTGTGTGTGTGTCACTTTGGCTTCCCTCCCAGCCTAGTATTGCCAGGAGACAGGCCCTCTGCTCTGTCTGAGGCAGGAGATCGAGTCCCCGTCTCTCCCTGATTAACTTGGTGAAACCAAACAACGGTCCCTTGCAGGAAGAATAATAATGAAAGAAAGAAATTTTGTCGGGGCTGCTGGATTAAGTGTGTGTGGGGGCAGAAGGATTGGCAAACGCAACCTCGTTTCTCTGTCATGCTTTGAAAATACTTTATGGCGAAGCTGCAAGAAAACATGCGAAGGGAAGCGTGGTGAACCGTCTCTTAATCACCTGGTTATAAATTTTAGAGAGTGTTTCAGTGACTTTTATTCACTGTTCCGCTGGCTCTTGCTCTTGCTCACCCCCATCCCTGTTGCTCTGTCATCCGAGGCAGGTCGTCTCAAAGCGCGTCACAAGAATTTACTATTAAGTGCGGTGACTGTATATTAGTCGGTAAACCCCCGCAGCCCATTTCTACACAGCAGAGACCCCATCAACAATTGAAGTGAGTGACCAAAAATCATCATAATAATCCTTGCATTTGATACAGCGCCTTATCACGTCTTTCAGATCCCTTAAAGCCCTTTACTGAATATACCGCAAAATGAATTAACTGTGTATTTTGGGAGCGCAGCCAATTTTATTTGGGGGATTGCTGGCCAGGACACAGTGGGGTGGGGCGGTGGGTGGAGAACTACTGTCTTGGGGTCAGGTTGCACAGGAAGATTATTGGGCTCGTTTGTTCTTGAAAAATATATGTTTGGAGACGTTGAGGCCAGAGTTGCCGGCGGGGGAGAGTTCACTGAGGAAAGTAGACCGATCGCAAAACCCGTCGAAACAGTTTTTCGAGCAAGCAACAACAACAACAACATTACATTTATAGAGCGTCTCTCACGTCGGGAGGACGTCCCAAAGCGCTGAACAATCAGGTCGGGACCCGAGCAGGGGGGTGTACGGTCGGGGTAGGGGGAAGCAGAAGGAGAGTAGGAGAGGTGGAAGAGTTAGGAGGGCAGCAGAAGGCACCGTCGAAGAGGAAGGTCTTGAGACCGGTCTTGAAGGAGGAAAAAGAGGAAATGAGGCGAAGGGATTGAGCTAAAAGCATCCATAAAGCACAGCTTTATTTTGGAAGAAATGTCGGGGGAAGCGACTTCATACTCTGAATGACTCGGCGGCTAGTGAGATTTGAGGACCTGCCATAAGGAAGCTTTCCGGTGGGCAATAAACTACACAGGTTATCTTTCACTTCCAATCTTATGTTCCTGTTTGTCTCTCAACACCTAGCGTGTTTGCGCACGGATGTGTCCACTTTCAAATGCCATTGCGGTGTCTTGACACATCAGCTTCTCGGCTGACAGAAGGAGCAGATCTGCTCCCTAACCCTCTCCCACTGAGAGTCATGTTTTGCTTCTTTGAGGGAATTAAGCCATTTTGGATCGAGCCAATGCACACACAGTTTTACACGTGAGAACATCAAAGTTTGCCAGGTGAAAGAAGACCCAAGATCCATCCAGTTCGCCTTCCACTTTCCTGGCAGTTGCATGGAGACATACATGCCCCAAACTGTCCCGAGATATTATTCCCATCGCTTCCCCTGCCCTCCCCCCCCCCCCCCCCCCACCCCACACACTCCACCCACTCCAAGATGTTATTTCCATTTTCATAATAATATAATCCTTGCATTTGATATAGCGCTTTTTCACATCTCCTAGACGTCTCAAAGCGCTTCACAGAAAGTATTGTCAAGTGAATTGACTGTACATTTGTGGGTGAAACGCGGCAGCCAATTGCGCACAGCGGTGTCCCCCACAAACAGCCGTGGATTGAAATGACCAAATTATTGCGACCTCCGCAAATCGTCCCACATCTGAATTGATCTGGACTTCCGCTAATCATTGATCCATTGATCTTGTGATCACTGTTCACAGATGCCCACCGTCCAGCGAGAGTGGTCAGCCTTTTGTGTGCGCAGGTTGCCGTGAGGTCACTTACTGTGCGTCACGCCCACGTGTGAACCACATGTAGGAAGTGCCGCTGGAGACATTTTCCACATTACGTCCCGTTAAGGACTCTATTACTCCCCCCCCCCACCTCCCCCACCCCACCTCCCCCACCCCCCCCCCCCCACCCCACCCCCCCCACCCCACCCCACCCCCCCCACCCCACCGCCCCCACCCCACCGCCCCCACCCCCGACCCACAGGAATTGCAACCTCCTCTGGGTCATTGAATTGGAATAAATAGAGGTTCTTTAGCACGGGAAATGGAGACATATTTAATCTGCACCAGGTTACTGGCCAACTGCGTTGCTCTCTCGAATGGTGAAACGATTTCACATCTTGGTTTAGAGCCACTTAACTGCGAGCGTATTCGCAAACATGCTGTGACCGCTTGACAATGCGTGACACAAAATAACATGATTCCCCCTAAACTCTGCTTCCCGAGCACTTCAAGGCAGCTATTGAACCTCCCTCTCTCCTTTGGGCCCAATTATTTCAGTGGAACACAAATATTAACGCATTTATAATCTGTCACGGCTGACAACGTTCTGTGTCTCGGAAAATTACATCATTTGCTGGTTAATAGGCATTAATGGCTCCAGCGAGCTGCTCTCATTTCCTTTGAAATTTCCTGTGGTTTCAGTGATCGGGAGCCCAGTGCTGAATATTATTATCATTACTATCATTATAACAATCCTCTTTATTTGATACAGCGCCTTTCGTATCAGGAGGACGTCTCATGAAGCTTCGCAGATTCAATTTTAAAGTATAATGACTGTGTACTTTGTGGGTGGGCAAACGAGGCAGCGAAGTTGTGCTTAGCAATAATAATAACAGCAGTAATCCTTACATTTGATATAGCGCCTCATCGGGTGTTTGAGAGCATCAATACTAGCTGTGAAGTGAGTGACCAGTTCACAGAATTGTCGGGTCAGGACACTAATTCGTTACGGCGGCTGTACAGTATTGTAAATTCGAATAATGGTAGTAATCATAATCCGTGCATTTGATATAGCTCTTTTCAAGTCTTCTCAACGTCTCAAAGGAGCTCAGTGGTAAAATTGGTCATTGCAATCCACGATTGTTTGTGGGGGACGCTGCTGTGCGCAATTGGCTGTCGCGTTTCACCCACAAATATACAGTCAATTCACTTTACAGTACATTCTGTGAAGCACTTTGAGACGTCGATAAGATGTGAAAAGCGCTACCTCAACTGCAAGGATTATTATTATTATTAAAGTGCTTTTTGAGCATAGTGACGTCTCAACAATGTGAAAGGCACCAGATCCAAGGATTATCATTGCATGACTTTTGTTGCCGTTGTGGGCAGTATTTTCCCATTGTAGCTCATGATCCCTAAATTGCTGCCTTTGCACCTCCGTTCTGAACTATCTGCTAAAATGCACTATAGCAATTTAGACCCCGCGGCAGATTAGAGGAGAAAGTAAATACAGAAACTGTTTCCACAGTATGGGTCCATTCAGACCCATGGTGTCTATGCCTCCGTCTTCCTTAGCATGTTGCCTTCACTTTAATCTCAGAGTGTCTCCAAATACTATTAAGGACTGTAATTAACTAATGCAGCTCAGAACATATTGGAAACTCTATGACCAGCAGAATAGGGCAACGTAGCAGCTCTCTTGAGTACAGAATGCTTAGCTATTCCACCATCGCTAACCTGACATTGACCTTCCTCCTCCGCCCCTCCCCCCTCCCCCCTCCCCACTCACCGCGCCCTCATTATTTGAATTTCAAATTGATTACGCAATGGCATTTTTAGATTGCAACACTGAGACAAATTGCTCAGAGTCACATCTGGCCGAAACTCCGATCCTTCCAACTAGAGGATAATTTTGTTGCTGTTCCTCCCGCAAGCTAGAAAATCAAAGGTGCGTCATGGCCCTCAACCCACCTCCATCTCCGGAGAATGAAGGGATTATAGATTTAAGTGGATAACAAGTGCCAAAGGTCAGGTGTCGGTCTGGCTCAGTTTGTAGGACTCTCAGTAGGTCAGTGGGTTCAAGCCCCCAAGCAAGTATTTTAAACACATAGTTTGGCATTCTAATGCAGTGCTGGGGGAAAGGGTTAATTATCGGAGATGCTGTCCTGGGTATGATATGTTGTATAGTCTGTCCCTGTTCAGGTAGATGTTAAAGATCCTGTGGGTACTTGAAAAGAGGAGTCAGATTTCTCCCTGGCTGACAATCCCCCCCAAATAAAATCACCTCATGGGTGAATAGCATCAGACACAACATATCCCTCTACCCCACCTCCCACCCCACCCCCTGTCCGCCCATTTGAGATTTTTCTGTCATTGTGGCTTCAATGCCACCTTGGCTCCGTTCTGGCCCCGCATCTGGCAACAGAAACATGAGCTGTTCATTATTTGGCTTCCAAGAATCTTTCTACTTGATCAACATTCACCAGCCTTACATATTCTTCAGAGAATGCATTATGTCATTGAAACATGTGGCTGGGCTTGCTTTGAACGCACCCCCACCCCCTCATCTCTCTCTCTCTCTCGCTCTCTCTCTCTCTTCCCCACTCCTCCGCCAAGCAGGAGTGAAAAAATTGGATAGTCCCTAGGGCTGGTTGATGGATCCTGATAAATCTAAGTACAGACCAGCACATAACTCCCAAGTTTAAAAGATACATGCTGTTCCACACAACAATCTTGACTGAAAGCAACAACAGATCAAGCATCATTTCGAAGAATGTAGTTTTTTTTTTACAGTCCTGGAAATATCCACAAGCATTTACTGTCAAGATCAGTAACTGTTTTTAAGGCATCAGCCAGCAAGGCCCTACAATCAGCCTTATTATATTATTATATATTATATTATTATTATATTATTATAGTATATATATTACGTTTTTATATTCTGTTATATAACGTTGTATGTCTTTGTGACATCTCAATGCACTTCACAGAATATACTGTAAAGTGAATTGGTTGTGAAACATTGAATAGCCAGTTAATCTGTGGGTTTGAGTCATTGGACCTTTATGGTTCCGCCTGAAAACAGACAAGTAGAACCTGGCTTCGAAACCTGGCTACGAGCTAAACTCCTGAACTTGGGCTAAAAACAGCAACCGTAGTGAGAGCATTGACCATTCAGCTAAAGATTCATCCAACAAAGATACTGGTGCCTATTCTTATAGCTATAGACCATGCGGTGTGGGTGTCAGCATGCGTCTCTTTGTTGAGATAACACATATAAATAAATTTGTGATCATATAGGAGGCTGCACATTACATGTGGAAGTATTGGATGAGATATCGCTGATCCCTATGGTTCTGTAACTCAGATGGTTGGCAGTGACCTTTGAAGGTTTACCTATGTATTCCAGTCGAGCTATCTCGGAGACTGACTAAAACCTTATTGGCCTGGTTTCTGTCAAACCCCATCTGTGAAAACCCCCCAGCAATTTGATCGAGTATCAGTTTCAAAGCGTGTTTCTGAACCGAGCTAATGCAACATTCACCGTGCAAGCTGTCCTACATTCTCGGAGATATACACACGTTTCTTGGTATTAACCATGTGTACAGAAAAAGCCTCTGCCTTTAGCCGCATAACTTTGAAGGTTTGTTGGAGAAGGAAACTGTAAACGTTGTGATACTAAGGTAAAAGTCATATAAGTCTAATCTTTACAAATAGTAGTACATTCACCAAAGTGCTATTCAGTCTGCTATCAATGGATTTCTTTGAATTACCCATATTAATCACCTCCTAAGCCCTAATACCGTGCTCCCCCTCTCCGCTTTCAACCCCCTCCAAACACCTGATTGTGCCTTCACCCACACCCGTCTCCCTACCACCACCCCCACCACCCCCACGCCTGTCTCCCTACCACATCCCAACTCAGGCGGAACGCTCCCTTTGCCTCTGTAAAGCACTTTGAAACATTCTGAAAGTTCACACTGTGTAAGCATGAATGAATTCTTCCAATTATTATCGCTGTTTTAATGTCCCAACCAGATTTACCCCCAAATTCAGATGTGGCTGCCAAAGCAAATGAACTGCTGCGTTTGCCTGTAATAATATCCATTTCATTCTGAACTAGCGAAGAATGTTTCAGATGTTCCTCGTCAGTGAAAGCTTCTGTATGGCACTCCGAGGTGTTATTCCACAGGGTGTTTGCAAAGTGTTGTTACCTCTGTTTATATTTCCGTACAGCGCATTGACCAACAACTAACACAAGTGGAAGAACGATGCTAATTGGAATAAGAAGTAACTGGATTATAACCGTATTGAGATGTCCAGAGGATCGGTGTGTGTGTGTGTGTGTGTGTGTGTGAGCTCCATCATTTCCGTGGCAGATAATGATCTGTCGCCATGTTCCGTGACATGGATGGAGTGACAAGGCTTAATGCATCCCTGGCAGCTTGTTTCAGCTCCTCGGTATAGTTTCGTATCGTGGGTTGGTAACCGGGGGAGGGGGGGGGTGTAACAGGACTTTGTGGATGCCCTGTATGTGAAAGGCGCTGTCTGTCTAAATAAGGAAGAGGTCATTGTTTGCTTGTTCCTACCCCCAATGCGTGGACTCACCTGGTTTTGTTCTGTTCATTTTCAGACGGGTCGGGTGGATAAAAACCACCCACTGGTGTGTGGACACACAGCGCCTGTGTTAGATATCGACTGGTGCCCACACAACGACAATGTCATCGCCAGTGGCTCAGAAGACTGCACAGTCATGGTACGTACAGACTAATCACCGCGTAGACATCGCGCGGAGTGGGGTGGAATGGTGTGACTCCAGGCATGACATTACAGCTCCAAAGGGGTAGAAATTCAACCCGAGTCTACATTCAAGCTTATTTTCCACAGAGTCAAAGATTTTCAGAGCAAATTCTTAACCGTGGTCCTTGATTCGGAGTTTAAGAAACAGGCTTCAAACTACATTAAGCACCAGAAAGGAAACTGGCTTCCGCAGTAAGACTGGATTTGGGGATGCGCAGCGCTTCTGAACCATGTTACGTTTAAAGATGAAAGGGTCTCACTGGCTCAGACTAGGTGAAATTCACGGCCGTCGATGCCTGTTGAGTTGGTTGGTGGGAGTGGTTGAGGGGTGACCTGTTTGAGGTCTTCAAAACAATGAGGGCTTTTAATAGAAATCAATAGGAAGAAATTATTTCCACTGGTCGGTGAGTGGGTGACTTTGAGGGAACCAATTTAAGGTAGTTAGCAAACGAGCATTTGCGGGAGATTAGGCTACTTTTCTTTTCCACACATAGAATGTTTTGAGGCAGAATCCGAGTTCGCTTTCAAGAGGGAACCAGACAAATACCTACAAAGGATCTAACTACAGGGTGGACAGGGAAACGGCAGTCAATTGGATTGAGGGGATTTGCTCTTTAAAAGAACCGACACGGAGCGCAATGGAACAAATTGGCTTTCTTCTGTGTTTGTAAATATTGCTGGTTCTCTGGTACATTTCGCTGCTCTTCAAAAATACATGCTTCTCAACTCTACAAGCGAATCCATCCTCCAGTCTGACTCTCGGAAACTCTCTGTCCTTGCGGGGCTCAGGGCTTCATAGCTATGATTTAATACTGCGGCAGCATAATAATTAATTCACAGGATGTCAGTGGCTGCGTAGGGAACCGCCATTGCAAAGAACGATTGCTGCCTGTAATCGTAACAAACCACCAATAGCCACAGTAACCCCCCCCATCCAACAACAACTTGCATTTACACAGCGTCCTTCAGGACACAGGGTAGAGACCGAAGCAGACTTTAAAGGCCATCAGTAAAACACTGCAGCCAGACTTTCTGTCTTTGCTCAGGTAAAAATACCCAAAGACCTGCTTCCTCTTCAATCAATCAGAAGCTTTTATGGCTCAGTATCATAGCAGCGTTGAATTAGCACATGTGACACTGAGTTCCTGAGCTGCTGCTTACTCACTATCGCCTTTCTGTCAATAACTGGTATTGAATCCCTCTTGAAGGGTGTCAGTGTCTCCTTTCCTCACCTCAGCCATTGTTTTTTTTAAAAAGGCCTGCGAGGAAATGGGCTTCCAACATTAACACTGGATTTAAGAAATCCCCACAATTCTGCGTGATCGTCATTAACGAGGCAGAATGGTCTGACAGGCTCAGATTCACCCTTGGAATTCAAGATCCTTGTCCTCACCTTCAAGGACATTCAGGCCTTGCCCCCCCACCACCCCCCACCTCTCCGATCTGCCATCCCCCTATGAACCTCCCCGCCCCTTCCATTTGGCGGGCTCCGGCCTGCTCCATATCCCCCGCTCGACCCTCCCTACCATCGGTGGACGGGCTTTCAGCCTCTCTGCCCCCACACTCTGGGAACTCCATCGCACAATCCCTTCGCGTCGCTCCCTCCCTTGCCTCCTTCAAAGCCGGTCTCAAGACCCTCCTCTTCGACCATGCCTTCTTCTGCCCTCTGAACTCTCTCCCTCCCCATCTATCTCTCTCCTGCCCCTCCCCTCTACTCTGCTCCTCTCCCTGTCTCGGGTCCCGACCTGACTGTTCAGTGCCTTGGGACGTCCTCCCAAAGTGAAAGGCACACTATAAGTGTAATTTTGTTGTTGTTGTAGGTGGCATTTCAGTTTGAGGCATAGCTCAACAACATGGTATCGTATACTCAAGTGATAGAAATGTGTGTGAGGATGTGGGGGTAGGGCTTACCAAACGTAAGCGCTTTGAGACATCTCAACGACATGATAAGATGCTATACATCGAACGCAAGTGTTATTATTATTATCATCATCAAAGAGAGAATCCCTGAAGTTCGTTTTCCCATTATAATCGGATCATTCACTTCATGGCTGTTTCTGGCTGTCTGCGAAAGTGCTGCCGCGCATGTCTACAACACATACAGTCACTACACTTTACACTTTATTGCTATGAAGCGCTTTGAGACCTCCTCCAGAAGTAAGGATTATTATTTGTGTTATTTGGGGGCATTCGGCTGGGTTAGGCTTACAAAGACTCTATGAATAAACCTGTGTCCCACAGACAAACAGACTTTCCTTGCTCCACTTCTCACTCATTTCACAGCTGTTTGTGGATCCTTGCCGTGCGCACATTCGCCTACAAAATTACACGTCAAACGCTACGCTTTACAGTAAAATCCTGTGCTTCGAGAAGTTGCAATCAAGGCGCTGTATCAAACATGAGGATTATACTTGTATTTGAAGTGGACATCGACATTTGCACGGGGACAGCTAATGTGAACCACGCCACCACATTTTTCCAAGAACGGGTGCTTTGATCTCTCGTCAGGAATCTGCTTCACAAGAACATGGTCCCCGTGAAGATTAGATTGCTCCTGTCAGCCAAAAACGCTGCCTTGCCTCGGTGGCTACAGCTGAAGATGCCACAGAGATCAGCAGCTTGATGTACGGGATAGGGGGAGGGGAGGGGGTGGAGTGGGGAATGAATGCAAGTCACTCAGGCTGACATTGAAACCTCAGCCTTGCGATCTGTGGCTGTGGCTCAGTGACATGTTACGTTGAGTGCAAGGGCGGAGGGAAAGGTGCTTATCAGAGGCTTAGTCCGCCTTCTCATTTCCCACTATAATTGGGCTTTCACTTCACCCCTGTTTGCAGGAGGTCGCTGAGCCCAAAGCGGTTGCCACGTGTGCCCACCAAATACACAGTCTCTGCACCTCGCAACGTCGCTTGGGAGTCTTGAGACGTGAAAGACTTTACATCAAGTGTAAAAGATTTTTATAACCGTTATTAATGATGCTACCAAAAAAAGACCATTTCCGTTGGTCAACACTGACAACAATTAACATTTATTCAGGTCGGGAGAATATCTCGCCATGGACTCAGTAAGATGGTGCCTGTACTTAAGTACTGGCCGTATTTAGAGAAGCCATAACAAACCTTATCCGATGGCTTTACATTAGAGCAACAGCTCAGATTGTTCAGAGAAGATAACTTTACTCTCTCCTCCCCACCGAGTGAAAAGGAGAATGCGTTTGTTTCCCTTTCATCACTAGCTCTCGGTTAGGCCGAGATTCTCGTAACCTCTTCCAGAGCCCCAAAGTATCCAGTTTATAGCTTGCTATGGCAACAGGCTGTTTCCTAATAAAACACAACCATAATTAGTCGAACATTTTGTGTCTGCTGACAAGAGAAATTAATAGCAAAGCTCCCAATAGTAAACTTCAAACTGTGACTTGCTCGGAAAGGGAGTAGTGTCTGACTGTTGAAGGAGTATTGGAATGTATTGAATTTGGAGGTGTTCCGATGTGGGAACCAACATTCAAATGCGAGGCCAACAGGAAATCATTTCCCTATAGCTGCTCTATCTATCTTACTTATTATTATCACGCCTGATAATAATCCATCAAGAGAGAGAAAAAAAAACCTAGTAATACATTGGTCACTTCAATCCACGACTGTTTGTGGGACACCACTGTTCTGCGCAATTGAGGGCGCGTTGCGCCCACAAAACATATACAGTCCATTCACTTTACAGTGTATTCTGTGAAGTGCTTTGAGATGTCTGGAAGATGTGAAAAGCGCTATATCAAATGCAAGGATTATTCTTATTACTTTTGACATCTCAATCAACTCAATCCATGAATCTTCCAAATTCAAGGGGGATATGGACCATTCTCGCTATGGCTATTGACATCTTGGCCCCCTCCCTCCACCCGCATACACAGCATTCCTGCTTCACACCTGGGTGGCTCCAAGAATTTTGCCACAAATAGAGAAGGGGGTTGACAAGGTGCAGCTTGCTCTATCTGCCAAGGCCTTGTCTCCCTGATGTCTCTTCAGGATCTGAAATGAATTATAGTTTTGGCTCCCAGTGCAGGGCTATTGTCTCCAAAGCAAAATCTGGGTTCAATAACTAACTACTCGAATGTCGGACTTGATTCAGAAATTTCTGGAGGCGTCAGCCTGGCTCAATCGATAGTACTTTTGCCCCCGAGTCAGAACCTTGTGCCCCACGTAGAGACTTTGGACCTCGCAGTCTAGTTGACACTATTTTTGTGTGTGTGTAGGGGGCGGGTGAATGCGCTGCCTTGTCAAAGGTGCCGACCTTTGAATGTGCTGTTAAGTTGCAGTTTGGTCTGTTCAGGTGCACATTAAAGAATCTCGTGGCACAACTCAAAGCAAAGGGATTTCTCCTGTTATTCAGCCAACATTTCCACCCCCCATCCCCCCCTCCTATCCCACCCACCACCCCTCCCCACTACCCCACTACCCCTCCCCACTACCCCACTACCCCTCCCCACTACCAAAATAAAATGGGTCATTCACTTCAGGGCTGCGTGTGGGATGTTGATATGCACAAATTGGGTGCCGTGATTGCCTACGCAACACACAGTCACTATGCTTTCACAGTACGTTGCCTGAAGCCCTGCGAGACGTCCTCGTGACATGAAAGGCACTTCCAACTGGAGCTCTTTTGTGAGCCTTTTGAATTAAAAAAATATATTAAATCAGATAGTTCTGAAATCTAATTTCCTGGCCATTCCTTTTAACAAGGGGAGAGAGAGAGAGAGAGAGAGCCAATTGACAGTCACCACATCAAAGCTGTTGGTGTGGATCAGTCCTGCGTCCCTGTGCTATGCAGAATAGGCATTTACAGAGGGTTATTGCAACCCATTGTTTCAATCTGAAATCCGCCACTCATGTAGTGTCAGAATCACTCAGATCCCGCAGGCGAGCTGTAACCTCTGAGAATAAGTGAATAAGTAATAATCTTTCCATTTGCCGTGTCATCTCGTTGTGACGTCTCAAAGCACTTCGAAGAATTGTATTGTAAAGCGGATCGACAATGCGTTTTGTTGACGAAACGCGGCAGCCAATTGCGCACAGCGGTGGAGTGGCCTCGTTAGTCTTCAGATACGGATGGCCAGCTTATTTCTCCTCCATTTCCCCCCCGCCCCCATCACCGTGGAAACATACATCCGCCCGCCCCCCCCGCCCCTACTCTCTTTTTACGTTGCTGCAGTCACAAGTGCTCTGGTTCACTCTGGGCTGCTGAGCTTGTTGAAGATTGACTGGCAGAGCATCAGTGACTGATGGTTCTGAAATGTGATGTGACGAGGGAGGGAAAAAAACCCATCAGAGCAGCGAGTTTTCAATTACACCAAGACAGCTCAGCTGGAAATTCTTGACGTTGGTTCAAAACGTGATTCATATGGGCTTGCTGACCCAAATAAGGCATTGGATTTTGGTGGATCTTCAAGTTGTGATTCTGGTCGGAAACTGAAGCCGGTGACTTGATTTTAGGAAACATTTGTGCCATTTGAGGAGGGGGAGAGTTCCAGAGTTCAGAGAGCAATGGACGAACACGAGATTCTTGGCTGCTCTGTGACTGGGAACATCAACTTTTATGGCTCAATCGAATGTTTTCGATTGTATCTTAACTTTAGTACTAAAGCATGCGTGTTGTTTAAATAGTGAGTGAGCAATGCACAGTACATTAGATGTACAGTACATCTATATGGAATTTGGTGTCAGCCTGGTTCAGAGAGTAGCACTCTCACCTCTGAATCTCAGAGCCTCTGACCCATCCTAATCCGCTTAACTACACCCTTCGAGTCCTGTAGTTCAGTGGTTAGAGCATACGCCTCGCTAGCGAGAAACCTGAGTTCGATTCCAGGCAGGACGAAACCTTAGGCAAGTTTCCTTACTCCACACACCTGATAATAATCCCTTGAAAAAAAATAATAAATTGGTCCCTTCAATCCATGACTGCTTGTAGGACACGGCTGTGCCCAATTGGCTGCTGCGTTTCGCCTGGAAAAATACAGTCAGTTCACTTTACAGTATATTCTGTGAAGCGCTTAGAAGATGCGAAAAGCGCTATATCAAATGCAAGGATTATTATTGTTATTCCCTTCTCATCAGTTTTGAGGAACAACTGTAAGGGTTGGGAAATCTTGAGCCTTGACAAGGTGCGTCCCAGAGGACATCTCCTAATAGGATAGAGCACATCAATAAATCTTTCTTTACACAGTATTAAACGACTGGTAAAGTTAATTCGGAAAATCAGTTGTGGTGGGTGGGTTGCGGGAGTGGTGGCAGGACGTTAAGAGTAATTTAAGAAGGAGCTTGATGCAGTAATGGGATGATGGTAAGAGTCGATGAGATCAAATGGACTGAAGAGGGTTCTTGATCCGAACCTTGTACTCTTCTAATCCTGCTTGAGCCGATGAAACTGCATATTCCCCAAGTGCTAAGGAGTGAAACTGCCTCTTTTGTAGCTATAAATAAATATCTGCGTTAAAGCTGTGTTGCGAATAAGAACAGAACATATTGTGCCGTAAGATCCACCCTCTCCCTCTTTGGCAGGACTTTCCCCATTATCCAGTTTCCCTTAAATCGGTTCAGAGGGACTCTCTCCCCTTTGTGATTATTTTTTTACCACCTGCCCACTCCCCCCAGGCCCCAACACAAAACGACCTGATACGGTGACGTAAATTGTAACGAAATGCGCAATTTGCATCACTTTCCTGCTGCCAGGTAGTTGCTGTGCTTGGTCAAGCGAGTGCATCTGTCTCCTCTCACAAAGTTAAAACTTTGCAAACATTCTCAGACACTTCACTCCAAAACACACAATCGCTTCCCAGTAAAAATCAATGATTCCCAGTAAAGATCAATGCTATTAGATCCAAGGATTATCACTATTATCGTAGTATTATTATCATTATCGAGACTGTGGAGTCCTGTAGTTTAATGGTTAGCCTGCTCGCCTCACCCAGGTTCAATTCTTTGAGTGGACCCAAACCTTAGGCAAGTTTCCTCACTGTTATTTTAGCAGTCAGTACGAAACAGCTGTTAGTTGATTGGCAGATTGCTTTCCAGTGGTAATAATACTTAAAGAATAAACACCAAACACCATTTGGTCACTAAATCCAGCACTGTTTGTGGGATGCCACTGTGTGCAATCGGCTGCCGCGTTTCGCCCACAGAATACACAATCAATCCGCTTTACAGTATATTCTGAGAAGCAGTTTGTGACGTCTCGATAAGGCGTTATGTCAAATGCAAGGATTAGTCTAATCTTGTCTTGCACATTTACTAATGACGTTTTTGGGTGAGGCACCAGTGGCTGTGCAAATGTACGAGTCAGTGCCTTTCTGGCGGGGGAGGTAAATAGGCAAATAAAAAAGAACATTAGACGGTGGCTTACATCTTCACTGTAAGATTAGCTCTGTGACTCAGTTAGCTTTGTTGCTTCTGTGAAGGTGAAATCCCTCTCCGTGCTGCCAAGCTTGATCTCTTCTCTCTTTCAGTCGCCGCTCTCTGATCGCCCTACGCTTGTGCTAATCTCATTAAGAGCTGTCTCAGTGCTCCTGAGTCTGAGTGTCCTGGGAGACGCTTGATAGGGATCGAACCGCCTGCTGTGCGGCTAAGACTTTTATCGGAAAGAGACTGATTAGGTTAAACACGAACCTGGAATCTTAACAGATAGCTCGATGCTTTAAACTTCAACATGCTACGCCAAGGCATCGTAATCTCCAGATAAACTGATTGCTGCCGTTAGTGGAATGGAATCTACTTTGAAAATTGCCACACACCCCACCTATGTATTGCCACCAACACATGGACATTTCCTTGTGTTTGAAATGGAACATGCGCTCTCTATCTATCTCTCATGAGAGGTGCACACTGCTTACCTATTTACCAAAGAGTTTTAGGGACGGTCGGCAAGCGCCAAGGCTTGGGGGTACCCTCAGAGTTTACATTGCAGTGTCAGTTGCTGGAGTTCAGCCAAATGAGAAATCACGTAGTTTTCCATTGAGAATACTGTCCAGACCCAAGATGAGGCAAAGATCCGTGGACCACAAATCTCATGATGAAGCAGAATAACACACGGATTCCAAGGGAAACCCTTGGAGATTGTTGGAGATTGCATGCCCCGATTCAAAGCAGCCGAAACCCAAGAGACTGCGTTCCTTTAACTTCTGTCCTTTGCTCGTGTCGTTTGTCGTCATTGCAATCGAAACCAACGTGATGTTGATAACAGTGGAGTCCTGTAGCTCAGCCGTTAGAGCACCCGCCTTACAAGCCAGAGACCTGGGTTCAATTCCAGGGCAAAACCTTGGGCAGGTTTTCTTCTTCTACACGTCTGAAAATCAACCCCCCCAAAACCCCGCAATAATAAATTGGTCATTTCAATCCACGACTGTTTGTGGGACACTGCTGTGCGCAATTGGCTGCCGCGTTTCGTCCACAAATATACAGTCAATTCACTTTACAGTATATTCTGTGAAGGGCTTTGGGACGTCTAGAAGACGTGAAAAGCGCTGTATCAAATGCAAGGATTATTATGATGATGATTACTCACGTACATCTTGAAGTACTTGACTGCATCTTGAGTGACTACAGCGACCGTGCGTGCTATAGGCAGGCAATTTCACTTTGTTCTTTGGGGCCACAGATAGAGCTGAATCGCAGTGAAAAACGGTGACTGCGTGCACGAGGCTGGCCGGTTAACACAGAAGGCGCTGGGTTTGTAAGCCCTGTGCTGAATACACTGTCTGAGTTGCTCGCGAGGAACACTGTGAAGCATTACTGCCCTCTGCTGTGTGTGTGCCACCAGTCTTCGCATTCTTTAAATTCATCTGTTCAGAGTGTCGAGTCTGGCTCATGACCCCAACTAGAAGTGGCCCACAAAACACACAGTCACTGCCCTTTGCCACAAATACTGTGGAGCACTTTTGAGACGGTCACCCATCGTGGAAGGTGCTGCACTAATTGCGAGGAATTATTACAATAAATAATAATAATAATCCTTGCATTTGTTATAGCGCTTTTCACGTCGTGCAAATATCTCAAACACTTCACAGAATATACTATAAAGTGAATTGACTTGTGGGCAAAACACGGCAGCCAATTGCGCACAGCAGTGTCCCACATACAGCCGTGAATTGAAATGACCAATTTTATTATTGTTTTTTTTTGGAGGGATTATCATTATTACTATTATTAGGCGTGTGTGTGGAGTAAGGAAACTTTTTGCCCAAGGCTTCGCCCTGACCTGCCTGGATTCGAACATGGGCCGCACGCGAGTGCTTTAACTGCCGAGCTACAGGACTCCAAATTGTTGGTGGATTTCTTTGATTTGCTTTGCACTCGCTCGTTGCTGAAATGCGCAGTCGTATGTGCAGACGTGGCTTGCTTTGTGACGAGTAACAGTCAGTGAGGCATCTCTAACCCGTGCCGATGGGCGGTTTGATTCCTCTCCCTCTCAGGTTTGGCAGATCCCAGATTACGTGCCCGTCCGCTCCATAACCGAGCCCATCGTCATCTTAGAGGGTCACTCGAAGAGGGTGGGCATCGTGTTGTGGCACCCCACCGCCCGCAACGTGCTGCTGAGCGCAGGTACGCCCACCCACTCACCATCCTCCCATCCTCTTTCCCTCCGAGCCGCTTGCACTCGTCTGAACCAACAGGCTCTCCAGATCTTTCACGTTACAGGATATTCTGTGAAGTGCTTTGAGATGTCTCGACAACGTGATCAGGAGCTAGATCAAATGCAAGGATTATTATCGTGTTCCACTCCGCAACAAACCAAGGGGATACTAAAGGCTGGTGGTCGGAATCAGGAGGGGTGAGCGGCAGGGGGAGTGGGGAGGGGAGTGGGGTTGGGTGGGGGAGTGTGCCCAAAGGCTGGGTGAAAGAATAAGGTCTTGAGACAGGCCTTGAAGGAGGCAAGGGAGGTGGGTGGCGAAGTGGAGGGTTTCGGGGGATGCAGTTCCATAGGGTGGGGGTAGGTTAGCTGAATACCACACCACCGATGGTGGTGTTTTTACACTCCCTTCCTCTGGGAAAGCTCTCCAGAGCTTCTGCATGGAGAGCGCTATGTAAATCCAAGTAGTTGTTGTTACTGCTGAGCACAACCACCTCCAACCGACCAACATAAAGAGAGCTTCTGTTGGAGCCGAATGGCAGAGATTAACAGTGTCAGGGTGGGTGTGGACATCTCAACAACCATATATTACATGTATACAGGACCTTTCACGCCAGGGATCCGCACCCGAGCTGGTGGTTGGGATCAGGATTGGGTGGAGGGCAGAGAGGGTAGAGATAGGCCTGGTCAAAGAGGGGGAGGTCTTGAGACGGGTCTCGGCGGAGGCAAAAGTGAAGGGGGTCTCAGCGACCTTAACAGTCATGATCTCCTAAACTGGAGAGTCAGCGATTATCAGCTACTCCACAGATCTCTTTCGTTTGTTTGTATGTTTCAGGCAGTGATAACGCGATAATCATTTGGAATGTGGGCACGGGCGAGCCTCTGATAACCCTCCCCGACCTGCACTCTGACCTGATCTACAACGTGTGCTGGAATCGCAACGGCAGCCTGTTCTGCACCACTTGCAAGGACAAGAAAGTGCGCGTCATCGATCCCAGAGAGCAACGTATCGTCACCGTAAGAGGCTTTCTGCCAGCATTGGGTGGGGGGGGGGGGGGGAGGGGGGGAGTGTGTGTGTGTGTGTATGTGTGTGTGTGTATTTGTAGGGTGGGGGGGGAGTGGGGGACGCAACTGCATGCGAAACTGGAACCTTTAAAGTACCCGTTTCGGCCACAGAATAAACAATCAATTCACTTTACAGTGTATTCTGGAGAGGCGCTTTGAGACGTGATATGGTGCTGTAACAAATGCAAGTATTATTATTAATAAGTTACTCTCGGCAAAACGCATCAAGACAAGGGGAGCAAGAGAACACACGTTTAGAGTGTGCAGAGGGGGGGGGGGGGGGGGGGCAATTTCAGGACAGAAACCAGGAAGTATTTCTTTCTTTACCCAGAGGTTGATTAATAGCTGGGTGGACGTGGGGTGTGTGGGGTGTGGTGTGGAGTTACCAGGAAGGGGCCAGGATGATGGATCTCACTTTAGAAAATAAAATGGAATGCGGAACGAAGGGAGCTTGTCGGAGGGCGCATTGAACATTGATTTAATTCCCAAGAATTCATTAGCCTGTTTTGATCTTCTCGGTTTATATAATATAAATTTAACTGCAGCCATGGATCACAGATCTCCTGATGTTTACTATGGAGTGGGTGGTGGAGGGGTGGTATGTGATGGGAAGGAGGGAGTGTGAGGGGAATGTGTGAGAGGGTTTGACTTACGGGGAGGAGGCAGGGGCTGCGGTATTTGCGTTCGAGAGACAGCATTAGATTTGGCTTTGAACAAGCAAATCAATCTGGCAGCCTGGGCAAAGATCCTTAACAATGGGTTGAATTGAATGCAACTTGGCTTCAATGGAAAACAGCTGTGTGAAACACTTCCCACATACAGAGGGGGCTTTGAGATCAAATCAAATACTGGTACTTTACTGGTGAATATCAGTTGGAGTTTACTAACTTAACCTACCACGAGGGGCACAGTAAAAGTAAGCCTACCCCACCCCCAAACCCACACTCAATTTCAACCTAACACTCGAGAGCAAGAAAATGTATGGTGTGTGAAGATGTATGTTACGCTAGATGACATCCCTGCCCTAAGCTTTCTCTTCCTGCTTTACTTTGCTTAGAGACAGGGTGTGATGTGAAGTGCCAGTGTGGACATTTGTTAAATCTTGCCCTTAACGGGGTGAAAATTGGAACCTCATGGATGGAATAGGGGTAGCAGAAGGGGCAGGGGAATATTTTGACTCTCTCCTCCCCCTTCTGGAGTCCTGTAGTGTATTGGTTAGAGCGCTGGCTTTGGAAGCAAGAGAGGAGACCTGGGTTCGATTCCCAGGTGTGGCAAAAACCATAGGCAAATTTCCTTACTTTACATACCTGCTGTTCATTTACTTAGCAGTACGAAGGAACAGGTTCTCACAACTCAATACCTCAGCTGTAGAGAGGCAGAGGAGAGAATTTATTATTAGCCAAGAGAAATTTGCTATGAAGGCATTTGATTCTAAAATCATTCCACGGTTTTCCCTCCCGCCCACAGTTGTGGTTGCCTCCTGATAACCAAAAGCCATAAAACAAAGCAATTTGACGATTCTACATTGGAGTCCTGTAGCTCAGTGGTTAGAGCACTCGCCTTACAAGCGAGAGACCTGGGTTCAATTCCAGGCAGGATGAAACTCTGGCCAAATTTACTTACTCCACACGCCTAATAATAATCCCTCAAAAAAAACCAATAATGAATTGGTCATTTTAATCCACAACTGTTTGTGATACACTGCTCTGCGCAATGGATCTAATGGAAATCTCTGCAAGTATCAGAGGTTTGGTTTGATTCGGACACCCTCATACACAACGATGAAGCATAGGAACAGCAGTGTGCCATTCTATTTCATCATGGTTGATCTGTAACACAGATCAAATCCATATCACTCGATAATAACCCTGACCTAACAATAATCTGTCCATCTCAGTCTTGAAAATGTCAATTCTTCCAGCATCCACACAGCATTTTTTTTTAGAGGGTTGGGGGGGTCCAGGTTCCCACTAACCATTTGTGCAACGAATTGGATTATTTCAGCCTCTGCTAAGGGCTTTATTGGCAGCATTGGAGCCATCTGTTGGTAGTCAAGGTGTAACAAGGCTCGGTAAAGTTTGACTGCTCTGAGACGCTATCCTGCTTGTTGGGCGCTATATAAGTGCAAGTTGTTGTTGTGAAGGGGGGGTCGATGGGTTTGGCGCTTGGACGTTTCCGTGTCACTCACTGTGTGCTGTGTGAAACTGACCGCATGTCTGTTTGGTTTTCCACCCTCCACCTCCCCTGCCCCTCCCCTGCAACTCCCAATGAATTTGTTCCCTCGTTGCCTGACGCGAAACAATAAAACCAGGAGAAGGACAAGGCTCATGAAGGAGCTCGCCCCATGAGGGCCGTCTTCACGTCCGACGGTAAAATTTTCACCACCGGCTTCAGCAAGATGAGCGAGCGGCAGCTGGCACTGTGGGACCCGGTAGGAGGCATGGGCGTGGGTGGGAGAGGGACGGGTGGACACGGTGACGCAGCCTAGAAACAGAGAATGGGGCGGACACAAAAGGCTCTCCGGCAATCAATCGATACCCAAATACTATGCCAGTGGGTGGGATGAGTGACAGAGAGAGAGAGAGAGAGAGAGAGAGGCTGAGGCTTTGACCTCCAAACGAAAGCCAGAGTCTGCCACCTGGCAATGGGTTCTGCGGAGACGGGTAGTGAGGTAGGTGGCAACGTCGGAGGGAGAAATCAGATCCCACGTTGGCAACCTGAGAGCGTGGGCGGCTGTTCTGGTTGTAGTAATAATAATTTGGTCACTCAATCTACGGCCTTTGCGGAACGCTGCTGTGCACAATTGACTGCCCCGTTTTGGCCACACAGAATACAGTCAATTCACTATATTCTGTGCGAAGTGCTTTGCAATGTCTCAGGCTTGTGATGAGGTACTATATCAAATGCAGCGATTATTATTATTAGTGCCGGTGTAAGACATTTTTGGCTGCTCCCTGTCTCTAGGTTCTTCACCGTGATCCATCGTACAAAGAGAAAGTGCCAGAGAGAGTCGGAAGGGGAGGTGTGGGGGTGGAGGGGAGAGTGTGGGAGGTGATGCTACCCTCAATTCCGCCAGAATTCCCTCCGCAACAAATATCAGAGCAAATTCTTCCTTTGCTTTCCAAAATATATTTAATTTTTTTAAAAAAAATCATGAGAGAAAAATAGTCGGCTTCACAATAAATAATAATTTGGTTACTCAATCCACGACTGTTTGTGGGACACTGCTGTGCGCAATTGCGTTTGGCCCACAAAATATACAGTCAGTTCACTCTACCAGTACATTCTGTGAAGTGTTTTGAGCCAAGTGTTTTGAGACGTCTCGAAAATATGATATGATCCTACACCAAATGCAAGGATTATTATTATTAATTTTATATGATTAATATTATTATTGGAGATTTGCACAAAGGGTGAGGCTGGCGGTGTCCTTGAGTCGGCCACCGGAGGGCACACTCTGAGACTTTCTCTACTGCGATATAAAAAAAAGTGGGAAGTATTTTCATCAGACAGCAGATTTTGCAAATACATATTCAAGTTTGGGGGTGGGGATGAAACAACCAGCATCTGGGGGCTTTTGAATCCTGTCTGAAATAAATAATTCCCTGGTTAAAGACATTTTTTGTTTGGCTTTCGGATGTTTAACCCCTTGTTTTTCTCCCGCTAGGAAAAAATGGCTCCTCATGATGGTATGAGGCCTATGAAAGCCATTTTTACACGAGATGGCTACATCTTTACCACAGGATTTACCCGAATGAGTCAGAGAGAGCTGGGGTTATGGGACCCGGTAGTACTCTTTACCAACAAGGCAAAAGCACCTCATGCATTATCCCCTGGCAACGGATGATACATAGGGGCTTAGTCTTTGGTGTGAAGTGTGACTTGCATGACCCTGTGCCTATTACAGAGGGTAGACTAGCACACACACTCGAGCTGGGGATGGGTGGAGTGGGTGGGGGCTGAACTCGATCCTGGGTTCGATTCCCGGCAGGGAGAACTTTTGGGCAAGTTTCCTTGCTCCACACGCCTGATTGTAGTCCCTCAAAAAATAATAATAAATTGGTCACTTCAGTCCACGACTGTTTGTGGGAACACTGCGGTGCACAATTGGCTGCCGCGTTTCGCCCACAAAACACACGGTCACTATACCTTTACAGTGTATCCTGTGATGCACTTTGAGTCGCCTCGACGATGCGAGGAGGCCCTACATCAAATGCAAGGACTATTATGATTATGCTACCTCTGATTTTAGATGACGATCCCTTGTTGTGCGTTCCCCATAGTCTTAGTTACTCACCAATTCCCTCGAAGTCCTTAAGTTAACCCGTGAAGCGCTTTGAAGACGTGATAAGGCGCTATGTCAAATGCAAGGATTATTATTACAACAGTATTATTAAAAAGGGAACAGTTTTGTAGATTGGCATTGTTGACTTTAGCCCTGAACAGCGGTAACTGGGAGGTACAAGAGGTGAGATATACACTGAGGTTTGATTATTAATCGCAAAACCCCCCCCACATTGGCCGCTTGGTGTGAATCGCTCGTAATAATTAACATTGGATTCCGTGTGATAGCCACTGGCTCAGAGAGCGGACGACTCTGAGACTTAACGACCTCTCTTCTGTCTGGCCTTAGAAAAGCTTTGATGAACCCATCGCACTTCAGGAAATGGACACCAGTAATGGGGTGCTGCTGCCTTTCTACGACGCTGACTCCAGCGTAGTCTATCTCTGTGGAAAAGTAAGTTCCAAGTTGATGTCAGATCCAAACGCCGAAATAAAATAGGTCCCTCACCTTGACCCGCGGTCAGGCCTTCGGGTTCTCTATCCCTACCCTCTGCAACTCCGTCCTCCTTCCCACAGTCTCTGCGACTGGCCCCCTCCCTTTTCTCCTTCAGCACCTGTCTCAAGACCCTCCTCTTCGACCGTGCCTTCAGTCACCCTCTTACCCCTACTCTCCCTGCCCTCCACCTCTCCTGATCCCAACCACCAGCTCAAGTGAGGATCTCTCTTCCTGATGTGAAAGCCGCTGTACAAATGTAATTTGGTGTTATCATGATAAGCTGAGACCAGATGGAATTCAGACCTCGAACGTGGTACACTGAGAACAGCCCTCATAACCCCGCCCCCCCGCCCCACCCCCCCCACCCCCCCACCCCCCCACTCCCAGCCTCCCCACCTCCCCAAATCACTGTATCTTTGTGTCCATCCAGGGGGACAGCAGCATCCGATACTTCGAAATCACAGACGAGCCTCCATACGTCCATTACCTCAGCACATTCAGCAGCAAGGAACCACAGAAAGGCATGGGCTTCATGGTGAAGAGAGGCCTAGATGTCAGCCGCTGTGAAATAGCGAGGTCGGTTTCCCATTCTTTCAATCCATCCTCTCCCGTCACGTAGAAACAGGATACGTCGCAGAGCGCATTGAGCTGTTATATTAACCCTCTATTTATTACACCACGGGACTCCCATGTCTGGGCTGCCACCCTGCGTAAGGCGAGCTGTAAAGGTGAAAGTTGACCGTGACATCCGATCACTTCTGTCGAGCCTTGTGATCGCCTCTCTCCCCTCCCCTCCCCTCGTCTTCCCAGTGATCCACTGGATTCATTGGCGGAAACCAATTACGATAGGCAGGTAGCAGGATTCGGAGTGTGACACACTGCGTTGGTCTTCCCCTCTTCAGGTTCTACAAACTACACGAACGGAAATGTGAGCCCATCACCATGACCGTGCCTCGAAAGGTGAGGACTGCGCTACCCCCCCACCCCCCAACCCCCTGTGCTGTTGGTCGTACGGAGTCTTTACTCGTGGCCTTTCTTTCCACCCCCCTCCCCACCCGGATGCAGTCGGACCTGTTCCAGGATGACCTGTACCCAGATACGGCGGGGCCCGAGGCCGCGCTGGACGCAGAGGAGTGGATTTCGGGGAAGAACGCGGATCCTATGGTCATCTCCCTGCGGGACGGTTACATTCCACCCAAAAACCGAGAACTCAAATTTGCCAAAAAGAACATCCTAGACAACAAACCACCTCTCGGGCCACGGAGAAGTTACTCCACCTGTGATTCCAACTTTGCCGTGAGTCTCATCCCGCAAATGCATTTACTCTCTTTCATCCACAACCGTCTGTCATTTTCATCTCCTTTGCCTCGCCTCTCCTACCTCTTACCCTTCCGGCTCTACAGACTCCCATATGTGAATCCTCAAACCCCCCCCACTTGAGGCCAAATCTCTGACTGTCTAGTGTGTGAATCCTCCCGACCTGAAAGACACTATAATTTTGTATTGGATTGTATCAAGGGGGGGTTTACGATGGGGACATTTACTCGGCCCCGCCATCTGTAGCTGGACAACCCAAGACCCCAAATAATAATCTGCTATTTCTTTTAGCCTTAAGAACGTTGCCTTCAAACTGAATTAAGGCTTATTGTGTTGGGACCGATTTTAAGATCTTATCCCTATATTCAGTAAGAAGTTCAGTCTCGATATTCATTCTCACCACCTACATGAATGCTAATAAGTATCACGCACTCCGAGACACTGCACTGTATTTACTACTGTATTTATTGACACACAGCGAGTGTATCTGGGGAATTGTTGGCCTGGAAACGCCAGGAGAAAGTCCTCTTTTCAGCTAGTGCCATATTTCATTGTCACTACCTCTGATAATGTAACACTCCCCCCCCCCCCCCCCCCCCCACCCGCCCCCCCACACCCCCACCCCAGCACCGAACCTGAATGTCAGCCTTGACTATCAGCTCTGAGTCCCTGATGCAGGACTTGAACCCACTTGAACTTGGTGACTCAGAGGAGAGAATGCTGCCCCTGCCTGTGGGTGACTAACTGTATTGTAAAACAATAAGCCTTAATAATAATTAGATATAGCGTCTTATCAGGTCATCGAGACATCTAAAAGCTCTTCACAGAATATACTGTGAAGTGAATTGACTGTATATTTTGTGGGCGAAACGCGCCAGCCAACTTCGCACAGCAATGTCCCACAAACAGTCGCGGATTGAAGTGACCAATTTATTATTATTATTAAATTTTGAAGGAATTATTACCTCCAGAAAAGCATTCCGCCAATCAACTAACAACCGGGTTCCTACTTACTGCTAGGTAAACAGAGGCATGTGAAGTAAGGAAACTTACCCGATGTTTATTTAGCACTGGCCGTGAATCGAACCCAGATCCTCTCGCTTGCGAGTCGAGTGCTCTAACCGCCGAGCTACACGACTCCAAAGTAACATGCCTTTTCCCTTGAGTGCGCTTGTGCTAATTTAGTTCTCTCTTTTTACCTGACCCAGCGTACATCCTTGGAGGAGCTGATGGACGAAATCAAAACACTGAGGGTGATCGTTCAATCCCAAGAGCGACGCATCACAGACCTAGAGAACAAGCTCTCGAAGTTCACCAATGGCAGTGCTTAACGCCACCCTTCGCCCTCCCTCTCTCCCTCCCTCCCTCTCTCCCTCCCTTCCTTTTAGCATGCACTTCAAAGGCATTAGTGCTTCATTGCCAACTCAACTCAACACTGTCCCATCTCGATAATAACTCTGGTGGCCAACCAATAGCAGCTCCTGTAACTACCCTACGTAAAAGTATCCGCATTCGAATTAACGTCCCAAATGAGCTGAGGCCCTATTAGAAGTGTTTTACCATTGCATACCGGAGTTTTTGGTTTGCACGGGCGAGCGGTTGGTGGGGGGTGTAGTGGGGGTTGGAGGGGCGGATAGAGAAAGAAATTCACAGAAAGTACGGAGAGACGTTTTGGGGAAAAAGGACAGTGTAGCAAAACCACGCCACTCCATCATTATCCCCAGGTTTGATCGAGGACTAGTGTTACAATCATTTAGCTGAGCGTCCGTGAGCAGATGGCTTCAATATGTCGCTCGGGGAGTGTTTCCTTGGTGATAGCATTGGTGTGTGTGTGTGGGTGAATGGGTGCGTGGGTGTGGGTTGGGGATTGGCAGTGGTTGATGTGGGGGAGTGGGGTTGGGGGTGATTGGGGTGAAGGGGGAGGGGGGGGGGGGGGGGGGGGGGAAAGAAAACGAAAGCCAAATTCCTCAACAGGACCTCAATGCGTTCCAGTGGGTCAGGTTGAGGTCATCTGGTGTTGTACTCTTAAACAGATGCAATGTTTTTTTCAGTCAGAAAGTAGCTTGCACCTCATCTCCTGGCAATTAACCTCCCCAACCGCCCCGCTCTCTGCCAAACCCTGGCTGAATGACCAGCGGGTCTAAAGATTTTTTTGGGGCGTCTCATTCTTTCACAAAAGAAAACTCTGACTTTTTTGTCCTGCAGGTAAAAACAAAGGGTGTCCACAAAGTCTTGTTTCCCCCATGTTATTTTTTTCTCTCTCTCTCTCTCTCTCTGTACAGTGAACCAACAGGCATGTGAAAGGGAAGGGAAATGCTTATTGCATCTAAGAAGTACTTAATTCCAGTTGATACCAAGTGTTCCACTGTATATTTAGACGTCCAGAGAATCACTGTGTGTATGTGTGTGTATATGTTTGTGTGTATGTATGAGTGTGTGTGTATATGTGCGTGTGTGTAAGCGAATGTCATCATTTTCATGGTAGGTAATGGATAGAGTGTTGAGGCTTGTATCAGCTGCTCCTTAGTCTCGTGTCGCTGTTTTGTACACAGTGGGGAGGAGGGGGGTGTAAAAGGACTTTGTGGACACCCTGTACACAATGCACAGGACACGGGGTGAGCTTTAGGGTCTGGAACGCACTCAGATGTGAAGTGAGTGACCTGAAGTGCACTCTCCTCAGTTTGCTTTTATTTTCTGTTTAAAAGAAATGTGACTTTTTGTTTCTTCTCTCGTTGCTAGTTTTTAGTATTTACTTTGGGGTGACAGACAGACAGGCAGACAGACACACACACACATCTAAACAGACAGACAGACATCCAAACAGTGTAGGAAGGAGTGGAAGTTTTAGTTTTGTGGTTTGCCTGTGAGAATCACATTTTAGCCCCTTGACTTACGTAAGGGGGTTAACCCCGCTTTGGGTTACACCGATGCTCACTTCTCTGCAGTCAGGAAGACGGGATAAGAATTGATGCTCTTGAGCTAAGATGGTTTTTTTGGGTGGGTGGGTGGATCGGTGGGTGGGTGGGTGGGTTGATGTCAGTGTCAGATCTTTTCTATCAGTTAATTAAACAGGATTGGGCGTTAGCACCAATGGGCAAAAGTGAAGTCAGTTTCTTGGCCACTGTTATGAATGCAGATGGGACGAAATGTTCAGTCCATCTACACACAACCTTCCCCGCACCGCCTGTCCTGTAACATCGCGTCCCAGGAAAATTAATCACGGAGGCGCTTTGTGTGGTGACAAAGCGGGCAGATATATCAGGTCTATAAAAAGGGTTAAATTACACCCAAACCTAACCAGTGAATGACAACATAACACACACGTTTTAGATACCATCACATCCTGCACCATCTATAAACGAAGGGTGGTTCTGTACAGCTGAATGCTTAACTCACAGTATTATTCTGCACTCTTAACACAGCGCTGTCCAACCTTTGTCCGCTGGGTTCACATTTGGCCACTTTGCTTTTACGATGTGGCCATTTCCACGTTAATGAATCAACCTGCGGTTCAACTGGTGGGTTTGAAATGGATCTGGTGTCCAATTATCAGCCGTCTACAAGACACACAGTCAATTCACTTTACAGTGTGGTCTGTGAAGTGCTTTGAGAGATCTCAAAGCCATAATTAGGCGCTATATCACATGCGAGGATTATTATTATTATTATTATTGTCTCAAACCATCTCAATCACTGGCGTGCAATGTACGCGGTGTGGCCAATGGTCACTGGGTTGGAGAGCGCTGACTTGACACGTTTACACTTCTTTAAGCCATTGCCCTTGTTCAGAAATGTTTTCTGGCCTTTTAAAGAGATGCGAATGTGCGAACGTGTTGAATGCCCAAACCATCGGCAGTAAGTGAGTGCCCTGCCATTGCTTTGCTGGTAAATCAATGTGTTAGCCTCTGGGATTTTTGCTAGGCATTCAGGACATCGTCAACTGTAAATAAAGAATATTATTCAAACACACTTCAACGCAGTATTAGTGCGCTACGCATCTCTTGATCTAAAAGAGCCATCGGGAAATTGGAAGATGGAGAACGAACGGAGAAGTTGTGTTGTGTGCAATGTTTTAAAACCCTTTTTTAAAAAAAAATGCAATTAATGACCAGAGATGCAGAGTTGGCTTTGAGGTCCTCTTCTGGCTGTTGCTGGAATTTCTGGCAGAATGATTGTTCCTCTCGTCTGGAATGTTTCTATTTAAACTTCCTTCTTTGTAAGTTTACTTTGCCTTCTCTGTGTTTGTACCTCTGTAAGTTCCTACCTTGAGGGTAAAAAAAAGTGGACGTCGCTAGACCTTTGGCCCCCGTCAAACCTGTTCCTCAAACAAGACCATGTGAAATGCCCATCCATATTCAATGCTCCCATCAAGGTACACACAATGTGCGATCCACTCTCTATCAGTGTACACAGGGATTATCCTGGTTAACAATCCACCCAGATAAAAGTGGTCACTCACTTCATAGCTGTAAGTGGGATAAATTAGTCGCCACATTCACCCACAAATACACAGTCACCACACTCCACAGTCAACTGCGAAGCTCTTTGAGACATCTGGTTGATGCGACCAGACATATCAATTGCACGGATTATTAGTGTCATGTAACAATACTAGTTCCAGTGCCCAATTTACAAGCTGCCCTGTTGTGGACTCAACCAGTTTCAATTGAAATACGTTTTCAATTAAAAAAACCTTCAATAATATTAACCACCACAGACAAATTTGACGACCGGCTCCATTGTTGGGACAAGGGATACAAAATTGCGTCACTCACATAATGTTTAATTTTGGCCCCTCAAACCACGTCTGTCTGGCAATTGCGCAGCCTACAAAATATGAGTTCAGTCCACTTTACAATATAAATATACAGGGAAGGAATTATTTCCTGGAGACTGGCAAAGTCCTTGATCCTGCTCAATCTCCCTCAGCGCCTGGCGTAACTCGAGGGTTACGTAAAGACGATTTTTCTTCAATCAAATAGTTTTGGGTGACCTGAGATTTGCAATAGTGTGAGGCCGTGGATCACTGTTAATTGCTTTGTTCTTTCTACAGGGTTTAAGTGTCTCTGCTCAAAACCGCTCATGCGTTTTGGCTAAGAATAGCTCACAATCTCTGGTGCCTTCAGGTGCTGCATTGCGTCATCTGAGTTCGAATAATAATCCTGGTCTTTGATATTAGCACCTTATGACGTCGGGAGGTCGTCTCAAAGCGTTTCACAGGAATCACTGTGCAGTGTAGTCACTGTGTGTTTTGTAGGTGAAGTTCCCTTTGCGAATAGCGCCACGGGATCTTTAACATCTACCCAGAGCCGGCAAACAGGGATTTGGTTCATTGGTCATTCTGCTTAACAACAATTTGTGTTCCATGCAAATCAGTTACCACGTTCGCCTACAAAACGCACAGTCACTGCACTGTACAGTCAATCTCGTGGAACGTTTTGAGACGTCCTCCGGAAGTGCAAAGGCATTGTATCAAATCTAAGGATTTTTAAAAAAAAAAAACACAAATAAGATTAATGGAGTTAATGACCTCTCAAACCATTGAACGGTTGTTATTAAGAGAAGGAGCCAAGAGGAAATATTGGTCCAAGATTCCACTGGCTTTAACCCACGAGACTGTTCAGTCTTAACATTGAAGATCCCATACAGATAACTTTCAGAAGATGATCTTCCATTGCTATCAACTGAACTGGGCTCCATATTAAGACTAAAAGGAAATAATTTTCCACAATGTTACTACAGTTGCAAGACTTTTCAGGCCTTATAGATTGAGAGCAAGTGACGTGGAACAGCTAACTCCGACCACATTGCAAGACAGCGCACAAGTTTATTTCAACGGAGCTCGGCGTTTAGGAAAATAACATGAAGAATCCTAATGAGATCATCACCAATGCCCTGTTTTAAGAAGTCTGTCAGGGGTACTTGTTTGAGAGTAACCATTACTCATTTGCCAGTGAGGATGAGGTCTAAAAAGCACACCAGTCAGTGCTTATTTGCCTCTTACGAGGTTGCCATCAACAAAGAGCATCTATAATCACTATATTATGAGGCTAATATCAGAAAAAAGCAGCTATAATAAAATCACCCGTATAAATTTTACGGTGTCTGAAAATACATTGTGTCTTAAAGTGATGATTCGAAAACCCGTTCGGGTGGAATTTGCAGGTCGGGCTAATCGTGTGCCAAAATGCATCCAAGGGATGGAGATTCCGGGTTCCCTTCAGCGAGAGTCAAACCATATGACGGATTCAACTGGTTTCCTTTTCATCGCTTGTGAATTACTTATTCAAAGTAGAAAGTGGAGTCCTGTAGCACAGTGGTAAGAGCAATCGCCTCACAAGGGAGAGACTTGGATTTGACTGGGCAAGTTTCCTTACTCCACGAGCCTCTGTTTACCTAGGTAGGAACCCGGTAGTTGGTCGATTGGGCGGATCCCTTTTCCTGAGGGTAAAAATTCCTTTTAAGAAAAATTGGTCACTTCAATCCACAATCCTCTGTGGGACACTGCTGTGTGCAATTGGCTGCAGCGTTTCGCCCACAAAATATACAGTCAAATCACCCTACAGTATATTCTGCGAAGGGCGTTGAGACATCTCAAAGATGTGATAAGGCGCTGTATCAAATGCAGGGATTATTATTATTTAATTACTTATTGAAAGGTCTCTGTACATGAGCATTTGTACTTGGTTAACCCAGCGCGCAGAGCTTACAAATGGCTGGCAACTAAACAGCCATCTCATAAAATACTCAACTTTCATGGTGCGATTGTTAACCCTTGAACCGCCGGAGGGAGCCTTATGAGCTTTTACAAAACCCTTTCCTGTTCACCATATATTTTTTCGAATAATGAGGAAGAATACTGAATAATAGCTTCCGAACGATATACAGAATTAGTGTAATCACAGGACAGGTAAGGTCTCTCTGTGCTCGCTGTAGAGTCTGTACTTGTTTTCAACCGTTTTCCCTGTCGCTCCACCACCCATCCACCCACACTGTCTGCTGAAATAGTCCTTGTCAAGTATATATATTTTATTTCCCTCGGAAGCACGGAGTGGAAAATCTTTCTCTGTGTGCGTGTGTATGTGTGTGTGTAAGTGCACTATATTTTTAAGAATATCATTCCCTGCCCCTCTTAGACAGTAATTGTCTCGTCTTTCCCTTGCCTCACTATTCTCAAGGTTAGCCCTGTTGTTGAACTTGTTCGAGCTTAACGCACTGGTGTCTTTCCATGTTATATTGTAACCAGCTCTCACTGTAGATGATCTGTAACCATCATGATATTGATGACATTGCCTTGTCTCCATGCATCTTACTGTATCATAAAAGCAATGTAAATGTCACTGAGCAATTTTTAAACGTCATCTTATTTTCTAAGTGAAACTGGACAGGTATCTACTGCTTAAGCCCTTCCCACTCCCTCCCACTCCACCACCCATCAGTAGGAAACACACAGACAATCACAGAACGGCTACCGTTTCCGAGATGACGCTATGAATTAGTTTTAACATTTTTTGGAGTAAAGAGAGATATACAGTATTTAAAAAAAGTGGAATTCTTATTTGTGACATTGCTTGAAATGAATTTGCTTGAAAAGATTTGGTTTGCAGTCAATTTGGGGGCCGTGAGCAGCCTTAATCAGAATAAACATGGTTCATCAGTGTGATGAAAGCTGCATTGGATTTCAAAACATTGTCAAAAATTTTTAAAAATGTTGTTGCAGTATCTATTTACTGGCAGCTGGTGGCGCTCAGAGTTTGGCCAGTGCAGGACTTGACAGGACAGTGCTCCAGGCTACTGTATGATGTTTGATGCACTTTGACTCCAACCCACAGTTAATTATAATAATAATAAAAATCCTTGCATTTGATATAGCGCTTTTCATGTCTTCTAGACGTCTCAAAGAATATACTGCAAAGTGAATTCACTCCATATTTGTGGGCCAATTGCGCACAGCAGTGTCCCACAAACAGACGTGGATTGAATGACTTTAAAGTTTTTATTGGGTTTTTGTTTAGGTATTATTATCAAGCGTGTGGAGTAAGGAAACTTGCCCAAGGGTTCGCCCAGTCAGGGATCGAACCCAGGTCTCTTGCTTGCGAGACGAGTGCCCCAACCACTGAGCTACAGGACTCCCCAATTATGTTATTGAGAAGGAATTCTCAGATCATCCCAGGTTTTTTTGATTATATTTGCCGGGTTAACAAACAACATTGCAATGAATGCGGATTGGTAATAAATAATAACCCTTACACTTGATATGGCGCCTTGTCATGCCTTCGAGACGACTCAAAGCTCTTCACGGAATATACTGTAAAATGAATTGACTATATTTTGTGGAGGAAATGTGGCAGCTAATCACGCATGATTGGTATATGCATTACGGGGAGTTTAAGTGCTCCCAAGACACTACTACAAGAGATTTATATAAATGCAAGCTGTTGTTCACTGGGCCGTTGTATGGATTTAGTTCATCTTGGAAGGTTTACACTATGCACCCCGTTTGAAGCAGTTATCCTGCTGCTTGATAATGTGGGTTTGGGGGAATTTTAACGATTTATTGAGGATTTTTTTTCCCATTTGCCCTTCTTTTCCTACATAATAACTTTCCCGTTTCCTTTGCCATGGATGGATGGATGGAAGGATAGATTGGCAGACGCAGCCAACACACAAAATGGGGATGGGGCTTGCTGTCTTCTGTAAATACATTTGAGGAATTGTGGAATACTTTTTCCCCAGGATGGGTCGTTTGTTATTCAGAACCCAACTAAGGCTGCATTGATCCAGAGCTGTGTATGTGTGTTTGTGTGTGTGTGCGTGAGACTGTTTAATCCACACTAAATGGAAAATAAACACTGTCTGAAGTGTCTAATTTTAGTTGGATGTGTGGTTTGCTTTCTGTTCACTTCAGAGACATTAATTTCCATGTCAGTTTGTATCCACAGTATGACTTTGACTTAAGTGTGTGTACATATCGAGACTATGTACACAGCCCCCAACTGACACTCTAAGGTTGATATGTTAGACGTGCGGGTATTGGCAGTGTTTCCAGTTGTCATGTCATGAATATAAAATTAATTTCAGCTATTAGTCCCTTGCTATCTGGAACTCCACCCCTCTCCTGATCTGGTTTGCCCCCATCTTTATCTGACCTTAACATCCACCTAAAAACCTAGCTCTCGGCCACCACCTATAATAATCTTTGCATTTGATATAATGCATGATCAGGTCTTTTCAAGACGTCTCAAAGGGCTTCACAGAATATACCGTAAAATGAACTGACTGTTCGTCTTGTGGACGAAACGCGGCAGCCAATCACACACAGCAGTGTCTCACAAACAGCCGTGAGTTGAGTGACCAAATTATTATTAATATTATTTTTTTTGGAAGGAAATATCACCCCCGGGAAAGCGATCCAACAATCGGCTAATAACTGGGTTCCTGCTGATGGTTTGTTTGTACGATGTCACTGTGCACAAATTGGCTGCTGCGTTCCCCTACAAAGTGCACAGCCACTGCACTTTGTGGTATATCCTGTGAAGCGCTTTGAGACCTTCCTATTGATGTGATAGGTACCGTATCAGAAGCAAGGTTTATTAAATTTGTGGAGCTTCTGTATCTCAGTGGTTAGAGCACTCGCCTTACAAGTGTGAGACCTGTGTTTGAATCCACACGCCTAATAATAATTCCTTTATTGAAACACTGCCAATTTGTTTCGCCCACAAATATACAGTCAATTCACTTTACAGTGTATTCTGCAAAGTGCTTTGAGACGTCTAGAAGACGTGAAAAGCACTATATCAAATGCAAGGATTATTATTATTATTTATTATTATTATTAAAAGACATTATTTATAAATTAAGAGTTTCCAAACGGGGACCAGGCTGTTGCCTGTAGCCTCCGGCGTTTGGTTTGACTTTCTCCGTCCAGCTCTGCGACACAAATTGAAAGCTTCTCGCCGCTGCTGAAGGCCTGAAATGAAATGAATAGGCGGAAAAGGCGCGATTAATAACAGACGTTCAGTCCTGGCATTAAACCACTTTCACATTGGGAGAGCGATTGCCACGCATTTGTCAAGCGAACCCTGGGGGCAGCTGCCGTGACAAATGCAATTTGTGCGTCTTGTGCAGACAGTGTGACTGCTGCTCTTACCCTGCCCGGGAAAATAAAGAGGAGCTTTGCTTCACGTCCAGTTGATCTAATCGGACTGTTAATGCTGTCACTGGGCGGAAATTGAAGCATCCGTCATTTGTTCGGCTTTCTCTTCTCTTCCAGCAACACTCTGCAGGCCAGCTAGATAACACTACAATATAATAACCATATGAATAATACTAAGAACATGAATATAGTTAATAGCATTATTAACAATATAGGAATATTACTAAGAATATATTAACATTAGTAACAATAATCCTTGCCTTTGAGACAGCGCCTGTCGCATCAGGATATGCTGTAAAGTGAATCGACTGTGCGGTTTGTGGGCAAAACGTGGCAGCCAATTACGCACAGCAGTGGCCCACAAATAGTGGGGGATTGAGTGACCAAATTATTGTGTCTTCATTTTTTTTAAGGGATTATTATCCCTGGGGAGTGATCTGCCAATCGACTAACAACTGGGTCCTACTTACTGCTCGGCAGAGTAAGGAAAGAGTAAGGAAATTTGCCTGAGGTTTTGGCCTGCCCAGGAATTGAACCCAGATCCTCTCGCCTGCGAGGCGAGTACACTAACCGCTACCTTCCGGGACTCTCTGATCTCTGCTGCTCATCCAGGAGCCACTGATTACCTCACCTCAGCCTAATCGTGGTCCGACCAGTGGTTAAATAAGAAGAAATAAATGTACAAATTCAATCTGTCTGCAGAACAACAAGTGGTTTAGACAGGGCTGTTGGGGGTTAGGAGGTCACAGAGAGGGTGGGGTGTGGGCATGGAGGGTTTTGAAGGTGAGGACCAGGATCATAAATTGAATCCTCTGGGTAATGGGGAGCCAATGGAATCGGGCAAGAATGGGGGAGATAGGATCGTGAAGCTTGGATCGCTGGAGGACACAGGCCAGAGTTCTGGATGATCTACGGAGGGAGGGGTTGGGAAGGCCGACAAGCAGGGCAGCGGCGTAGTTCAGCTGGGACGTGATGAAAGCGTGAATGAGAGTTTCTGTGGCCTGAAGGATGAGGTAGTGGCGCAATCGGGCATTGTTACGGAGGTGAATCAATTAATCAAAACTTACATTTATATAGCGCCTTTCAAGTCGAAAGGACATCCCAAGGCGCTGTACAGTTAGGTAGGTAGAAGAGTAGTGGGGGAGGGGTCGGGGCAGGATGAAGGAAAATTGACTGTATATTTGTGGGTGAAAATATGGCTGGGATGTGGGGTCGGAAAGACAGTTGAGGATCGAACAAGACACTTAGGTTCCTCACTGTCCTTGAGGTTGATGCTGCCAGTTGGTGCGACGTTGCTGACGGGGATTAGTTGATGCGTTTCACTCGCATTTAAAAAAAACACAAGCACCTTACTGCTCCTGTCAAAAGCAGGCACGCCACAAATTACATCTCATGGAACAAGAAGGGGCACTGTTTGCGAACAGATGCTCTTCGGGTTTTTCTCCCCTGCGTTCAAATGTGTTGCTTTCCCGATCCACCTGACCAGACACTACAGAGTGTCAGTTAAATGTCCTCCTTTGTGTACTTCACTGAAGCCTGCAGGGATGTGTGTTCGACATGACACTCTGAGGTACCCATTGTGCAGTGCACAGATATAGCTACAATATCAGCAGGGTTCTGTTTCATTAGCCAGAGACATCCATACCTGCGAATAGCAGCATCCTGAGGGTTTCACGCACAGTCATCTGCCGCCCCCCTTGATATCACAAGGATAATTTGAAGGGTTTTTTTGTGGCAATTCCCCGCTCACCCCGTGAGTTCCTGGAGGGGCCCACGCTTCACTTGAAATAAAACAGCATTCAGAGTAACAGTGGAGTCCTGTAGCTCAGTGGGTTAGAGTGGCTCGCCTTCCAAGCGTGAGACCTAGGTTCGAATCCAGGCGGGTCAGGGCGAAACCTTGGGCAAGTTTCCTTACTCCACAAGCCTGATAATAGTCCCTCAAGGTAAAAAATAATAAACTGGTCATTTTCCATGTGTACAATTAGTTGCCGTATTTCACTCAGAAATATACATGCTTTAGAGTATATTGTATGAATATACTTTGAGACGTCTAGAAGACCTGAAAAGCGCTATATCAAATGCAAGGATTATTATTAGTAGTAGTATTATTATTATTATTATCTGGATTTAAATTCCCCCAATGCATTGAGCTCGTCGCTCCTGTCGGAAATAAAAACTTTACTCCAAATTATAAAATTGTAATTCAAATTTTATTCAACAGCACCATAAGATTACACTAAAATTTCAGCTAATCCTTGTGTTCGGTCAGCTGGAATATCGGGTTGACGATTCACAACAATTCATGTCAATGTAAGAATGTGAGAATCCACGCGGAATCCATTCTTTTTACCCCATTGAGGAATTCATTGGAACGTGTCACATGTAAATGTGGTAAGTGAACAGTTTTTTTTGGGGTGGGTGGGGAGCAGTGGAGGGATGGGAGTTGGGGGTGGGGTGGGGGGGGGGGGGGTGGTATCATTGCTCCTTTTAAGGGTACATTTTACCGTCACACACTGAAACAAGCACTAAAATAAGATTTTTTCTCATTAAAAAAATCGAGGCTCGCTTTCGTTTCGGAATCGGGATGGCAAATGCACCCACCTCAGAGGAAATGTTGGCGTGTGTTGAGCGAGTCTGCGTGCATGCGTGCGTGAGTGAGTGAGTGAGTCTATGCGTGTGGGTGCGTGTGAGTGTCTGTGAGTGTTCGCGAGAGGGTGTGAAGTGTGCGCGTGCATCTGAATGCGTGTAAAGAGAGTGTAAGTGAGAAAAGTGTTAAAACCAATGACAGTAGCGTTATTTTATGACCGATTTGACGTCTGTCCTTCCTGGTGAAGGGATGACAGAGGCTGCCGTTTGCACTGTCCGAGTTTCAAAGTATTAATATCCACTGGAGAAATGCACACAAGCGGGTTGTAATCACAACCAAGTCAAGGTCCACAAGTTTACAGGAATCTTTTCTCCCTCCCTCCCTCCCTCCCTCTCCCGCTCAAAAAACAACCAACGTGTTGTAATACAGTAAACTCTGCCGGGATAGGGATAGTGACAGCACAATGACCTTAAGAGGTCGTGACAAGCTAAGCCAGGGTATCAGGAGTTTACTGTAAGTTAATGTGAAGCAATGAGACTTCCCGGTTCATTCCAGTTGTATAAAATATGACCGTAGCTTTTCGTTTTGGAAAAAAACATTCTCTGCCACCACGAGACATCTCACGCATGGTTGAGAAATGTAATCGCTTCGTTTAATTGGCGTTCTCATGCACAATTACGAACCTTTTCTTTATTAAAAAAACAAAATCAACACCATACCTGCAGCCTTTAGCAAAACACACACACGCACGCACGCACACACATATTGTGGAACCGATTCTAACCGTAAACACATCGCTTTAGCAAGACTGAGATTTCTGCTTTATTGGAGCAGTTACTTTTGACTTCTGCCACCTTTCTACCCTGATCTACTATCGAGCCCCTAACTGGTCACTGTCTGTGAAGCTCTCCGAGGCACTCAAAGTACCAGCTATTGTTACTGCAATGCCATATTCTGAACCCTATTACTCAGAGGAAAGATACCCAGATTACATTTGATACCTTTCCCTAACGCCCTTCCTTGTTGTTAGAGGTGTAAAATCCCAGAAAAGGGCTATTTTGAGCAACCGGGGCGTAAAACAAAGTTCGATGACGATGCAGTCAGAAGGTGGGTGGTATGGGTGAGAGGGGTCGGAAATGTTTGAATGCATACCAAGTCGTGGCATTGAAATGAATATGTGCGGTGAAGCTCTGGGTAACGGCACATCCTCTGCATTAAGAGTGAATACACTTTTTTTATTTTAAAAGAAAAATCAGGGACAAGTTAGAGGTAGAGATTCCAGTCAGCGGCACGCGCAGCGACTAGAATGGGAGATCTCACAAGTGGCTGACATTGCCTTTGGCCGTGTGTGGAGAGCTCTCAATGGATTTTATTCCCTATAATCCTGGATTTTAAAAAAAATCATTACGGTTCACACGCCTGAGCCCTTACCCCGAGCGACGGGCGCTATGAAAATGCAAGTTGTTGTTGTTTTGCTGGAATGGTGAAAACATGGTAAAAGAGGACGATCTTCAGGCACAACCTGAAGATGGGGAAAGAAAGGAGTGGGGGGGTAAGGCAGAGGGATAGTGGGAGAATATTCCAGAGTTTCAGGGCGTAGTGGCTGAGAGGAGCTGTAACCAGTAAATGTGTCCAAAAGTGCTTTACAACTGAACCAAGCAATGCAATCCATTTCTCTACAGCAATGTAACAAATAAAAATAAAATAAATCTGGTTTACTCTGGTCCTATGCACAGGTATGATGGAATAATTAAATGCCCGGAGCCCTGAAATTCCACCTAGTCTTAGCCTATAATACCTAAAATGTTTTGGGAAAATTAAAAATTGTGCATAATTGCAGAAAACTCTTGAATTCAACCTTGGTTTGAGAACTGCTCTTCAAAAAAACAGGCCTCCCAGTTCTGTTGCCGCCTTACCCTTTAAGGCAAATGGTTTGACTGGGTAAGACTAGGCAGAATTTAGAGTCACAAAGGGGTCATCAGGGTGCAATATTGGGGTGGGTGGGGGGGGTGGGGGTCAATTTAAAAAAAAACTTAGCTTGAGAATAAATTATCTAATAGAAAATACAAACCTACATGCACACGCACAAACATTCCATACACACACACTCCACACACACTCACTCCCCTCAAACACGCAAATAGTTCAACAACAACAAACTACAACGACAAAATTACATTTATAGAGAGCGCCTTTCGCGTCGGGAAGACGTCTCAAGGCGCTGGGACATCCACAAACACACACACACACACCACACATGCAAACACAGCTCATACCCAAACATGAATTGACCAGCATTTTGGTGACTTCATCTCTGACGTACAATTCCTCAAAGTGACTTAAGTGAAAACCGCCATTGGGAAGACTGGATGTGCTGTGGTTTGGCAGCTAAAGCGAAGCCTCGCACATCCTGTACATGTAGTTACTCCAGATAGCTCGGAGCTACAAGTGCAATTGATTTGAATGTGGAACAGGCCATTGCACAACAGTTCTGTGACGTGGTTTGTTCCGCAGCGCTGTGATGGGAGGGGAAGTTAGAGGAGGAGGTGATGTGCCCGAGGAGGGTAGAGAGGGGTTGTGGGGGGGGGGGAGGGGGGGGGAGGGGGGGGGAGGGGGGGGGAGGGGGGGGGAGGGGGGGGGAGGGGGGGGGAGGGGGGGGGAGGGGGGGGGAGGGGGGGGGAGGGGGGGGGAGGGGGGGGGAGGGGGGGGGAGGGGGGGGGAGGGGGGGGGAGGGGGGGGGGAGGGGGGGGGGAGGGGGGGGGAGGGGGGGGGAGGGGGGGGGGAGGGGGGGGGAGTGTGTCACGGGGGCGGGGGAGAAATTGATGAATAATAATAATAATCATAATAATAAAAAGTAGCAATTATTTATTTAGGCAAAAATCACACCGATCTCCATGCATTTACGTTAATCTGATTATTCACTGAGATAAATAGCACCTTCTTTACTACTAGTCTTTGCCTGACTAAGATGGATGTGAAAGGCGCAATACGAATGCAAATTTGTGTGGTATTGTTCCATCTATCTATCTAGTGTGCTTTCCAGTGATCTTGAGTGCGTTGTATTAAAGGGAATCTCTCTGTAGCATCTGTCTTAAGAGAGTGTGTATCTCTCTTTCTCTCTCTCTCAATAAATGCCTCATTAATCCAACCCTGCCATGTGCCCCTTACTTTCTCAATTGCCACCTGCAAGCAAGAGGTTCTTTTAAACATGGAACAACTGCCTATGTTGCCTTTGCTTGTGGCTGAGCCGTTGGTTGATGGGTTTATTAGCTGCCTTTGTCTGCTCAACAGTGGTGCAGATTTGCTTTTCCAATGGCTCAGAAGAGTTTTGTAAAATAAATCTGACACAATTTCCATTCTCTCCAAATCCTAATCACGGGCCAGGCTGCCTGGCCTGTCCTCAAACGGCTCTGGGGAGTCCAACGGACCTGCCCAGAATACGATAAGGCGCTGTATCAAATGCAAGTGTTATTATTAATAACAACACTGCAGATCCTATGGTGGGCAGCCAGGCTGGTTCCCTGTATCTAGTATTAATTTTCTATTTCCAGCTGTGCTGACTTGACTCAAGAGTGCTACAAACCATGCGATTTTCAAACTGCATTCGCACCAACTCACACATTGCAATATCTCATATATATATGTAATATACACATATATATAGATACACATAAAGATACTTTAATGCCAGGCTACAGTGGGAATGGAAATAACGCTAACCCTGTCTTTGAGACAACTCTCTTGTCTAAACCCAAGTCATCACATTCCAGCACTGATTAGGGCAAAGTAGCAAATCTTACACTATTGCAATGTGTCTTCAAACCTAGATACGCGATCTTCCGTGACTATGGGCTACAGCGAAGGGGAGTGGGAAGGAATGGGTAATAGCAGCTCGGCAGAAGGATTTCTTGTTTAGAGAAACCCCTCAGAAGGATAGGTAAGACAAACCATTGAGTAGTTGTTTGACTACCTTCCATCTACCCACCCCTTCCCTTCCTCTCCACCAGGGGTGGGGTGGACTGGGGTAGCGGAGGGGTGGGTGGGGGGGATAGGGGGAGGAGGAGTTACTGTGCTTTAAAATCTGTTGCAAAATTAGCTTTTGCAACAAAAACATCGTTTTTATTTTAAAAAAAGGAAGAAACATTCTGCCCGTACACCCGATAAAATGAGTTCACATTTACTATCAGCCACTGACAATGAATGGGAAATTCTCCTCCACAACCCCCACCTTCCACTCCGCACCCCGCCACCCTCTCCTCCCACACGAGATAGATCTGAACACAGTTGGGTAAAAAATAATCGGTGCAAAAGAAAACCTTTGATGACTGTTTGTCCATTGCAGCTTTCAAATTCATCCTCTATCATGGATTCCCCAGTAACAGCGGAGGGATCTCTGCATTTTTCTACCCCCCGATCATCGTGAAATGGGGAGTTCTGAGTTTTGTTTCATTGTTATCATTGAGTCGCTCACTTTCCGAGGCTTAAGACTCAAGATGATTTACGTGAGAATGGGACGCTTCAACAGCGCAATAAAGCTACTGCAGGGAACAGAAAGCTGCCGTTAAGAGGACAAAGGGGGATATAAAAGGACTTTGTTATGATGAGGAAGCACACAGAATGCCTAACCAGCACAGCTCAAAACAAACAGACACCTACACGGCAATGTACAGTAGGATTTAACAATATTCTTGTGTCTCATTTGGGGGGGGCCGGGGGTGTCCAAACAAAGGCTAGTGCAGTCCTGCCATTTGCCCACAAAACACCAGTCACTACACTTCACAGTTAAATCATGTGAAGCGCTTCAAGATGTCCAGAATTTGGCCAATTGTTGAACTCAGTTTTAACTTTGAAGCCGATTTTCTGTCCAAGAACTTATAGAATCATGAAATATTATAGCACAGAAGGAGGCCAATTAGATCCCCGTGCCTGTGCCAGTTTTTTGGAGAGCCACCCAATCAGTCCAACTGCCCAGCTCTTTCCCAATATCCATGCAAATTTTTTCTTTTCAAGTACGTATCCAATTCCCTGTCTGAAAGTTGTTATTGAAATCTCTTTCCATCACCCTTTCAGGCAGTGCATTGCCAACCGTAATAACTTTCTGTATAAAATAAATTCTCCACATATCCTGTCAGGATCTTCTGCCAATTATCTTGAATCTATAAGAAACATCTGTGACAGGGGCTTCAAAATGAAAGTTGCATTCAAGTTAAGAATTTTGCCAATTTCTCGACACTCACTCTGAGAAATCAGTAAATCTCTGAGATGCAACTCAGTGTGAAGGATGGATTCTGTATAAATGCAAATCGTTGTGAATCTAATCTCCGGGCAGGATTTCTAACCAATGATGCCAACCTCTAGTTACCCAATGCAGACTGAATTTGTATATTAGACTAAATTCTGTTCAGCAGACACCAAACCTTCTCACAGCAAATTTCCTGCGTGTATCTTTGATGCTCAGCTATCAGTCAGACAGTCAGTCAATCTGCTGTTGCCCATATTGTGGTTGATGCATCAATAGATAACGTGGTAATATTGCATTTTGATTCCCCGTTAATTAAAAAAAATAGGCTTGAGTGTGCATGTGAGAGTGAGACAGAGGTGGGAGAAGTCGTGGGAGGGTTGGAGGAGAGCGAAAAGACATGGTGAAGGGCAAGGAGGGCAAGATAGAAAGAGCTGTCAAGCAGAATAGGTAGTGGTAGGGCAGTGGTGGTGGGTAGTGGCGGGTGGGGGGGGGGGGGGGGTGACCTTATTTCTCAGTGAGTGAAAGTTGGATGATGCGTTCCAGTTCTTCCTCCTCTTGTCTTTTCCACTTCTCCATCTCCGTCTGCTCCTTGGCAGAGAGCTCCATGGCCAGTCTCAGCTGCTCATCATAGCTGGAGTATAGCTGCCTGTTGGGAATGTGCCGGGGGCTGGACTGGCTCAGGATGTTGTGCTGTGGAGTCCTGAAAGTGCCAATTGACATTGTTAGAACCAACGGCGCAACAAGTTGACAGTGCGTACTCGCCAGTGCTTAATAATAATAATAATACTGCACCCACAAAATACAGTCAATTCACTTTCCAAAATAACTTGTGAAGACCTTTGAGATGTCTCGACGATGCGATAATACCCTATATCAAAGGCAAGGGTTAATATTAGTACAGTATTATTATTACAATTCTGCTGTTGTCTATGAAATGGGAAAAACTTGGCTGATTTTGCTCTCGGTTGCAATCACTTTGTTCGAAACCTGATACTTTTGACATGACAGTGACAAGTGAAAAAAAAATCTAGAGTAGAAATATGTGAGCCCCAGAATCACAGATCATTGATATTTCCTCGATTGGGTGAAAGCACTAGCCTACAGCTCAGGAACTTTTCTTTCAGTCCGCAAATCTCTGGTGTGGGAGGAAAAGCCCTGACAGCAATACAGGAAATTCCTCTTCACGTCACTTTGTCCATAAATAGGTCCAACACGATGAAATTACTGGAAGAGATGTGGTGGCATTTTGTGCATCAGGAAACGGGAAAATGGAAATGAGGAATATTTCCTAGTCTGGCATCCAATGACCGCATCAAGACGTCCTGTAGCTCAATGGTTAGAGCGCTCGCCTCACTAGTGGGGTGGATTCAATTCCTGGGGCAGGGCAAAACCTTGGGCAAGTTTACTTACTCAATGTATCTCTGTTTACCCAGTAGTATATAGGAACCCAGTTGTAGATCATGAGAACAGACCTCGTACAAAGCGAGAAAGGGAGGGAGTGAATCGGAGGAACTCCGGGATCAAGGTCCTAAGAGTGGGGGGCAGATAGGTGGTGGGGCGAGCAGGGTGGGGTGGGGGGGAAGCATGAAGCAGGCCAGTACCCACCGAGTACCCACCTAATAATCGTGTAAATCAGACAATCATTTGTAAAACATCATCGACATTTATTGTTGCAGAGAAACAATTCAATCTATCACTAAAAGCTAAAGCCTACAGATCCAAAAATGCCACCTAGTCTTAGCCCCAAAGACCAGTTTGTCTTAAAATATGTAGAATTGAGGAAAATCCTTAAACCCGGTCTCAATTTTGGGAGAGTGCGTGGAAACCCGGCTTTGAGGCCGAGTTGAAGAATTTGACTGCAACAGAAAAAAACGATTAGAGTCACCGGTTCAAAGGCACCTTAAACCCAGCAGACACAGAACAGAGAGGCCATAACCCCAGTGCTGTGATATACCTCAATAGGAATAACATCATTCTTGCCCACCACTGGCCTTAGGGTTGTAGAAATTAAGAAGGAGAAGGAGGATTCATGCAATCGAGTCCGCACTGGCTCGCATTCAACCCCAATGCCCTGCCTCATTCCCATTCTCCACCAAAGCCTCTATCTCTCCCACAAAATACACAGCCAATTCACTTTACAGTACATGCTGTGAGGCGCCCGTTTTACACTGTTCCTCAACTTGTTCTGCCAATGCACCTCGTAAAGTATAACAATGATATTACCATATCGGGAATAACAGCACCATTGGCCGAGAGAGAAACAGAGAGAGCGAGAGGGATAGACGGAGAGAGAGAAGAGAGGAATCATTTCAAAGCCAGGGAGTTATCGGTGCCCTCCAATTCTTACCTTCAACCCTTTTGAGTACAGAAGGACTTTTATTTTTTATCTTCTGAAAAACAAACATTTTGTTTAAACCAGATATAAATATGAATTTATATAGAATTTTGTTTCCCCCCGAAAAAAACAGAAGAATCACATCATTGATTATTTTGTGTGTGTGGGTGGGCTGGCAAATAGAGAGAGTGAAACAAATTAAAAGAGACAATGGAACAAGGGAATTGTCTACAGAAAAAAAACGACAGAGAATAGAATATGTGAAATGGACCTCATGATACAGGATACACTAAAAGTGATGGGAGAGTTTGAGCCTTGCACTACTTTTGCACGTGATTTGGTGTTATGTGGTGCTTCCTCTCACTGATAGAATAATAATAATCCTTGCATTTGATATCGCGCCTTATCACGTATTCGAGACGTCTCAGAGCGCTTCACAGGATATACAGTAAGGTGGACTCACTGTGTATTTCGTGCAAATTGACTGCTTCGTTCGCCTACAAAATACAACTGCTTTATATCCGGTATATCCAGTGAAGCACTTTAAGATGTCCTCCTGCCATGAATTGTGTGATATCAAACTCAATGAGTATCATTATTACTTTTAAAACGGGGGAGTTTAGGAGAAACCGCTTGATGCAGGAGGCGGTGGGAAAATGGAACTTGCGGCAGGAGTGAAAGCAGAAGCTCCTGTAGCTCAGTGGTTAGAGCACTCGCCTTACAAGCCTTACAAGCGGGACCTGAGTTCAAATCCAGGCCGATCAGGGCGAAACCTTGGGCAAGTTTCCTTACTCCACACGCCTAATAATAATCCGTCACAAAAAAAACAACAATAATAAATATTGGTAATTTTCAATCCACGACTGCTGTGCGCAATTGGCTGCCGCGTTTCGCCCACAAATATACAATCAATTCACTTTACAGTATATCCTGTGAAGCACTTTGAGACGTCGATGAGATGCGAAAAGCGCTACATCAAATGCAAGGATTATTAATATTTATTAATATCATTACCGTGTTCAAGAGGAAATCTGGTATCAGACACTGGGGAGAGAGGTAAGGTAATAAGGGTGGGGTATGGAGAGGCGGGGGTGGGGCATTAGCAAGGGAGGAGGTGTGGAATATAAACACCGGCTAAACGTCAAGCGACAAAAAAAAAACGCAGCTGGATCGAGAATTAAACCAGCCTCGCATCGGAAACATTGGCTCATTTAATTAATGAATTCAGGCTAGAAAATACGTCACTGACCCAAATATTCTTGGTAGACAATGCCCTGGTTGGGTTTGGAATTTGGATCGTCATATATTTAGAAAAACAGCCAAGAGACAAGAGAGGTGGATGTTTTTCTCTGCCTCCGACACATTGGTTCTGCCCTCTATTGCACAGAGCAGATTCTGTGAGCAAACACAGCCTTTATAAAGCTCTTCATTGTCCACCAACCCTGTTGGTATTCAGCATGTTGTATCCCTCCAAGCAATGTCACCTTGTGTGCTCTTGCTTGGTGTAATAACATGATCTGAGGCTTTAACACATAATCGTTTATGTATATTTAGCTCGGCCAGGGTCTCTGGAAGAACACTGTCCGTTTGTGAGGAAAAATATCCCTGACTGTCCAGCGTCTTGGGACGTCCTCCCGGTGTGAAAGGCTCTTTACAAATGTGATTTTGTTGTTGTTGTTCTTGTAATCCTATAGGACAAAGAGCTCTTGACATAAAAATACCCCTTGCAGTTGGTACATCGCCTTTCGCATTGCGAGGACATCTCAAAGCACCTCAGGGATGTACTCTGGAGGGAATGGAGATTTGAGTAGATAGCTCCAATTGAATGGTGATGGTGGGAGAGGAAGGAAGGAGGACAATAATAATCCTTGCGTCTGACATCGAGCTTTTCACGTCTTCTAGAGAAAGAGGCGCCGATAACTAAATGGAGAAATCCTCTTAGCTGTACACATTCAATGATTCCGAGCGCATTTACAATAATAATACTCCTCACATTTGATTTTTACAAGGTTTTTTTTTACGAGGGAAATGGCCTGAAATAAATAATTAATCGTCGCCAAAATCTAAATGATTTCAGCATCTGAGTGTATCAGCCACAATTGGCTGGGGAGTGAAAACTATTTTTAAAAAAAGGTTTCTCCAAGATTTATACAATCTGTGCCTCAAATTAATAACCCTTTACTGTCATTGACAATGCAACAACCAGAGATAGCTTATTCAAATATGAATAAGGAATGTGGGAAGCTCTGGTTGTTTTGTTAGACGCTCTTCTAACTTTGCTTAGAAGTCTCCAAATGGCTCAAGGCAAGTGTGTGGCACTTGCAGATTTTTCTGGTGTGTTTGTGCGTGCAGCAGAGGTGGGGGTGGGATAGGGCAGTGGGTTGGTGAGAGAGGGAGGAGGGGTAATATTGTTGGAGGAAGTGGGAGAGAATGTGTTGGGTGGGGGGGGGAATGTGGGTGGGGAGGGGGAAGAAGCGAGTGATTTAAAAACCGATGCTCCTCTGAAATTTGCCAGTGGGGTGGGCAATAAAAACACACCTACACACATGCACAGAAGTCCTTCAGCCCTCAAAGGGTTAGTTTGCGAGCGGGTATAGGCGCAAATGGTCAACGGCAAAGCCCTGGGGGTGGGGGGGCAACAACAGACATAAACGGTGACTCACTGTGCAAAGTGCCGGGTTGTAGTAAAACACCCTCTCCCCATCCCACTCCCCCACATCCCAAACGGGTGGAGATTTCCCAGCAGTCAATTTACAGACACAGCTTTTTGAGTCCTTTTGCAAATGCATTCCCTGCATTGGGATCAGAATGCGTTCCATTCAATGCATTTCAGATTGATCTGCAGCCTCGCAGCCAACCGTTCACAATGAATGCATTTCAGTAACTCTCTGAATATCATTAACGATGTTGGCTTGATGTGGCTCAAACGGGGGTTGGGGAATGGGAGTGTGCGGGGATGAGGTTTCTCCAAATCTACTTCTTGAACCATGCCATTCCCCCTCCCCCACCACTCTCTCTCTCTCTCTCTCTCTCTCTCTTTCTCTCTCTCTCGTACTCTCTGCCGACTGTGAAGAAAGAGAGCAAGCTCAAAGACAACAAGCAGAAAGGGAGCAAGGAAAAACACCTTTCAAATATTCCATCTATGCGTTAGAGGGATGGATGGTAACTAAGCAATAGAGCAATATGTTGGGATTAGTGCATCCCTCCAGAACACTGTACCTACAACAACAACTTGCATCCATACAGCGTTCTGATTAAAAAAAAATTAATGAGTGTTTTTTGATAAAAAATCATCTCCCCATCGCAGCATCAGCTGTCATTTATTTTCAATGGGTATCGTACCACTTGGTAATTACCCTCTAGGTAAAGAAATAATCTCCTGAAATTGCTCCCTTTTGCAAACTCTAAACCCGTCTCCTCTTCTTCTACCGCCTTTGTGCATCAGAGAGTAGATTTTAAAGCAGGTATCTGAGGTTTAATGGTTTGTTGTGGACCAGCAAGATTATTTGGATTTATCTAAGATGATCCTGAACACAATTGCGACGCTTTTTGACAAAGCCTGAGGCTTTGTGATCCACCCTGAAATCATTTCGTTTGCTACATTTCGAATTCCCCAAGGAAAACAAAAACGGAAGCCTGCAATGTGTTCACCAAAGCAAAGGACAAAGTGTCTGAACATCGACATCAACACCCTGGGGTAATGTTATCGCAGGAATTGGGTGCTCATTGTGCCAAAGCGAGTGAGTGATTCATTCCCCGGGCTGTGTACTACCTTTCTCCTTTCCTTGCTTCACAAGTCATAGGATGCGTTCCTGGCTTGCTGTTTGTCAGTGCTTCCCAGATGGTCACCTGAGTGAGAGAGAGAGAGAGAGAGTGAAAAAAAAATCAAAGAAAAGCAAACGAAGAAAGTTAGGCTATCAATCAAGTCATAGCAATTGGCGTTTCGCCCACAAAATATACAGTCAATTCACTTTACAGTATATTCTGTGAAAACGCTTTGAGACGTTTCGAAGATATGGAATTCTCTACCCGAAAAGGCTGTTGATGGTCAGTCCTTGAACATATTCAAGACTGAAATTGATAGATTTTGTATGGATAAAGGGATTAAGGTATATGAGGATAAGGCTGGTAGGTGGAGTTAGATTAGAAGATCGGCCATCTTCTAAGATAATTGGCAATAGAATCGGAGGGGAGCTGAAGAGGTGAAACGATCTTGAGAGTTGTTACAATCTGGAATGGAATGGCCTCGTCCGCCGTCCGGTCAATTGCCAGAGCTGTCCCACCTGATCGAACTCTGTCCCGGCTTCCAGCAGACTCTGTTGGATAGCAAACTGCAGCAAGTCATCATCCTCCTCCCTCAGGGAATCCCTGTTTCCACCAACCACGGTGTAACCCCTGGGCGTCTCGAACAGCATCGGGTCCATGTCACAGCCACGGCACGAAGCTGTTAGGGAAAACCCGACCGAGTTCAGTCAACTCAAAAATAAAAACAAGAATAAAATTGGTCATTTTCAATCCACGACTGTTGGGGGCAGACGCTGCTGTGCGCAATTGGCTGCCGCATTTCGCCCACAAATAAACAGTCGATTTGTTTTTATATATATTCTGTGAAGAGCTTTCAGACGTGAAAACGTGAAAGAAGACGTGAAAACCGCTATATCAAATGTAAGGATTATTATTTTATTATTATTATAACTCCATTCGTTCGTTCAGCCACTATGCCGTGAAACTCTGGAACTCTCTCTCTCTCTCCCTCCCTCCCTGCCTCCCTCTCTCCCTCTTTTAACTCTCTCCCTCCCCTCCTGACTCTCTCCCATCCTTCCCCCGCTACCCTTCTCCTCTCCCTTGCTCGGGTCCCGACCTGACTGTCCAGCGCCTTGGGATGTCCACCCGACGTGAAAGGCGTTCCGTGAATGTAATTTTCTTGTTGTTGTTGAGGCTGATTCAATACCTACTCATGGAGCTGGAGCTGCTGATGCTGGACGTGTCGCTGCTGGGAGATGGTGTCTCACTGTTTGGGCTGCTCCGAATGGAGCTCACGGCCTCATCGCAGCCGTTCAGGTTCCCAAAGGTGATACGAGCGTTCAGGATATGGAAGATTGGAATTTCTGCAGAGGGAGAGAGAGAGAAACTGCCTGATCCACTGTTCCTCTTTGAACAGTTTAGCCAGTTAAGGTTGGATGATGGCAAATCGTTATGGGTTAAGCCAAGACAACAACGACAACAACAACTTGGATTTATATAGCGTCCTCACTCCACGCTGGACGGTGTCTCAGAGCACTTCTCAATAACAGATCCCGGGGCCAAGCCTTTCAAGTCTTTAGCCGAGACTTGAAAATAGGAAGAGAGGGGGGCGAGGCGAAGGGAGTGAGGAAGGGAGTTTCCAAGCCTCGGGGCGAGGTGGCTGAAGGCATACCCACCGATGGTTGAACGGAGGATTCGGGGGATGAGGAGGAGGCCACGGGTGGTGTTGTGAGGAGAGAGAGGTCAGAGAGGTAGGGGGGTGCAGAGCAGTGGAAGGATTTGAAAACAAGAGTGAGGATCTCTCTGAGAACAGGGAGCCAGTCATTCTGGCAAGGCCTGAGGTAATCAGGGAGCGAAGTTTGGTTCAGGTGAGAGTGCAGGCGGCAGAATTTTGGATAACCTGGATTTTATGAATAGTAGCGGAGGGGAGTCTGGCGAGATGGGCATTTTGTGGGTGCAAACAGGGTGTGCGCTCAAAGAACCTTGCTGTTCAGTTGCTTACCTATCTTGACCGGGAACCCTGGCGGCAGCCGAAGAGTGATGAAATCCCTAAGTTTAGCAAACAGTGCATTGCTTATTGCCATGAGGTCAATGATAGGAGCTACTTGCTCCGAGAGAGACAACGGGTGATCTTCACATAGCCAAAGCTTGGCTTTGAACCTTGAGGGAGGCACAAGGAGAAAAAGCACAGCCACTTTACTATCTCAATGTTCTCCTCCACTGGCGCAGTCGAAGACCCTTTTAACGGAGAGAGACGCGCGATGAACACAATGTTCTCTTGAGCAGAACATCAAGATTTGTTTGAAATAGGACTAAATGTATCTTTGCCTCAACCCTTCCTGTTCCAATCGCTGATCCAACAGTCTCAACTTTTAGCTCCTTAAACTAAGCTCTCAATCATAGGCTCTTCAATTGGGTCACGATGCAGTTGCTGTAAAGCTGGTAGACTTGCATTGGGTTACGGGGCTGGGTTGGGGGGGGGGTAGAGGGAGAGGTTAGTTGTGGAGTCCTGTAGCTCAGTGGTTAGAACACTCGTCTTACAAACGTGAGACCTGTGTTTCCAATCCAAGCAGGTCAGGGCAAAACCTTGGGCAAGTTTCCTTGCTCAATACACCTAATAGTAATTTACTTTAAAAATTTACTTTAAAAAAATTGCATTAAATCAATAATTTCAATCCACAACTGTTTGTGGGACACTGCTGTGCGTAATTAGCTGCTGCCTTTCGCCCACAAATACACAGTCAATTCACTTTACAGCATACTCTGTGAAGCGCATTGAGACGTCTAGAAGACATGAAAAGCGCTACATCAAAATGCAAGGATTATTATGAACATGAGAATTAGGAGCAGGAGTGGGCCATTCGGCCCTTCGAGCCTGCCCAACCATTCATGGCTGATCTTCTCACCTAACTCTAATTTTCTGCCCTATCCCCATATTCCCTAATCCCTCTATTTTTCAAAAATCTATCAGTCTCAGAGATTATTATGTTATGATAGTTGTATATAGCAAACAGCTGCGCATAAATGAACCAAGCTTTGACCTACTTCTGTGTTTTTGTGGTGAGCTCCATGGGACGTCCAATGTCTCGGTTTCCCAGCTCAAAGTTGGTGTTGAAGTACTCCTCTGGGGTGATGGATGTCGGGTTGGTATTGCTGAACGTTTGTGTGATGAAGGCCTGGAGAAGGGAAAGAGATGGCTCTTTGCGTGAGGGCGAGTGTGATATCCACATGACAGCGGTGCTCAGCCAGGGAAGGGACAGACTCTCGCGACGCTGGGAGGAATCAAAAGGGAGTGGGGACGACGACAAAGTATTCAATTCCTAAATTCAGTCCCACTTTGGGATACCTGGCAAGGCACAGGTTCCAAATCCAAATGAATTTTTGTCCAGGGCTCTTAAATTCTGAGACTACCACTCTGCAATTTTGAGTTGTACAGCAACAGCGATGTGCAGTGATACACAGGGACCTGCGAGCGGGGTAGCGCGTCAGAGCAAAAATTGACTTTAAAAAGGGGTGCGATTTGTGAAGGCGTACATCAAGGAGCAAGGCCTCTCATACTGACCCCATTGTGTGGCCCAACATGTTGTTCCGCGATGCCCAGGAAAGACTGCAGAGGAGTTTTACAGCCTGCAAAAGACAAGGCCCGACTTTTATTCCTGTGGGTTCTGAGGTTAACAAGAGTGTACTTTGGCGCAGTAAATAATAATAATAATAATAATAATAACAATCCTGCGCATTTGATTATGGCGCTTTTCACATCTTCTAGGCAGACGTCTCAAAGCACTTCACAGAATATACTGTAAAGTAAATTGACTGTATATTTGTGGTCGAAACGCGGCAGCCAATTGCGCCCAACAGTGTCCCACAAACAGACTTGGATTGAAATGAGCAATTTAAAAAGAAAAAAATTGGGGATGGATTATTATTAGATGTTTGGAGTAAAGAAACTTGCCCAAGGTTTCGCACTGACCTGCCTGGATTCGAACATACGTTTAACACTCGCCGTGCTCTAACCACTGAGCTAGAGAACTCTATGGGATTGTTCTCGAGTTGCGAGGGAAATTGTTCCTTCCCTTCACGGCTAGATGTGGAGGGCATTGCTCTGTGTGAATTGGCTGCCTAAAAATATATACAGTCGATACCCACTTTGACAACAATTACTCGTGAAGCGCTTTGAGTAACCTTCGACTTTACAAAGTGCAAGGACAAATGTGGGCGTCACTTAAATTCTCGCAAGATTCTTTCTCGATGATTTAAAATATTACATATATAGTTCTGCATTAGGAAAGCAACAATGTTACATGAAATTGTATTATTTTTTTCATTATCACTGAGATAAACGGGATTGGTATCAAATGGATTGGAATTAAAGTCTTTAGGATTAATTGGAATAGTGTTAATGGGATTCGGATTTATGGGATCAGCATCTGAGCTGGACATCAGGTGCCTGCAGAGTCTCAATTAATCCATCGCGCACACACATGGACAGATACACACATAATGATACACACACACACACAAAGACACACACAATCAGACACAGCCTCAGTCCACCAGTCAGCCATCATTAGCACTCTGGGAGTTTCTCCCTTTACAGTTTCTGACTTAATACAAGATCATCTAGCTGAAAACATTATGGAGTCCTGTTGCTCACTGGTTAGAGCACTCGCCTTACAAGTGAGAGGCCTGGGTTCGTTTCCAGGCAGGGCAAAATCTTGGACAATTTTCCTTCATGCCTGATAAAAACCTTAAAGAAAAAAACCCAATAGTAAATTGGTCGTTTCAATCCACGACTGTTTGTGGGACCCTGCCGTGCACAATTGGATGCTGCGTTTTGCCCACAAATGTACAGTGAATTCACTTTATAGTTTATTCTGTGAAACACTTTGAGGCATCTAGGAATCTTTGAGGAATTATAGGATTATTATAGGATTATTTACTATTATCTCCAACCCTCCCACCACCACTCCCCGAGCCAACTCGGTTTGAAGAATAGTACGATAATAGCATATGAAATAATCCTTGCATTTGACATAATGCCTTATCGTGATGTCAAAACGTCTCAAAGCGCTGCACAGTCTTGTTTTACTGCGTTATTGATTCACCCACCGAATGAACACCTTCCAAGATACAAAGTTCCTGCGCTTTACAGCCGGGATTATCATTGCGCTATGTGCAATGTTCAGCTTGTCACGCCATTCCAGTTTCACATCAGTAATGGTTCTTGTAGAAGTAACGTGTGAGTCTCTCTTTCTCCCCCCACTCCCCCCCCAGCCCCCCATCCACCCAGCCCCACGCCTAAATATTATGCAGTATTTCCATCAATCTCGTTTAGCCTGAGTGCATCTGACTGACAAAACGCACCATCTGCCAGACACTCAAGTCACGTTTCAGCAGAAAGAAAATCTCTTCAGAGTCATCCTCACATCAGCCGAGCTGTACTGTATTCAGACGGACATCCCACATCTCGCACAGAATGACATCTGAAGTGCCGTTGGCTCATCAGCATCTAAACGGACCATGAAGCAACATCATGTCTGGTCTGGTTCATTAAATTCATGTCAGGGATTAGAATTGCAAAGAGTACACGACTCGGTTCAGCTTCGGCAGCGTATCTCTGATAAAGAATGATAATAATAATAATCCTTACGTACGATATAGAGCTATTCAAGTCTTCTAGACGTCCCAAAGCGCTTCACAGAATATACCGTAAAGTGAATTGATCTTGATGGGGCAATTGTCCCACAAACACCCACAAATATAGAGTCAACTCACTTTACAGTATATTCATATTACAGTATTTACAGTATATTCTGCGAAGCGCTTTGAGACTCTAGAAGATGTGAAAGGCGCCATATCAAATGCAAGGATTATTATTATTATTAAACTGTTGTGGATTGAAGTGACCAATTTTTTTCTTGAGGTAATATTATCAGGTGTGTGTAGTAAGAAAACTCGCCCGAGGTATCACCCTGTCTGTAATCGAACCCAGGTCGCTCGCTTGCAATGCGAGTGCTCTCACCACTGAGCCACAGGACTCCACGATCCAGTGATGCGATCCGCGCCCGCGTACACGACAATTTGCTTTTAGTTCTTCGTTCCTTTCGGGAGTTGTATTTTTTTTCCAAAAGTTGCTCGAGACAAAGGCTTTAGTTACCTTTGGTTTTGCTCTTGTTTTGATCTGACAGGTGTTCTGTTCTTGTCCTGGTAACCAGCTCCACATTTGAGGCTCCGTACACCTGGAAAAGCAAGAGAGAACAATTCATTTCTGCTTCACGCCAGAATGTGCACAGAACTTGCAGGCGCCAAGAGATAACCCCAGTGGAGGAAACTTTCTGTTGGTTGCTCAGAGAGTGAAATCTCACAATAAACTACTACTAATAATAATAAGAACAATCCACACGTTCAAGAATGCGGTTGTTAGTTTTTTGGTCGGTCAGGGTATCGGGGGTTACGGGGAGAAAGTGGGAAATTAGAATTGGAAGGATTAGTACAGGGACAGATCAGCCATGATTTAATCAAATGGAGGAAGAGGCTTGAACGGCCTGAGTGGCCTACTCCTGTTCCTTATTTTCCTACAATAACAATGATATTAATAATGTTGACACTCCTTGCATTGCTACAGAATCTTTCTCATCGGGGACCAGGATATCACTGAAGGTTATCGATGTGATAAGGCGCTGCTGTGTCAAATGCAAGGATTATTATCAGGATTCTTGTTAAACCATTACCTTGGATTCGTATCCATTGATCATTTCAGTCTTCTCGCTCCTCCAGCCCAGTATTCCCGATTTATTTCTGTCAGCGGGAAAATAAAATCAGGGCAACATCAGATTTTTAAATAAAAGACACATAGCTCTCGCATTCAATAATTTTAGATTCAAGCACTTGGGAATTTATATCTGCGGTTTAACACTCTGGTTCCTTTTTCATAACTGCCGATAGGAAAGGAAAAATTGGTTCTGATTTAAAGAGAGATTAAACCATTTATAATAAATATAATAAATAATCCTTACGTTTGTTTATATAGCGCTTTCCACGTCTTATCGATGTCTCAAAGCGCTTCACAGCATAACAACAACTTCCCAAGGTTGGGACCAGAGCAGGTGGGGAGGGGTCGTGGTTGGGGGAAGGAAAGTAGGAAAATTAACTGTATATTTGTGGGTGAAACACGGCAGCCAAATTGCGCACAGCAGTGTCCCACAAACAGTCGTGGAAGTGGGGCCAGGGGAGAAAAGGGGAAAAGAGGATAAAGGGGAGAGGAAGCTGAAGATTTGCCACAACACTGCATCCACTGTTAAGACCAAAGTAGTCTGAAGCTAAAAGCCTAGAAACATAAACAGTCACAGGTAACAAATTCTTAAATCTCTAGTTTATTGGTTAGAGCACTCGCTTTGAGAAGTCAGCTCGTCTGACTTGTACGCATACTAGTTATCTGCAAATCTGCACTATGCTTTCCTTAACCTTTGGTCAGCACTCATGAGCCTGTTTAGCAATAAGAGGAAAACAGGAGCGATGTTATGACTTTTAGGACATACCATTGTTCGGTTGTTTGACCAAACTGACGCCTATACTGCCTTGTTGTTGCATAGAAAGCTCTAGGCTTGTTTATCATATTTTACTACAAGGCTATGATATTATTGTTTATCATATTTTACTACAAGGCTATGATATTATTGTAAGCTCCAGGCTTCGAGGCTTCGAGGCCTATCTTGTTATTAGAAAGCTCTAGGCATATCTTATTATTGTACGCTACAGCTGGCTTATGTCTCATTGACTACAAGGCTACGATGTTTTTATGATGCAGTTGCAAGACCATGTTGTTTATAGCCCGGCATGAGTCATGTGGCGAAAAATGTATAACTACCCATGTAAAGGTTGCTCTATGTGTACACTTGGAGTAGACGGACGAGAGTCTGTACCTAAGGTGTACACCGCTTCGCGAACGCTTAATAAACTTGTTGAACTACACACCCAAGTCACATATTTGTGAACAGAACCACCAACCAAGGTACCGAGACAAATTAGTTTCACATTTGGCGACGAGGATGGGATCTCGTGATGACTGAGGCAGTGTGTCGACAGCGGAACAATCCCTGAGTTTTTACCTAAGTGAAATTGGCCACCACAGTGAGTATATCATATATGAATACTCTCAGTGTTTTTCACCTACGTAATTAAACCTGTGGATGCCTCAACTGTAAACATAACTGACAGTCGTTAATGAGATCAAAATTGTAAAAGTTGGCGGGTGTGTACTTACGGTGTGCATTGGTTAAAAAGCACAGGTAATGTTGGTTGAAAAAAAGGTTAAAGCGCAGATAAAACTTACTGTGTGCATTGGTTAAAAATCACAGGTAATGTTGGTTGAAAAAAAGGTTAAAGCGCAGATAAAACTTACTGTGTGCATTGGTTAAAAAGCACAGGTAAAATTGGTTGAAAAAAAAGGTTAAAGCGCAGGTAAAACTTACATGATTGTAAGGACCGTTGACGGAATATAAAAGGATATATATATATATAAAAAACTGGTTAAGAAAAAGTTGGGTAATATAGTGGATAAAACTGAGGGGCCGTGTCCCCTAACGTCTATGTGTAAAGTGTTGCCAGAAAATCAGAAAGAGTTGCGATTAGTTTCGGGTCTGTTAAATAAACAATTGGGAGAGACAATATGGCCTCTGGGAGGTTCAAATGATGTGACTGTACTAAAAAAAAGTGCAAGAATTGGTATGGAAGAAAGATAAATATAAGCCATGTAGAAAACTGGTGAGAGTATGGTTAGAGGAAGCTATGAGAAAACAGGCAAAAGAAACGTTGTCCAGTTGGCAAAACACTGCTGAAAGACTCGGTATATGTGTGACCCGCGATGGAGTGTATAAACCGCTGGACAAATTTGAAATGTAAAGAGTTAAGCGCAAAATTAACGCAGCTAGGCGGATTAACATCCAGTGAGGACTCACTAACAGAATGGGGCGCACGCCCCATATATCCCCAAATACCTCCTTCACCACCGCCCTATTTGGCTCCCCCTCCCTCTGTTCATCCTGCCCCATCAGCCCCGGCTTCAGGACAAGTGGAGGAGGCAACTAGGTTTTCAGGGGTACCGGCCGAAAACACACGGTTTCGGACACGAGTGAAAATGCGCCAGAAAAGTGTACCCGTTCCCTCCCCTGAGGATGGTCTCAATTGTTTATTTAAAAGTAGAATAAGAACATTAAAGTTTAAGGTTGTAAGGAATAAGATTTAAAGTATAAGAATTTGTGAAGTACTATACATGAAAGTAAAGTATAAGATTTTAGAGTATAAGTATTGATAACCTTTTTTTTATATTTACTGTATTTAATACAATTGTTTTATATGTTTAACTATGTTATGCTACAACAGATAATTGAAAGTCAAAGACCAGACAGTCGAAAACCAAATGTATATTGATAAAAAAAATTAAATGTAGAAACTTACATTTGAAAAGTCAAACAAGTCAGGCATATATTTAAATTAACCTGACCAAGAATCCGTTTTTTTAATAAGTAAAAACATAAAATTGAAATGAAAACAATTTGGATTTGATGTTCCAATAACACCACTTGTTCTGATTAAAAAGAAAGTGTGATGACAAAATGTCAGGTGAAAAAAAACAAAACAAATTTTAAGCAATTGCTACCTGAATTTACGGTCTCTATGGGGTATGTTGCGACCCTTTGAATGAGTATTTGGGGAAGGCCAAAAGTCACAACATGAGTTTGAGGCCACTCTGCATATTATTGATAGACTTGTGCCTCCCTAACTATTCTTTACAAAGAGCAATCCGAACAGTCACAATACTCTTAATTGAAAGTTTTTCCCCGAAGGAAGTTGTGACTGTACGGTGCTTAAGAAAACTTGAGCTCGATGTGTTACTTTTTTTTGTGTAAAAGATGTGTAAAAAAATGTTTGTACCTGTATATGGTTTAGCTTGAATGAGCAGTAATTAAAAAAAGAAAGCAAATTGAAGAGAAGCTTTTGTTGTATGGTTTATGTAATGTATGCATTTAAAGAGGACAATGGTGGGTCTGACTTTGCTCTGGACGCGGAGTATAGCCAGATTTCATCCATGTTCCATAGGTTTGGATTATTTAAAAAGTACCGGACCGTGATAGGTCTGACTTTTCTCTGGACGCAGAGTATAAGCCAGATACTACCCACGTTCCATATGTACTGAGTAATAGCACAGTAAAAATACAACCAATAATTTTGAATATTTGACGCAAGAACGAAGCGATAAAGTAGAGTAAACTTTGAAGATATAAGATCTTTTTAAAAAAAAGCCTGATATATTTTATGTATCATTTATTTTGTGTATTCCAGCATTTACTTAAAATGTTTGTAGAAATTAAATATGGATAAATTAGCTTGTGGCAGTTAACTTGCAGCAGTTAGAATTTACTGCAGCCATTGACTGTGGGCAGTTTAAATTCACTGACTGCAGGCACTCTGGTTTATGTGGACAAAATGACTTTACGTAACCCTTTGGTTTCCACATCAGCTGAAAGTGTTTCTGTAGGTAATGATAATGTCATGTTAACAACTGAAAATGTTTAAAGAAACGTGAGATTTCACCTTGTAATTTAGTTCTTACAGATACTGACAAGAATGGCATTCCATGCAGCCACTTCTTCTGGGATAACTTATACTTTTCGCTCCAACTCTTTACAGGATGGAAAACCAGTCTGTATGAAGAAACTGGTTCCTCCTAAATCTGCCCAAGCCTGTGAACTAATTGCCCTTGCTGAGGCTTGTAAACACGCTGTGGGAAAACCGGTTACCATATATACTGACTCTCGCTATGCCTTTGGCGTGGTTCATGATTTTGGGAGGTTGTGGGAAAACCGTGGATTTTAACTTCATCAGGTCATCCCATTTCTAACGGTACTGAAGTTGTCGACCTCCTACAATCTGCTCTGCAACCTGCTCAGTTAGCGGTTGTGAAATGTTCTGCCCACACGTTGGCCCAGGATCCGGTCTCACTTGGAAATGGACATGCGGATAGATGTGCCAAACTAGTGGTTGAGGCCCCACATGGTACCTATCCCGTTAAAACTGTGGTTTCCGTTATTCTAAAAGACCGTACTAACATGCCTTCTGTTTATGATATTGTGTTACTCCAGGAGGACGCTCCGGTGGCAACTCGTCAGTCATGGGTTAAAGAAGGCTGTGCCCTATCCGAGGAAGGGGTCTAAATGACCCCTGTCGGTCAGACCTGCATGACTGATGAGCTGGCAGGATGGGTAGTCGCCTGCGGTCACCAACAGACTCATTCGGGGGGTAAACAGCTCTCTGAGTGGCTCCTTCAGACCTGGTGGCACCCATGCATGTTGCAGCTGTCTGAGAAGGCTGTCCTCTGGTGTCTATTGTGCTCTGAGCACAATCCTGGGAAAGGGTTCCCAGTGGTCACCGGTGCTACCCCGGTTCCTCAGCTCCCTTTTGAGGTTCTCCAGATGGATTTTATTCAACTGCCTAAATGTCAGAATTTCAACTATGTATTGGTTATTATTGATGTATTTTCCCGTTGGGTGGAAGCATTTCCAACGGTAAACAATACTGCCGAAACGGTTGTGCGATTGTTGTTACGGGAAATAATTCCTCGATTTGGGGTGCCTGGCAGATTGGTTTCTGATAATGGTCCCCATTTTATTGCATCAGTCAATCGCTCATTGTGTTCCCATTTAGACATTAAGCAGTCATTTCATTGTGTGTATCATCCAAAGGCGGCAGGAATGGTGGAAAGAGTTAATCAGACAATTAAGACTAAACTGGCAAAAATCACCAGGGGCCAGGGATCCTCCTGGGTCCGCATTTTGCCTCTCGTGCTGTTTCAGATACGATCCGCCCCCACTGGGACTGGTCGTTTATCACCCGCAGAAATTATATATGGACGCTCATTGATAGGCCCTTGGTCTGCTCCCGCCTCCTCTCCACTTACTCATATGTCTGCTGACATGGTTCAATACATAAAATCTCTCTCCACCATTCTCCGTATCAATCAAACTACTGTTCCCCCGACGTCCACCTCTGTCATCGTCCCCGATCCCCCCTTGCGCCCAGGTGATTATGTCATGACTCGAAACTGGGTCAGGAAATCCCTTGACCCCCGGTGGATCGGTCCCTTTCAGGTTCTCCTCTCTACTCCGACTGCGGTAAAATTAGAGGGGAGAGATAACTGGGTTCACATACATGATTGTAAAAGACATGATGCTACTGCCCTCACCACTGTCCCGTCCTAGGGCACAATTTTGTTTCTACAGAGGCCTTGAAGAAGGAGTGGAAATTGCATCAGTCTCAAAATGGCAGCCCGTGGAGTGTTCGGAGAAACGAAGAAACCTTTGCAGCCCCAGGGTGACTATCGACCCTTGCTCCCGACGGAGAAGGGAGGAACAACAGGATCAGGAGCAGAAATGAAGGGACCACAACGAGGATTTCGGGGTCCTAAGACATTCCAAGGCTATATCATGTTCAGTGTCATTTTATTTGTCCAAGTGACAGGGGAGAAGTCAGCTCCCCTTACTTTCCAACCTGGGGATTGGGCTAACACATATCTAATGACTTCTCACAAGATAGCCAGATTATTGGATAAAAAGGATTGTTGGGTTTGTTGTCAGTTCCCCCACAGTTCCACTTCAGGCACTCCGATGCATGCCATTCCCTTTACCATGTCACAAAATATTGAATGGTTGAAACGAATGGCTGGGTGGGATGGACGCAGCAAGAGTAGGAACGCCCCAAACGATTTATGGATAGAACCTAACGGCCAGATTAACCGCTGCAATCATAATCATTCCCTGAGCAGCTTTACACATTGGTACCAGCCAGAGTACAACCGAAGTCGGTCACCCCCGTCTCTAACAGTTCAATATTCGGATCCTAGACTGACCAGGTTATGTTTCATCCAAAATGTCACTAGGCAGCATCCTATGGGCCATAGTAAATGCCAGTATAATATGGATATCACCCATTTGAATGGTACAAATAACCTAAACAACATAACAATGTTACCTAGCGTATCTCACCCCCCAGTATACCATCAGACATCATCGGGACTGGGAGACCCAGCCGATATCCCGGATACATAAGAGAGCTTTAAAATGGTATGAGACATTATTTGGGGTATTCGTCCCACCCTATGGGTTGTACCGTACTAATCACGAATTGGAAGCATTGCAAGCTGTGTTCGAATCTGTTGCAAATGACACTGCTGACGCATTAGATGCTCAAACCGCAGAAATGGTGGCCATCCGTAAGGTTGCGTTACAGAATCGTATGGCCTTGGATATGATGCTAGCTGAAAAAGGTGGTACATGCACCCTCATTGGGTCCGAATGCTGCACCTATATTCCGGACAGTTCCCACAATATAACCCAGCTAACTAAACATATTCGGGACAAAGTTTCCGAATTGTCCCGTAACAACGGAAATCCGGGAATATGGGGTTGGTTGACCGATTGGTCAATTAGCGGTTGGATGACTAAAATTTTTACATTTATTATCATAATTGTCCTAATCCTGGTAGTCGTATTGTGCTGTTGCCTACCCTTACTAAAGAAAATTGTACTATCTATGATGACAGGCTGGGAAGCCCCGGCAGCAATGCTGTACATGGCTCCTCGCGATGATTGCTCTGCATTTGAGTAGCAAGTTGTCATGGAATGACAAAAAGGAAGGAATGAGAAGTCAGCTCGTCTGACTTGTACGCATACTAGTTATCTGCAAATCTGCACTATGCTTTCCTTAACCTTTGGTCAGCACTCATGAGCCTGTTTAGCAATAAGAGGAAAACAGGAGCGATGTTATGACTTTTAGGACATACCATTGTTCGGTTGTTTGACCAAACTGACGCCTATACTGCCTTGTTGTTGCATAGAAAGCTCTAGGCTTGTTTATCATATTTTACTACAAGGCTATGATATTATTGTTTATCATATTTTACTCTAAGGCTATGATATTATTGTTTATCATATTTTACTCTAAGGCTATGATATTATTGTAAGCTCCAGGCTTCGAGGCTTCGAGGCCTATCTTGTTATTAGAAAGCTCTAGGCATATCTTATTATTGTACGCTACAGCTGGCTTATGTCTCATTGACTACAAGGCTACGATGTTTTTATGATGTAGTTGCAAGCGTTCGCGAAGCGGTGTACACTTGGAGTAGACGGACGAGAGTCTGTACCTAAGGTGTACACCGCTTCGCGAACGCTTAATAAACTTGTTGAACTACACACCCGAGTCACATATTTGTGAACAGAACCACCAACCAAGGTACCGAGACGAACCAGTTTCACAGCTTTGCGAAAGCGAGAGGACCTGGGTTTGATTCCTGGTCAGGGCGAAACGTGAGGCAAGTTTCCTTATTCCACATAGCTCTGTTTACCTAGCAGTAAATTGGGACCCGGTTGTTAGTCGATCAGGTTACACACACTGTAGCTTGTTACCTTTCGAAGGAGATATTCTTGGTATCTAGTTGGGTGGTGACCACCGGGGTGGTGAGGCGGGTCGCCACCTGCTCCTCCGAGGGCTGGACTGTGGTCAGTAACAAGTCATGGTCATAATTGGCCAACGACAGGGTTTCTGTGTAAACCATCTGCCGATCGTGGTCGATCTCCATCACAACAGCACTGTTGTCTGCGGAAACAGAAATTAATTAGATAAGAACATAAGAACAAGGAGCGGGAGTAGGCGATTTAGCCCCTCGAGCCTGTCCCACCATTCAATAAGATCATTGATGATCTTGTAATCTAACTTCACATACCCGCCTTATCCCCATATCCCTTAATCCTTTTATCCATAAGAAATCTGTCAATTTCAGTCTTGAATATGTTCAAGGATCAGCATCTACAGCCTTTCAGGGTAGAGAATTCAATAAATGCACTACCCTCTGAGTGAAGAAGTTTTTCCTCAACTCAGTGCGAAAAGGCTGACCCCTAATCTTAAAACTAGTTATAGTTTCTCCAACCAGAGTCCCCAGACTCTGCCGCATTTCGCCCACAAATTCAATTTACTTTACTGTACATTCTGTGAAGCGCTTTGCGATGTCTGGAAGATGGGGAAACCACTATATCAAGTGCAAGGATTCTTGGTATTACTATTATTAGCTGCTTTTAAATGGGTTTCTGAGGAGAGTGGGACGTTATGAATGCCTCCAGGTTTTGATTTGAATTGAAGTGGCTCCATCTACCTTGGCCATTCAAGGGTGGCTGAGCGTGTGTTGCATCTGAAGGATTTGTGAAGAATGCTTCAGTCATGTCCTAAACATAAGACTTGATCCTCTTCATTCACCCAGAAATAGGTTTTCACATTGAGTCAATATCAATATCCATAATTCTACCACACTACTATAAAAGATCATTGTGAGCTCGATTCAAATAATCTCATGAATATTTAGCGGCATGAAATAGCACTTTGGAGCCACTGAATTAAACAGAAAATTGCTGCAGTGAGTGTTGCTTTTCCTTGCATTGGATGCGGCGCCATATTGTATCATTGGGATGTCTCAAAAGTGCTTTTGCAGGATGTTACTCTGTGTGTTCCGCAGGCGAAAGTCTGACAGCTTTTCCGCTGGCTAAAATCTTTCTGGAGGAAACAAATCCCGAGCCTTTGATTTGGGGATGCTCGGGAAACAATAATCAAAGCACGCAGCGTCACGACTGTGTAAATTCAATTGCATCAGCAGTAAATCCAATTAATTAAAGGGGCAAATGGAGGCAACTTCATTCTTCTCTACTCAAGCGTCATTATTTCAATCAATTTCCCAATTACAACTGACTCCAATAAAGCATTTATCTAAACGTATTGATTCGCCGCGGCTTAAACAGAGTGTAATGAGAAAATTCGCCCCATCCCTCCCTCCCTCTCTCCTCCTAAGCATTAACTATTTGGTTGGACAACCAACGGTTAACTTGAGGCCATCACTGTGTTTTGCGTTTTTGGCTTGGGGGTAATTACCAGTAAATTCCAGTCGCGTTAAGCACTTTGAGACATCCGCCCAATAATCACTTCTAACAGTTACATAACCTTTTCATCCTTTTCAACTCCCACAAAATTCACTTCAGTCACTTTACACTATATGCGGTGAAGCGCTTTGAAACATCTTGAAGACGTGATAAGCCGGTGTATCAAATGCAAGGATTATTATTATTATTATTATAACTTTGTCTTCAAAATGTAGTCACCACCGTAGAAACTACTGGGGTTTGGCACTTTGGGCTTCTGGTCTGAAAGGCAATCAATGCAATGCATTTACTCACAGAGATTCCTGTGCCACGAATTACACAAGGACCCAAGCAGACCATTTAGCTCAACTGTCCGTACTGACCTGGTATTTGTACTACTACATAAGCCAAGCCTATGGAGACGTCAGGGTGTGAAGCCAGGGACTCACTTGATCATTTTGTTTCAACACCACAAACTCCATCGGTCTAGCAATTAAATCAACGCTGCTTATCCTCGTCAGACATGGTGTAGTGACTTAATATAATAACATCCCAGTATTTAAAGCTTGAACAGATGGCAAAGTCCAAAATGGATTCTCAGATGGCATCAAGAAACAGCTTCAATGAAATATCCATGTTAATTAGCTCAACTGGGTTTATCATTCCATGTTTATTTCCCCCTATGGAATCGATTGTTTTGTTTGATCCCTTTTTCCTCATCAGTGTAAACTCCAGATTTAGGACAAAAATAACTTCTCAACTAGGAGAAAAGCCACACATGGGAGGTAAGTTATAATGATAACAATATATTAATAATAATTATAATCCTTGGATTTGATAGAGCGCCTTATCACTTGCTCGAGACGTCTCAAAGCACTTCTCAGAATATGCTGTAAAGTGAATTGACTGTGTATTTTGTGGGTGAGACTTTAATAATGAAATATAGTCATGGAAAGGTACCAAGAAACAGGTCTAGAGTTGAGAAGATTAACATCCTTAACAAAAACTGGGGATATTCAGGTTCATAGTAACACAACTCATATAATTGATTCGTTGGCCATTAATTTATACTATTTAATTAGAGCCACTAACTCCCCAGTTTATATCTCACATGCAACAGACTTTTTTTTATCTATGAACCGTTGCCAGTGCTTTCACTCATTATTCATTAAAACCCACAAATTAACTATTTATCAAAATCAGTCAATGTAGAAAATAATAGTTATTGACAAGGGAATGTGTGATTTTTTTCAGGCGGGGGGAGGGGGATTTAATCATACATTGATTCAATCCTTTAAAGTACCATAAATGGCATCACTCATTCCATTAAAATTTATTAACGCACTACAGCAAGTATTTTTTCAGCTGCTAACCCTCTCTCCTTCCGATGCTGAACTAGAATTGGGTATATTCTATAGCAATCAAACAAGTCATTCAGCCCAACTCGTCAGAACCAGTCAGTGATTACATATGAGCCTCCCACCCGTCCGAATGCCTCTCCGCATCCCTCCCTTCCGTATCAGTCTCGTCCCTTCTCATATAATGCTGTCATGTCACCAGCCCCCTGAGTGTCTCACCCTCCTGCTCAGCATCTTATCAGCGATGTGATAAGAGCAAAAATGCACGTTTTATTGTTAGTGTTATCGCTATCTGGCCATCCAAAGCGCTCTGAGATGTGACACTGTTACACTGAGGGCCCGAGCGCAAAGTCACTGACAGTCCGACTGTCCAAGCTGACCTTGCCCTTTGAAGACAAAGCTGCGGCTCCCTCGTTGCCAGGTCATATGATCGAAGCCGAGCAGCGTCGTGTCCACTCGCAGATTCTGGCCGCTCTTCCACACACGGTACGTGTCACTCGGGCAGATCTTGGAGACCAAGGGCACTGCGCAGAGTCAAACGATGGCAACAACAACAATAATTGTTGGGGTGGGGGGGGGGAGAAATTTATTAATCAGCCGCACGTTTATCCTGAGATTGCCTCGTAATGAACAAACCTGCATTTACACTGCAGTGGTGTCATGCGACCGCCAGCAAGGTGTAAAGGGAATAAGGTGGATCTTCATTTGAGTCTTTTTTCTTCTAGCATTTATGTTGCTTATATTCTTACGGTTCCTGGAAGAAGCTGCTGTGTGGACAGTGGCCTCCAGGTGGTGCTGCAACTCTCACTCCACAACACGAGGTCCTGGATAAGAGAATTTGCCATGCCCCATCGCTCCAGCAAACACTAAGCTGACGACAGTGTGTACTAAAGGGGCTTTTTTTTATTACGGAGCTGAAGGAAAGAGATTCGGGAATGTCCAGCGCTGATATAGATTGCAGAACAGCTTGCCTTCTACAGAATTCCCCTCAGTGTATCCAGAAATAGCAAGCGCCAACACAGCTTTGGAAGCACATCTCAGCTTGTTTCTCATTCCTATAATGGGAAGTGCTGCGATTTGGGTGAAAAATGCACAGCGGAGATCCTTAAGATGGCTTTGCATGTCTTGTCAGTGTTGACCCCTCAGCCCACACCGACGAGACTCGCATCGATGCCGATGGAAGGCGGGTCTCTTTGGGGATTGGGGCTCGCTCAATAGGTCTGGTCAGCGAGAAGAATGGGGGACAAAATCCCCACAAAGTGACCTGGTGGTGGCTACACAAACTGAGGCATGGGTTGGATGCTCAGACCGAAGTACTCTCACCTCAGGGTCAGAAGGTTTTGGGTTCAAACCCGAGGTGAAGCAAGCACCTCTGTGAGCCCATTAGACTATTCTGGATGGAGAGGGGAGAAACACTGCTTCACCAAATGCGTTGGCTTTTGGATAAGACTTTAAACTTGCAGACATTGGCCAATGTCAGGGCAAACATTTGGGAACGCAAACCTGTTTAAACGGTCAGCGATGAACCGGAATGTATTATCTGAAAGGGTAACAATGGAAGCAGATTCAATAATAATTTCAAAAGCGAAGTAGATATGTACGTGAAAAGAAATAGTATTGGAAAGCTATGGGGAAAGAGTGGGGGAGTGGCACTAATTGGTTAGTTCTTTCAAAGAGCTGGCACGGACATGATGGGCCAAATGGCCTTCTTGGGTGCTGTAGGATTCTATGATTCTCAGATGTGGGGGGAGGGGGGGGGGGGGGAGTTGGAGGCTAAGGCTCTGGCAGTGCCGCAACAGAGCGGATGCCAGTGAGAAGCTTGTCACAGGTGTGCGCTCTAGCCCCCGTGCTGTGGATTGTGCCTTTGCACAGTGGGTGGATGGCAAGATGTAAAAGCTCTCCTCGCAGTTACAGGCTGGGAGCCAAGAGCATTCACAAAGCTAAGATCTCTGGTACAAAGGTAGCACCTACTGCAGCTCGCAAGCCCATCAGAGGCACCTTAATCCCCTCCTCTCGGTGGAACTGGGGCCTGAACTGCTATTGCAGATCGCCTGGTCTTTTAAGGGTGTCTTCGGAACTGCGATAGAACTATCAAACTGCATTGTTGCAAAGCGGCAGCCACAAAGCAAAGTGATGTTTCTTTCCTCTATGGAGCTAACATGATTGTTGCTATGCCAACTGCAATTAAGCATCATCTGGGACCAGAACAAATCCACTAATAACAAGAGGATTGTAGAGGATTTATGTAGATATATTTAGTTATAATGGGTGAGAGGTTGATATTTCCCCCCTGATGGTTGGAATTTTAATGTCAACGCTTCGGAAATTCAGTGGTGAATCCTGTAGGCTTTAATTTCACATATGCTCTCTGCTGAAGGGTGGGATCTTCTGTTGCTAAGGCCCTTAATCTCACGAACTATGCCACCTGTCCTTTTGCCACCGGCGCTGAGAGGGTTAAACTTACCCCAGCTGGTGAACTCCCACTTCATTTCAACGTAAAAATCCTGCGCCTGCCAGAAGCAAATGAAAGTAAGTTTGAATTTGCGTAACAATTACACCCCAACGTTCTGACTTGGGATTGGCATCTGGCATCAGGCCCACAACACTGTGCCAGGTTGATATTGAGGAGGGGGGGTGGGGGGGGGGGGGGAAGGGCAAAACGCCACAGCAAATTACACCCAGCAGTGCCCCACAGATAGTCGGGGACTGAGGGACCAAATAATTTTTTTGTGGGGAGGAGAGAGGAAGATAATTATACCCGGAAAGATCAGGCAATTGATTAACAACTGGGTTCCTGCTTCCTGGACTAAGTAAACTGAGGTGTGAGGAGTAAGGAAACTTGCCTAAGGGTTTGCACTGCCTGAGAAGTGAACCTGGGTCCTGATGTTTGCGAGGCGAGCACTCTAACCACTACGCTATAGGACTTTGATGAGCGGACGGGGCAGACGTTTGGAAGGTTACCTGACGGAGTTTCTCCAGCAGACACGGGATCCCCGAGAGGCGCTTGATGGACCTTTGGTAGTCACGGTAACGAAGAAGTAGCTGAACCAACTCCAGGTCTCCGGTACTCACAGCCTCCTGCAGCACTGCACAGGACAGAAGGCATTCACACGTGAGACCCAGAGTCTCTCCTACTCTCCCCATCGCCCCCACCGTCTTAAAAGCATGGCTCTTTGACCGAGTGTCCAGTTAGCCTTCTCTCCCAGCACCCCACACACACACACTCCTGACGTGACAAAAACAACAATAAAATTACACTTGTGTAGTAATGCCTTAAACGCTAAGGCTGACGACGGTGGGGGGGTGGGGGTGGGTGGGAGGAGGACGACGACAGGGGCTATACAAATGTAAATTTGGATAGTATTGTATTTTGTATCTGTGCTCGGGTGCCCAGTCAATGCTTTGGGATGTCCTCCCGATGCGCAAATGACATTTGCGCTGGGCAAATGTCATTTCCATTGTGCAGGAACGGTACCATGTCATGCGGTATTTTAACAAAGGCGCCATTGTGCTTGAGGGTCGTATCTCAAGGCTGCTCCCAACACCTGAATGTCAGCGGATGCATTTCCACGTGTAGGTGGCATGCGTGGGATCCTCAGTTTGCTTTGGATACTCTGAGGCACAGTGATCATTTTCCATGTGTGTCAGGCACCCCCACCTCCCAAAAGATTTCCTGCTTACTTATACAGCGTTAAAACAACAACGAAAGACATTTCTCATTGTCCGCTTTCTGTGTCACTGCACATGTTGAACAGCGACGGAAATTATCAAAGGATTACTGCTCTATCCTTGAGTAGCATATATGGGGGGGGGGGGGGGGGTTAAGATGGTTGGAGAACATTGGGTTATACTATTGCCAGGAATAAGATGATTTAACTGATGTTCTGTGAGCGACAAGGAATGTGATGAGAGGATATAATAATATAATAATAACTCTTGCATTTGATAGCGCCTTATCACGTCTTCATGACGTCTCAAAGTGCTTCACAGACTGTACTGTGAAGTGAAATGACTGTATGTTTGTGGGCAAAATGCGACAGCCAATTGCGCACAGCAGTGTCCCACAAACAGTCATGGATTGAAATGACTAATTTATTTATCGGGTTTTTTTAGGGATTATTATCCAGTGTGTGGAGTAAGGAAACTTGCCTAAGGTTTCACCTTGACCTGCCCGGAATCGAACACAGGTCTCACGCTTGTAAGGTGAGTGCTCTAACCACTGAGCTACGGGGTAAATCGATGCAATGCTTTACTTCGTTGCAAGGCAAAAATGAATGCAGAATATCTGCAGCCTCGAGAACGTGAAATAAGAAGATCGTTTGAAACGATTTTCTACCATAATAAAATGCCTCAAAGGCTACACTCAGTCACCAATAGCTATTTCTTTTTATTTTGCTCGTATTGATCCTTATGAGCTCCTCTCCCTCTCTCAACTCCCCTCTTATCTCCCCTTCCGCCCACCTCTCTCCTCAACACTCCCTCCCAAACCCCCTTGTCCAACAACAACAACAACAACTTGAATTTATATAGTGCCCTCCATGCCAGACAGGCATCTCAGAGCGCTTCACAATAATGGATCCCACGGCCGAGCCAGGGGGGGAAAAGGTGACCGAAAGCACGGTCAAAAAGAAAGATCTTTAGCCGTGAAAATAGGAAAGGAGGGAGGGGGCGAGGTGAGGGGAGTGAGGAAGGGAATTCCAGATCTTCGGGGCGTTGTGGCTGAAGGTGGTGTCCACACCCCCTCTCAAACACTGCTTCTGACTTCCCCATCGTAATCCCTGCTCCAGCAAGATCCTACTCCCCGCACACACCACTCCTTGTTCCTTGAACAAGTCAACATGTCATTCACATTTTCATGCCACCTTTTCGCCACTGACACAAACACTCTCACGGAGCAAGTGTAAAAACACATCGGTGATCTAATTTAATTTGATTCAGTTTCTGCTGCTTATAATCTTCATTGCAGAGGTTTGTAAAGTTAATCTGCATTAAGCAAATTTCATAGGGCTGAATCCTTCAAAGACGAATTTCTTTTTACGAAATGAATTACAGCTTGAAATCATTTAAGAAATCCACTTTTCTTAAAGCAGTACAGGTTTCATAGGAGTATAGGAACAGAGTAAACCATTCAGTTCCTCTAGGCTGTTTCGCCATTTTATCAGATTATAATCCCTCAAAACAAATAATAAATTGGTCATTTCAATCCACACTGCTATGCGCAATTGGCCTACACATATACAATCACTTCACAGCATATTCTGTGAGATGTCTTACTCTTTGTATATTCTTTGAGACGTCTAGAAGATGTGAAAAGCGCTTTATCAAATACAAGGATTATTATTATTATTATGGCTGATCTGTATCTCAACTCGTTACCTGGCCTTGCCCCACATCGCTTGATACCCTAACCTAACAAATATCTATTCACTCCAGTCTTGAAAGTGTGAAGATGCTTTAAAATATGGAGAAAAGCCAGGGCGATCTACTTGCGTTTGGAAGAAACCAAAGCGGGACGCTTTCATTCTTTAGACGGACAGTGGTGGCAGATGTGGCAAAGGCTCACTGCCCTCACCTATCCAGTCACCCCCACCCTCCCACTCCCACCAACACCCTTCCCCAGTTACCCTCCGGGGAAAGAGAGGAGAGAGACGGGAGAGGAGGTGACTGTAAGGGGTGGGATTTGAAGGTGTGGAGTGGGTGGGGGGAATGTCTGAAAATGTGGTGACCCTGCTTGCTGTGGGTGAATGCGGCAGTTAGTCTGAGCGCAGGGACATCCCACAAACAGTTGGTAAATGAGTGACCGATTGTTTATCTGGTGGATACGGCCAGGACCCCAGGAGAGAGAGAGACGCCTCTTCCTTTTCGAGCCGCGCCAAGGGATTGTTGATGTCCCTTGGAACATGCGCAGAGAGGAAACTCGGTTTAACTCAGTTCATCCGACAATGCAGCCCCCGCCCCATCCCACCTCACCCCAAGTACCCAGCACCAGCCTGGACTGTGATCTCAAAGTCCCGATTTAGGGCTCATTGCTTGTTGCTTTGTCTCTTTGCAGAGACTTCGTCACCTGTCCAGTCACCCCCACCACCACCACCCTCCCCAGTAACCCTCCCCAACCTGTTCTCTGTGACATGATAATGAGAGTGATTCACCCACAGAAAAAACACAACCTGTACCTATTTATATGAATTAACAGATAGCTAGGGGCTAACTCACAGTGAAGTGAGGCATGTTAGATTGATATTGCTGTGATACAGCCAGCAACATGCCTTCCCCCAGGGAACTGCTTTCTCTTTATAAATGGACATTTACTGTCTTACCCTTCCTCCCTCTCTCTCTCTCTCTCTCCCTCCCTCTCTCTCTCCCTCCGTCTTCTCATCCCCTTCATTGTTATCTCTGTAATGGATTTAATTTCCAACGTGTAAGTGTCTTTTGTGTGTCCGCAGCCGGCAGTCCAATCCATGACAAACAGGATTATTTGATTATAAAATCAATTAGCACCCTGTTGCGGCTCGGCTAGACGTCGGCAATGTGTTGAGAGATGAAACGAAGGGCCCGTTGGTGTGAAACGTCACCCTCATTGCCTGTTTTCCTGTGGTCGAGACGACGTGCGGCTAGTTAACGTGAGTGGGATTGCGGTACCTTATGCCCTTCCCGCGAAACGGACATCTCAACCATCTCAAGAGCTCATGCTATCATGAAGCGTGGGCCTGTCTACATGGTTTAAGGGCTTGGCTTGGGAGATAAAATTGTCCGCTTGGTTCAGTTGGTAGCTTTCCTCGACTCTGAGTCAGAAGGTTGTGTGTGCTAAGCTCCATGTCAGGACTTGGTGCTCACATAGTCTATGCTGGCGTTCCAATGCAACGCTGGGGGAAAGAGGACTTGGACCTCGGGCACTTTCAAAGACTTCAGCGGCTTAACAACACACAAATAGTAGTCATTACTTTTGATATAGCTCCTTAACGAGCTATGGGGACATCTCAACACGCGTCACGGGATTTTAGAGTGTTGATATAAATACTGTAAGGTTGCAGGCAAATGAGGCAGCCAATTTCCGCACAGCCATGTCTCATAACACCCATGAAGTCAAGTGACTAATTTTATTGGGGGATTGTTAGTCAGGACACCAGGGGGAACTCTCTTCTCCTTTCGAACGGTGTTATGGGAACTTTAACGACAGAGAGGACAGACGTACACTTTGGGATAACGGCAATGATAATAGCTGCCGGATTGTCCAGAACAGCTCAGAGGTTGTGGAGGACAGAACATAGCAGTGTTACTTTGTTTTTTAAAAGCAGTAGAAGAGTTGGTATTTTGAAGGGAATCTTTGCAAATACACTCTGTGGGGTATTTAAAGGTTGGAGACGCAACATCAAATGAAATGGTTATTATCGTTATGTAGCATGCCTGTTGGCCAGCTTAGTAATAATGGAATTATTCCATCAGCAGCCACTGTTATATAAAGGGAAGTCTGTGCCATTTCTGCCTACATCTTGATGCAGAGCAAACCAGGGCAACGAGTGGAAATCACTGCAGAAACGCCAGGCAGTGGGGGATTGAAATCTCCCTGAAATATTCATGTAGCAGTCTTGCTTCTGAGCCGGAAGGTTTGTGGCTTCAAGCCCTACGTTGGGGGGCTTTAAGCTCAAGACAGTCCGAACTGACACTCCTGCGCAAGAGACTGTAGGTTTCGAAGGAACAATTTGCGCATAGCAATGACCTACATACAGCCGGGAAAAAGATGGCCAATTTTATCTGGAGGATTGTCAGCCAGGATTCCAGGAGAGAGAAACTATCCTTCTCTTTTCAAGTAGAGCCGAGGGATCTTTAAAGTCCCACCCGCCCCACTAAATTGGCACTCTGTTTAACGTCTCATCCGAAGGATGTATTGGAGTGTCAGGTTAGACAATAAGCTGAAATCCTGACGTATGGCTTGAACCAACAACCCTGCTATCAACAGAGATGGGTATCAACTATCAACCTTTCCCTTCCTCTCTCCTTTGTCCCCCCCTTTGTCCCCCCTCTTCCTCCCTGACCTTGCTCTACACCACCTTTCCCTCCCTCTCTCCCCCTTGGCTTCATTTCCCCCTTTCTCCCCTGGCCCCATTTCTGCGACTGTTTGTGGGACACTGCTGTGTGAAATTTGGCTGTCGCGTTTCGCCCACAAGTATACGGTCGGCTTTCCTGCTCTCCTTCCCCCTGCCCTGAACCCTCCCCTTTTCCCCCCCTTTTCCCTGAATCCCACTTCCATAAGTGGGACGCTGCTGTTGTCAATTTGGCTGCCACAAATGTACAGTCAATTTTCCTACTCTTTTTCGTCCTGCCCCAACCCCTCCCCCCTGCTCTTGTCTCTACCTAATTGTACAGCGCCTTGGGACGTACTCTCGATGTGAAAGGAGCTATATAAATGTAAGTTTTTATTTGATTGACGGTGTAGTTCCAATGTAGCTAAGACTATGTCGGAAATCCAGGTGACAGTATTTTCTTGCAGGCTATCACAATGTATTAAAAGGATACATACTCGGTCCTAAGATGACAATGTTTTTCCTAGTAAGTGCTCTATTAGCATAACATGCTACACAAAAATAAATTGGACACAGAATGCCCCAGGCACGCAACACAGATGATGCTATTCCTGGGAATCTTATACTGTAATGAAAGCAGGCTAGCCTGCGTGTATTTTACTTTGCTCTTCGCAAAATGGAGACTATGTGGGGAGACCCAAGACACACACAGTGAATAAAGCTCCACAAAAAACATTGCACCCCACACCCCCACTTAGTCGTCAGTCTTGCCTCATTCTGTTTATTCCATCCATGAGGTCCTGGGAACGATGCTTGCATTCATTCCAGCGCCTTTCACGCCATTCGGAAGGACGTCTCAAAGTGCTTCCCGGGATTTCACTGTGAATGTGTGGGTGGTCGTGTGTTTGTAGGCGAGATGCAAAGTGTAGTCAGCTACTCCGCGTGAAGGGCGCTATATAAGCTGTTGTAGTGACTGCGTGTTTGTAGGCAAGATACCAAGCGCACCGTGCAGTGTTTTGTGCAATCCTTTAACTGAGGACTTGAGTGCTCACCAGATCTGAGCAGCTATTACTGTACCTGTCCATCCATTTCGGTTCTCTTTAGCAACATCAGAGCCATGCTTCAGCAAAACCCTCGCGCAGTCCACGTATCCCAGCGTGGCAGCGAGATGCAGTGGTGTCCTCCCTCGTGGGTCCACTTGCTCCGTATCAAACTGATAATGAAAGGGCTTGTTAAGCATTGGCTTCATCTTATATAATCATTCCGAAAGAAATCACAGAATCCTGCAGCCCATTGTGGCTATGCTGGCTATAGGAAAGAGCTATCAGTGATTATTATTATTACTGTATTATTATTAAGGCAAAAAATAGTGTTTTACAGGCTGAGGTTAGGTGGAATCCCATGGCCCATGAATTACATTACCCACCATTGTTTCTGGTTACCCGTCCACCAATTGCTATGTATTATTTGTTTATTTCGTTATCTATTTGAAAGGCTTGACTGCATCAGAATGGGCTTTTGTGGCTGAGAAACGAATGCTCCCTTCTTACAAAAAAAACCAGAGCCGGTCAGTCAAATACTCGTTGGTGCTTTGTTGTACAAAAAGATACAAATGCAGCTATTATTGGTTGTCCCGATGAAGGCTTCATAGTCAAACTGGGCTAATAAATCACAATGGTCAATATCAGAGAGACAAAGAGCTGTGCCACTCCCCTGCTGTTACGGCAGAAGCTACACACACACACAGCGGAGACAAAGGAAGGACCGTCTGTCTCATTGTTTTGCCCTGAACAACGTACATTACATTTCCTGACAGCCATGATGTGTTCGCCGGTCACCCAGTCTATACAGAGCCGGGGGGCTATCCTCACACTAACTATTTATCGAAGCCTTCAAATAATTAAGTCATTGAAACCCTGTAGCTTACTCCCAATCCTTTCTGAGGCGATGGTGATCGTAATAATTCTTGTAGCCTTCAGCCGCTCTGCTCCCAAACTCCGGGACTCCATCCCGCAGTCCCTCCGCCTCGCCTCCTCCCTGGCCTCCTTCAAGTCCTGCTTCAAGGCTCTCCACTTCGATCCTAATCCCCCCTTCCCTCCCCACCCCCCCATCCTAAGATCGGGTCTGAAGCAGTAACTGTCCAGCGCCTTGGGACGTCCTCCTGACGTGAAAGGCGCTATACGAGTGTAACTTTGTTGTTGTCGTTGTTATTTGATATAGTGCCTTATCGCGCCGTTGCAACGTCTCGAAGCGTTTCACAGAATACATTGTAGAGTGGAGTGACCGGGTATTTTGTGGGCGAAACGCAGCAGCCAATTGCGCACAGCGACGTCCCATAAACTTCCGGCGCCTCGGGACGTCCGCCCGACGTGAAAGTCGCTCTACAGATATCATTCTGTTGTTGTTGATAAACGGTCGTGGATCGGGGAAATATATGTAAGAGTATCAATGGGGTTAATTAAGCAGGAGGCCGGAGTCGGCCGACCAGAGGTGGCAGGCGGCGGAATGGGGAGTAAGCAGGTCAGGAAGGTAGGGAGGTGCCAGAGCGTGAAGGGGCTTGCGGACGAGTGTAAGGGACTTGGAAGTTGATCCTTTTGGCGATAGGGAGCTAGAGCAGCCTGGCAGGGACTGGTGTGGTGAGCCTACGGAGTTTAGAGCACGTGTGAGGCGCTGTACGAGTGTAATTTTGTGGTGTGGTTGTTGTGTGTACATTGTGTGAATTGTTGTTGTGTGAGTTCTGAAGTAGCAGTGAGCAGCTCCAAAACAGGACGTCCAAGAGGCAACGGTGTATTATTTTTTCTCCCTAAGCTAAGCTCCTTCTGAGTTTATTTTCCTCAGCTGGAGTGATTCCCGGCACGCCGCTCCCTTGGGAACGGTGGTTGTTAACGTCTCCGTGGCAACAGTCAGCGAGGTTCGACCGCAGTGTGGGCAACAGATCACTCACTGTGGTTAGGAGCTAATTCTAGTTTTGTCAAAACACAATAATAATCCTTGTATCCAATTCTTATAACATCCCCCCAGCCCACGTCGCCACGGACAATGGAAACTCCTTTGACTCGACACAAAAGCGAAGCTTCGTTCATTCATCACCCTGAGCAAGAGCTGGCAAGACCACAGCCCTTAACCTAACCCCCCCCACCTACAACCCCCCACCCCCCACCTCCTGTTCAGTGGCGGCTGGCAAGAGAGTGAAAGGATCTTTGCAAACGCACCCAATCGTTGACACGGCCCCAAACCACTGTTGGACCTTCAACCCCGAGCGAGCCATTCTGTAGGCTTCAGCACCATTCATAAAACGCCTGTGGGTTTCCGAGCCTGTCCCAGACGTAATTGGGAGTTGTTTTCAGAATCCCGTGGTGATCAGATCTCTAATTACCAGAACTGTGTGTCCTGTCCACAATAGCTGTATTCATTAGCACTGGCGCTGAAAGAACACGGGTTTAGACAAACCACACATCACACTGTGCGCGGAGCTCAAACCATGCGCCGCAACAATAATAATTATTATTATGATAAAAATTTGTATTATTATTATTGACAAAATACCTGGTGAACGCAATATAAATTTCCCGCGAAACATTTTTCGGAGGTTCAAACATACTAAAAAAAACAACATCAATTCATACGGGACGTGGCAATTATTGCTTTGGTTGACTCACGTCACCGAAAAACACTTGGAAACTACCTCTCCAGAATGATCTGAACTGTAAATAGTATAATAATAATAATAATCCCTGTATCTGATCTGGTGCCTACAATATTGAAAGGTCTCAAAGCACTTTGCCAGGTAATGGCTGTCAAATGTACTGACTGTGTATTTGTAGGCAAACCACAAAGTTGCCCACAAATATACAGCCAATTCACTTTGCAGTTTATTCTGTGAAGTGTTTTGAGACGTCGATAAGATGTGAAAAGTGCTATATCAAATGCAAGGATTATTATTATTTATTATAACCAGACAGCCAATTTGTACACGGCGAGATCTATGAAATAAATACCTAATTTGCTGGGAAGATTGTTGGCCAGAATATTGGTGTAACGTTTCTCAGTACGATAACCATTGCCTACATGTGTGTGTTTGTGTGTGTGTGCATGTGTGTATGCATTTATGTGTGCATGATAATCACTGTGAGCATGATAACCACTTCACACAAAGGGGATTAAAACGGTGATGACAACAACAATATTGCATTTGTATTGTGCCTTTCATGGTCGGGAGGTGCTGATATTGCTAAATGCATGCCGTCCCTACTTCCCGGAGAGATTTAAGGAACATACGGTGCTTGAGATAGGCAGAGAAGAGAAAAGCGAACCACTGTTTTGGGTCGGATTAGGAACCACGCTGTGGCCTGGGTTACAAATAACCGCCAGAGAACACTTTACATCCGAGGCTACCGCAAATCCCAGGGATCCGTCACACTCCGTTGCCTTCCTCAATTAATGCCTGCAGACTCCGATAGCCTTCAGCGTGCAGCTGGGATGGCTCAACATCTCATTACCCATCCCTGCCACAAGCTGCTGGATTCCTAAGCAAAGGACAGTGAACCCACCATCCAAACTGGGAGCCTCTCATTCACAGTCCACCTTTCGAGAAGCTAACACGCTCATTACAAATATATAGCAACCATTAATCTATTATACAAGACTCCTGCCTGACCTTATCTTACGGTGGAGAGCGGCTTCTATTGTTCCTGTCAATCACAAACCGGCGGGGAGCTTCGGGTAGGGGAATAGAGGATGCGCGGAGAGGCAGAGTTTGTTTGGCTATTAACAATGCATTAGATAGTTTTCATCATATTCCTGCTTGCGATTCTTGTAGAATCTGTAGACTTTGGGTATTTGTCAGATGAGAGAAAAAACCACTGCCTCTAAATGGATGATGATGTGATTCGTTCCCTCCCATCCCCACCTCCCTCCCGTTATCCCCCCACTCACCTCCCCACCCCCCACCACTCCCCCATCGACTTTTCCCGGTTTATTGCAAGCTCGCTTGTTCTAACACCACAGCTGCGATTCTTTGCTCCTTACACATTTCCCCGGAAACATGCCGGTGTTAACAGTGCGGAAACATCACCCCGCTTGCAAAAGCCTCCACTCGATGCTTTGCTGTTGGATTTGAAATCACACGACCCCACGATTTTCTCTTTAACCCATCCGCGCAGACGAGACACAAGAATAGAGCAGTGCGCCAAATGAAAAACATTTTAGACGTGCATTTCACCCACAAATATAGAGTCAAATCACTTTACAGTATATTCTGTGAAGTGCTTTGAGACGTCTCGCAGATGTGAAAAGCGCTGTATCAAATGCAAGGATTATTATTATTGTTAGTAAAATAAAATGACTGGTGTTAGGTCATTATTGTGAGGATGCCATCCTTCGGGTGAGACGTTGAACCAGGGTTCAGGCAGAGGTGAAACAAACCCATGGCAATCTTCAAAAACTCACCTCATTACGGTGTGCAAATTACCGGTAGCCACTGCCTATGCCTACAAAAAACTCGGTCACTATACCGTTTTGCACACAGAATATACAGTCAATTCACTTTACAGCAAATTCTGTGAAGTGCTTTGAGACATCTCGAAGATGTGATGAGGCGCTGTATCTATTGCAAGGATTATTATTATTACTAATAAGCCCTAGTGGGACGTCCTTCCGCTGTCTAAGGCATGGTATCATATGTGGCTATTGTTATTCGGGCTCTATGTAACATCAACAACGTCCCAGAGTACTTGAAACATTGCGCCTCTCGAACTTTCTGAAAGTGATGGGTTTCAGTGAAATCTCATCCACCACAATGGAAATAATTGCCATGAAGGAATGGGACATTTATTATCCCAAATGCTCCAGCTCTCGGGATGCTCCGCATTACTTCCGCATATAAATCCTCTTGAAGAAAATGAACTGCCTAATCATACTGCCTTGGAGGCTAATTATCAGTGGGGGTCACCAAATATATGTATTCATCACTTGCTCGGTTGACAACAATGCACATGATGTTAGCTGAACCACTGCTCCATTAATGCTCGCTATTCAATGCGTATCATGAATCTCATGTGAACCGTTACATCAACTTGCCAGATGGTAAAGCCATTGATTGCCCAGTCTGATGACCCATATTCAGCCAGAAATTTCGGTGTTATATTTGGAACTCGCAAGTCTAGGCTAGCCCAATTAGTGCTGAATCCTTTGGATGAGACATTAAACCGAGGTCCCGTCTGCCCGTTTGGGCGACACGTTAATGACCCCCAAGGCGCACCACTCGAAACGTGAAGGCAACGAGAAAGGGTATTTGACGAACAATCCCCCCAGTCTTTTTTGAGGGATGTCGCTGTGCACAACTTGGCTGCCACATTCATCACCAACAAAATACTCAGTCACTCCACTTTACCGTAAATCCTGTGAAGCGTCTTGAGACATCTAGACCACGTGCTAAGGCGCTATGTCGAACACGCAGAATCAATATTGTACTACAGTAGTTCGTTTGTTCAACTTTGCCCCGGTTTAAAAGCTTCATTGAGCTGATCTGCTGGGCTCAATCATGTGCAACCTATAAACCTATAGGTTTACCATATTAAAAGAGGGGTTAAATCATAATGGAGCTGTGGGAGTGCGGAAGGGATGTCTGGCTGCTAAATGTATTGTACTGTACGCAACTCTATGTATACAATTCTATTGTGTCCCTAAACCAACAGGCCTGAAATTCCTCCTCGTGAGACCATTTTCTGTTAATATTTAAGGTTGTGCAGAACTGGTGAAGAGATGCGAAAAGAAAATCTATTTCCATATCAAGCCTGGACTTAAAAGCTTTTCCACGATTCTGCGGTAACTTAGAATTTAAGACAAGCAAGGCTAAGGGTATCGTGGGCTAAGACTAGCTTGAATTCCGTGCCTCCTGCAACCTTACACGATCCGGGAATGTAGTTTTTCATGAGAATTTTTATTGATGGTGTCCTGCTGTAGGGTATGTGCATATCAGTGCCTGTTGCTATGGCAAAGCAAGTGTGGTATTAGCGATATAAAGAGGAGGTAACAGTAGATACAAAGTCAGCCCTTTGTTTGCTGGACGAAAAATTGCTGCAACATATGACTGCTGATCATAACTATAAAAAAATAATATTCCCTTTCATACTGGTTGACGTACTGGCATTTATTTCCATGACACCTCGAGCATTCAAATCTGCTTGTCCTTGTGGATTTAATGCCTATCAGGACAATAAGATTATTACTAATACTATAATATAACATAGCAATCTATGATTTTAAGACCGCGCCTATCAAGTCGAAATGTCTCAAAGCGCATTCGGGAAATTTCTGTGCAATGGAATGTAGCGACTGCGTATTTGTGGACGAACGTGGCAGCCGATTTACACGCAACAAAGTCCTCATAACACATCCATGACCAATTTCGTCCCGTGGATGGTTGGATAGAATAACATGAGAAACTCCCTTCCTATTAAACAATGGGATCTCAGCGGGCTCTGTCCTGCTCCATGTCCCCAGCCCGACCCGCCCTACCATCGGCGGATGGGTTTTCAGCCTCTCTGCCCTCACACTGTGGAACTCCATCCCACAGCCCCTTCATCTCCCTCCCTCACCTGATTCAACACGGGTCACAAGACCCTCCTCTGCGACCGTGCCTTCTGCTGCCCTTGCAACTCTCGGGAAGCGTTATGTTATTCTTAATAATAATAATCCCTCCAAAAAAAACACAATAATAATAAATTGGTCAATTCACGTTACAGTAGATTCTTTAAAGCGCTTTTGAAGCGCTTTCATCTCATCCAATACTTTACTTCTGCTGACACTCAATTTTGCTCGGAGTAAGAGCTGTTCAGGCCCACGCCAGCTCCTAGTCAGGACTCTGTAACCACTGCATGAAGCTTTTTCATTAATATGCATTAAGTGGCTCATCATTTCAGCCACAAATTAAACCTCTTTAGCAGCGCAACCTGATTCTGGCTTCAATCCAGGTGTCAGGATAAGACATATTCCCCGGAATTACTCCAGCAAAGAATTTTCTCTTTCTGGTGCGTGAGTTTTCTGCCTGAATGAATCCAGGTTCAGGGAGCGGAAGCGGTTATCTCAAGATCGCGGCAACACATTCATTTGTTTTCGTGGCTCACCAAAAAATAAGATGAACTGTGCGTTCATGCCCCTGGGACACTGTATAACTGAAGGTGCCATCCATTAGGTGAGACATTAAACCAAGGCTCTCACATGACTCTTCAGGTGGATGTTAAAGGACCCCCAATATTATTTGAAAAGACAAGGTATTTTCTCCTTATCAAATATGGGAAATGTTATGTTATTCTTAATAATAATAATCTATCAAAAAATACACACAATAATAAAAAATTGGTCATTTCAATCCACGACTGTTTGTGGGAAAATGCTGTACACAATTTGCTGCCGCATTTCGTCCACAAATACACAGTCAATTCACTTTACAGTATATTCTGTGAAACGTTTTGAGACGTCGATAAGATGTGAAAAGCGCAATATCAAATGTAAGGATTATTATTATTTTATATGGGATAACATTGCAAACGCCCATTTGCATTATAGAATAATACAATTTACATTTATACAGTACCTTTCATGTTGGGGGTGTAGGGGGCGGGGGTGGGGGATCCCGATGTCTCAAAGCACGTAACGGGACACTGCCAAGTGTAGTGGCTGGGTATTTTGAAGGTGAATTTTGTAGCCAATTTGCACATAGAGGTGATGGGAGGAGCGCATATGCAGAAAACTGGAAAAGAAAAATATTCAGTGCATTGCAGCAAAATTGGAATCTCATTTCAGGATGCACGACGGTTGTAAAGCAAGGTTATAATCATGTCTGAAATCCACAATGAGATTAGGGCTTTGTAATTACTCCAGTAAACACATTATATTCTCTGTCTATTTCAATAATATACCATCCAGTACTGTACTCTTCACAGTCAGTTGGCTTTCGATAAGGGGCTATGGTGGTGCCTCTAGCTACTGTATCCGAGATCTTTGCATATGTCAATCAATATCACACAAAGCAAGCTCTGTTTTAAAACAGTAATAATAACAATGATAATACAGTACTTGTATTTGAATCCTTGGCTTTCCCATAGGAACGTCTCCTCAAAGCACTTCACAGGATATACAGCAAAGTGTAGTGACTGTGTATTTTGAAGTGCTTCAGGGCGCTATCTGTGTGAAGTTCGCTATATAAATGCAAGTTGTTGCTGCTGTTGTTGACCGTGGCAACAAATTTAGCACACAGCTAAGTCCCGCAAATGTCATGTAGTGAATGACCAATTTTAAGTTGGAGGAATGCTTTCTAGGGCACATGGAGAGAGAGAAACTCCCTTCTCTTTACGAATAGAGCAGCGGGATGTTTTGACGTTCACCCGACCAGGCACAAGGGGCCCCTCAGTTTAACGTTTCATCCCGAGGACAGCACCTCCATCAACGTGGCACTTCACCCAGCACTGCATTGGAGCGTCAGCCTGGGCTGTGAGTTCAGAGCCCCGATACGAGACTTGAACTCACAGCCATCTGACTCAGAGGAAAGAGTATTCATCCAGACTGACATACAAAGGCAACATTACCCTTAGAGATTGGAAACGCTACTTGATATCTTCCTGGCTAAAGGAGCAAAAGAAGATCCCACTGCGTCCTTTATTCTTCCTTGGAGTTTTAGTCCCAAGTCATCAGCTGGCAAAGTATCAGACTTGTGCATATTCATACAGAAGAATAATTCATACAGAAGATTTTGAAGTTGCCCCCCAAGGATCCTTTGCAGAGGATTCTACAGACACTGCCGAAGGCTTCAGCCCAGATGACGTTTCACTCATATTGAACCGTGTGTTCTGATTACCAAGGTTAATGAGCTGTAGATAGCATAGCACAGAAGTGGCATCACTGGGTAATAGTAATAATAATCCTTGCACTTGATATAGCGCCTTATCAGGTGTTCGAGAAGTCTCAAAGCGCTTCACTGAATATCCTGTAAAGCGAATTGAACGTATATTTTGTGGGTGAAATGTCAGAAAACCTTTCAGCCGACTCAAGTTGGCATTGTGATGTAATAATAATCTTTGCGCTTGATATAGCGCTGTTTATATCTTCTAGACTCCTCAAAGCGTTTCACAGAATATACTGTAAAGTGAAGTGACTGCATATTTTCGTGGGTGAAATGCGGCAACCAATGTGCACAGTAGTTTCCCACAAACAGTCATGGACTGAAATTACTAATATATTTTTTTTTAGGGATTATTATCAGGGATGTGGAGTAACGAAACTTGCCCAAGGTTTCACCCTGTCTCAGATTGAACCTAGGTCTCTCACTTGCATGCCGAGTGCTCTAACCGCTGAGCTACAGGACTCCAAAGACTCCTTCATTAAACATCACTCTGCTGCTCCTTGAACAGTTAGAAATTTATAGTTACTCAGAGAGATACAACCTGTACTTAATACTTGACGTTGTTAGTGGATCAGGGCCCCTCTGAAGGGAGAGAAAGCACATTGTATTCTAACACAGGGAATTTTCTCTTCCAGAAGTCTCTCAATATTTCCTTCTCTGCTGATATAAAGTGTCCGCCATCAACGACACAGTCACTGCACTTCACAATAAATCCTATGAAGCGCTTTGACGTAATCAAGGTGCTAGTTGCAACAATAATAAACAGAGCCTTTCACGTCAGGAGGACGTCTCAAAGTACTTCATGGGATTTGCTTTAAAGTGTAGTGACTGTGTCTTGAATACACCTTCCCAAACACAACAACTAATATATTATGGTTTTGCATTATGTTTCCTGTCTCACTCTCGTCAGAATGCAGAACAATGGGGTAGGAATGAAATACAGGAACAAGTTGGCCAATATACAAGGGTTGCAGTCAGCACTGACTATAAGCAGCCGACTCTATTTATATATCGCTTCCTATCAGTGTGTTTGAAGTTCTGTTGAACACTGACCTGTCAACTGTTCCTTCTTAAAATAAAAGAATAATTTCGGCACCAGTCTATAATCAAACTGTATCTTGTTTAGACGCTTCTGTCTTTTGTGTGAGATAAACCAGTGGACCCCACTCCCCACCAGTAGAGGAGAGGAGAAGGGAGGCGAGTTGGAGAGGTGCAGAAGAGAGCAAAAGAGAGGGGAGAGCAGAGGAGAATGGAGAGGAGGAGAGGGGAGAGAAGAGGAATGGGGAAAGGAGAGGAGGTGGGGGGAGGGGAGCATGAGCTCATCTAATGTGCTGAGTTAGCATTTACTGGCTCATTCTTCGACCCAACCCCAAACCTCCGATAACAACCGGAGCATGTGGTTGAGTAACCTAAGCGGGTTTTTCATTCCACAGAGTTCTAACTCGGCAAGGTGATAAGGAGCTATACTAAATACAAGGATTATTAGTATTATTAGCGTGGCACTTTTTATAAACCACCCATCTTATTCCCATCACCGGTGACCCTCTATTCCCTCCACCCTCATGTGTGTGTCATATTGCCTCTTGAATACATGGATGCATTTCGTTTCCACCACAGCTTCCTACAGCGCACCCAGCCAGAATCGGGGAATCAGAATCAGGGAATCATTCTTCCATTAAGCCCAGATTCGGTTTCTTTTTTAAAGCTGCAAGATGGGGGGGAAAAAAACCTCAAGCTAAAATTTTGTACAAATCTGCTGTGCGCAATTGGCTGCCGTGTTTCGCCCACAAAATACGCGGTCAACCCACTTTACAACTTATTCCGTGAAACCCTTTGAAACGTCTCAATGACGTGATAAGGTATTGTATCTAATCAAGAATTACTATTGTTAATGTTAAGACAGAATTGGAGAATTTCGCTCAGTTCTTCACAATGATAAATTCTGAGACAAAGGCAGTCTGCCGAGGGCTAGGAGCAGGTGGAATTCGGGGCGCCCACGCATTAAATCAGTATTAGAACATTCGGCGGTCTCCGATGCAAGGAAAAAAGATCATTAACGGGAACGAGCAGGATCACCGAACACTGGGAGGACAGGAGAGGGCAACCTGCCCTGGAGGTCAGGATCAAATTGGTGCAATCCTCTCTCCCTGGGGCATTCGCTGCAAAGATGGAGCCGGAATAATGGGTCATTGATGTTTGGAGCAGCTGCTTTGTGTCACATATGTGTTTAGCCCCCGGAGAGCAATGCAGCCGACGAGACATTGAGAACAATCCATCGGTGAGCTTTACTAATGAGGATGTTTAGATGGAAGATATAATAGTGGTCTCCTGTTTCCCCCTCCTCCCCCCAACATCCCTGTCTTCTCCTTTTACCATCACCCCCCCCACCCTCCCCTGAGATTAGCTCCTCTTTTCCTGTGTTTCCCTCCGTTGAAAACCCTTCTGCCTGTCGCATGGTTGAAACCCTCTGAACTGCACAAAGCAAATAAACAGATGGAATCAGATCAGATTGCTTATCTCTGCCGTGCAACCGCAGTCCTGTCTGCCACCAAATCTCCCAGAATATAAATTCTTAAGGGATAGGAATTTAAGCAGGTTCTGGTGAAGTGACCCAGCTAACTCTCTTCTCTCTAACCCAAGAGGTGGCAAGATCAATCAACTACCACACTAGCTGAGCTGGAGTAATTCAACAATTACTCAATTCACTCAATCACTGTCTTTTACCATCCTCCCCATCCCAACACCACCCCGAGCCAGTCCGGGAGGAAAGAATAACTCCTTTTGTAAAGTAATGGAGAGAAATTATTTGATTGGAGATTTGATGATGTGCTCTTCCATGGATCTGAGAAGACAAAAGGCTGACTGGGAACTGGAGTTGGGAGGTGTATGCTGGTATACGAGGATTCAGAGGTCCAATCGATCGCTGTGGTAAATATTCAATAAGATGATCAATTGAAAGATGCCACATTACGTGATTTCACACTATAAATCCAGTTGAGATGGTATGTTTTAACGAACACAGATTACCAAAATGATCCTGACTTCTGATGGAAAATCTGGGAAGTCATTGGACACTATGACGATTAACATCTACAGGTGAACCATGCATTGCATTATATTTTTGAAAACCCTTGCATTTGATATTGCACCTTAACACTTGAAGTGCTTCACAGAATAAACAGTAAAATGAACTGAACGTATACTTTGTGGGTGAAAAGCAGCAGCCAATTGCACATAGCAGTATCACACAAACAACCATAGATTAAGTTCCCAATGTATTTTTTTAATGAATTGTTTTAAGGGATTATTACACCTGGAATGTAATCCACCAATTGACTAACATCTGAGTTCTTACTTACTACTAGGTAAACAGAGACATGTGGAGTAAGGAAACGTTCACCATGCTCTGGAATCGAATACAGGTCCTCTCACTCGTGAGGCAGGCGCTCTAACTAATACCCGACAAAACTTACTCCATATTCCATATAAGGTGGATTCCCCCATCAGTTCTAAGGCTTCACAGCCAACTGGAGGGTTGCAGTCCAAATCCCTTCAACTCTCCCCAGTTACATGATTACAGTTCCTTTAAATCAGTGAGGTTTCATTCAGTAATCAAACAGCTATTCCGCAAAAATCACACGCTGAATCGGATACTTAAAGTGCAGCAAGAATTTAATTAGCAAAGAATAATGAGACTGCATTATTCACATTGTTGAGATATTTATGCAAGAGAAAGTGTTAGAGGGAGGGCTCGAATGCCATGTGAAACCTGGCTCAGTGTAATGGGCTAAATAGAACAGCGGTCGGGAATGGAGTGGAAATACGAAATCGAATGGACCAAAGGGCCTTTTTCAGGAGTTTGAATAATCACAAGATTGGTTTGGATGAAGAACTCCCTTTGAGCCATCTGATCTCATTCTCTCAGAACACCTGCCCTGGCGAAAGGAAGGGGCATCGGAAACCTCTTTAAACGAATATGGACCCTCTTTTTGCTGCTGCCTTGCTACAGCTGAAAATGAGCTCTATTCCTGATAGTTTTATTCCAAAACAAGGCCTATCTGTGTGTGTTTTGATTCTTTAATCTGATGAGGGTAACTTTTCCACAAGGCTCCTGTTCACACAGGAAACAAAGCTGTGTTTCGGACGATCTTTATCTAGCCGATTTTCCTTCACAATACGGCTAAGCTTTCCTCCTCCAGAGTTTTAAACAGTGTTTTGTCCCTGGAAGAATGACAGGCCTGTAAAATCTGGAGAATACACAAAATAACTTTCTCAACTTCTTCCTCTCATTGTTTCAGGCGGGAGGGCTCTGGGATGGACGATAGCCTTTGCCAAATTAACACAGATCTTTATCCCCTTGTTATGGTGCGGAAACAGAAGATCTGAGTAGAATTTTGCTATTTTTAGTTTTGAGGCAAGATCAAAACCCTCACCCCCACACCCCCCATTCCACCTAATCCCGACGCCTCACCGATAATTTATAATTTATTGATTGCTTTTGAGTGAATTTCGGGTTGATGTCATAATTGCGACAAGTGATAAACTTAACACAGAGATTTACTAATCAAATGGACAGTGATCTTTACTGTCTCAGTCTCGCCCCCTTGCTAACCTCACTCAACCCGAACAGGGTTCCAAGTGGAGCGCGGTTGAAAATACTCCATTCCATCTTTCGTGAAAGACGAGTGGTGTCAGACTCCATCCCTCGTTTTCTGATTCACGCAGTGGGCGAGTGGATTTGACATGAGAAACCTTCCACAAAACCTGCGAGCGTGAAACACAAGCTTCTGAAAGCTGGTGCAAAGAACGCAGGGTGATATTTATTTAAAGAAAAGAATCTCGGCAAATTTTCTCCACGAAATTTCTTCCTTCCTGATCTCTCTCCAAATGTAAATGAGTCCTTCTTGCTTCTAATGGATCACAATTCCGTAGGCATTCCTAACAAGATTCCCACTCGGCTGATGTTAAGCTAACCCAGTAAAGCAAAGCCCTAAACAGGTAGGGTGCTCCTAGCTGCACAGACAGCAAAAAGCCAGGTGACCATAATCTTCATAGGACAGCAATGCGGTGAATTGCTAATAGACTGCTGTAGTGCTAAAATTTGCAGGGATGTAACGTCAAGTGAATGTGACTGAATTGATTGCTTTTTCAAAGAGCAACAGGCAATATGGGCCAAAAGGTGTTCTTCTGTCTTTGAGGAACTTTGGAAATGCTGGAGGAATAAAGACCCAATGTCCATCCAGTGCACCTTCCACCATTGTGGAGTCTTGTAGATCAGTGGTTAGAGCACTCGCCTTACAAGTGTGAAACCTGTGTTCGAATCCAGGCAGGTCAGGACGAAACCTTGGGCAAGTTTTCTTACTCCATACGCCTAATAATAATCTCTCTGTTTGTGAGACATTGCTGTGCGCAATTGGCTGCTGCGTTTCACCCACAAATATACAGTCAATTCACTTTACGGTATATTCTGTGAAGTGTTTTGAGACATTTAGAAGCCTTGAAAAGTGCAATATCAAAAGCAAGGATTATTATTATTATTCTCCTGGCAATCGCATGCACGTCATATCTTGAACTATTCATATACTGAACAGAGATGTCCGGCGTGGAGGGCGCTATTTTGTTGAATCCAAGTTATTTGTATCTGGAATGCACTGCCTGAAAGGGTGGTGGGAGCCGATTTGATCACAACTTTTAAGGGAGAAGCAGCTAATTATTTGGGGCGGAAAACTTTGCAGGGCTATGGGAAGTGAGCGGAGGAATGGGAGTGATTTGGATGACTCTTTTCAAAGAGCCAGCACTGGCACAAGCAGCAGTGTGGTTTGACTCCGAGCTGGAAAGACAAGGGAGGTGGACAATGGCACGGTCGAAGAGGAAAGTCTTCAGGTGTGTTTTTAAGACTAGTAAAGACTGCCCCCTTTCCAGTCTGTTTTTTCAAAACAAATTCGATGCGCTGAATTGGAGTTGGATTGAGTGCCCATTTCCTTATTATTCTTTTTAATTTTGAAGTAATTATTACCACCACCAGAAAAGCAATCTGCCAATCGACTACTTACAGCTAGGTAAACAGAGGTAAGTAAAAGATGATCCGATACATATCAAACTGCATTAGCCTTCAGCCCCAGGCTTCCTCCTAAGGATATGTCACTAGGATTGTAGTGTACTCAAACCATTTCCTTTGGAGAATAACGCAGCAGGTAGGTGTTTTGCATATCAATGTTGTTCGCTTGTGAGCAAAGCAGGCAGTGCTGGTCCCTTCGAAGGATTAGATCTTTGAAATAATCTCAGCTGTCAGACATGCTGAAGAGATAAAGAAAGATGAAGAGGATGGGATGGGGTGGCGGGTGGAGGGAGAATCAGCAGGCAGCGCTGGGAGGAAGAATTAATGGCTTGAGGATCAAGACACAGAGTTAGAGCAGCAGGCAGACTGCAAGTAAGCGAGAGTGGAAAAAAGAGAGTGGAATACAATAGGAAGAGAGAGCCAAGGCACCAAAATAGATTTGGATGCAATAAACTAAACAGAATGTACCTCACTAAACTAAAGCACCTGATAATGTCAACACATCCCAAAATGTTTTGCAAGTTATTACGGTTAGGTGTCATGACTTTGTTCCAGCCATTTGGGATATCCACCTGATCCACGAAAGATGTCACACAAGTTATTTGTTTTAAGTTATTTGAGAAGTCTCAAAGGCGTAATAAGGCACTATGTCAAAATGCAAAGATCATTATAATGATAGATATGGCATTGTTACTGGAATTGCTGTTGCCTGTAAATATTTTTTAAAATCCTTGATTATTGATCAAAGATTATTATTATTGATCAATTTATCTGGTTGAGTGTTAGCCAGTACACTTTTCTTCCAAAGAGTGCATCTTTAACAACAACAAAAGTACGTTTCTATAGTGCGTTTCATGTCGGGAGGACGTCCCAAGGCGCTGGACAGTCAATGTTTCGAACCCGAGCTAGGGTCGGGATCGGGGAGGGTGGAGAAAAGGGGGAGGAAGTGGGGGGAGGGGGGGGGGGGTTGCTCATCTCTTCGGATAAAAGGTCTTTGGCTTGACATCTCATCCGAAAGACTACGACGACCCAGCAATGAAGCTCCGCCAAACACTGCGGGGTAGAGAGGAAGGGATGGAATGGTTAAACCTTGAATGAAACAAAGGACGGGTTCAAGGCACTGTTCACTGGAGCCAAGGAGGAAGGTCAAGGTAGAAAAGAACAGGACAGCGTGGAACAAGAAAGCTCGATTCATCCCGTTAATGCATTCCATCTCATCCAAGGCCAATTGCAATCTGCCTGATGTTTGGACTCTATTTGATCTCCTGGGGGGGGGGGAGAGGAAAATCATCATAATTTCTCACTGACCTCAAAGGCAATCTAGCAAAACTGCAGAATATCTATCCATCCCTCATCTTCTTTGTTCAGCCTGGTTGCTCTCTCTTGATGACATTTTCCTTGGTCACAGCAGTGCAGGAAACACTGCGTTCCCCAGAGGTTATGATTATCTCTCTCCGTGCTTTTTCTATTCCCAGCCTCAGCCAGATGTTTACTCCAGGCTGTTCTTTTTTTTATTCTGACAGGAGTTAATTTGCAGCTTGTCAGAGTTTCATTCTCAGGTAATTCTCTGTGTGTGACCCGACCTGTCAAAACGCCAATCATTTTCCGAATTCTGCGAACTTGAAAAATGGAATGTCGCAAACACTAGTAACCGTCACTCTTGGTAGTCTGGTTCCTGAGCCAGGCGGGTCTGTAGTATTCCAGGGCACTGCCGATGACAGTAAGGCCTGTATGGCTCATCGGCAGGACTTGGAAGGGCAGACCAAATCACTGAACCAGGAAATCCTCCCACTCAGCCCCTGTGAACTCTGCAAGCCAAACTCCTAAAGGGTAAAGTGGTCCAAGCTGGGCAAGCAGAGGGAAGCTTGGCGGACAGTGCTTTGAATGGCAAGCTATGGGGTTTTAACTGGTTAAAGTTGGGACAATGGACCCAGAACCTTTCAAATGCTACAAGACACTGCCCCATGTGAAGGGCGCTATATAAACACAAGTTGTTGTTGTAAGAATGCAGTAGATTGGTGTCCAAGGGGAACTTTGGCAAGACAACATCGGAGAATGTGCCGGGAATGTTATTTGCCAAACATTTACGTCAATTTAGACAAGAATATTACGACATAAATCTTCAGTACTACACTTCAGTACTGAAAATAGGGTGAGTTGTGTTCCATAAAACAGGGCGGAAACACCCAAGTCAAATAGGTTCACAGCACCGAGCACGCCCTTTCCACACACCAAACTACAGAGAACCATTGTTCTAATTCAAGCATAACTAATGTAGGAGAACAAGCTTTGACAACAAAGCTTGGGCTCAGTCGGTAGCACTCTCGTCTCTGGGTCAGGAGGTTGTGAGTTCAAACCTCACAACAGGGCTTTGAGCTCACAGTCTAGCTGTCGCTGCAGTGCAGTGCTGTGGGGGGTGAGCTGCATTGTCAGAGTTGTGATCCACAGGATGAGATGTTGAACTGATATTTTTTGACAGTTCAGTTAGATATTTACAATCCTGTCAGAGGGAAGGGAGTTTATTCTGGTCATCGATGTTTCAGATGAATATATCTCCTGACGTGAAAGGCGCGATACAAGAGTAATTTTGTTGTTGCTGTTGTTGTGTGGTCTGAGAAATATACAGTCGCTGCACTTGATAGTGATTGCTGTAAATCGCTTTGCGGCGTTATAGGCACTGTGCATAAAATAACCATGTATTTCTTGATGATAGTTCGGGAGGAAAAATATATATGAAACTCCCGGTGTTTGTCACTAGGCGAATTAATAGTGTCTGAACAATAAACACAAAATAGTGTAAAAAAGCTGATTTAATAGACTGTGAATCAAGCATATGGCATTAGGTGGCAATTACCAAAGCCTTTCCAATGCTTTTCTGTCTTAAATGATGTGTGACACCCAATGCGAGGCACTTGAAGTCAAATGACTATGATTTTCCAGAGAGCTTCTGGCATGTAATTACTAAAGCTAACATTAATACAGAATCGCCATCTGCATTGCTCAGGAAGCAAATTGCAATAAGACTGAGTTTGTTCCACAGATCTGTTGAGGAAACAAAGGAAACAATGTAAACTCCAGTCAACAAGACCAATGACCCAACTTCATATGTGTCTGGCAACGATCCTTTAAGTTTAGCCAATTCAGTGGTTACTTTGATTGACAAACAGGCTCTGATGTCTAACTGGTGTAAACATGCATGTGTGCGCAAGTCAACCTGCGTCCCCAATCCCCTCACTGAGCAAACAGCACAGTTTAAGATGGTTAATTCTGTGAATCACTTCAGTGCACACTCTGGGGTCTCCAAGCCTTGGCTCTTTCCAACCCTCACTTCAACTCTCTGGGGTTAGGTGAGCAATTATGTGTGTGTCCCTCCAGAGAGCGAGAGTACACTCTGGTACAGAGACTATATTGATGTGAAACCCTCAGTGGTTTGGGTTTGGAGACTCTCAAACATGGCGTTAGATTTTGACGAGTTTTGAGTGTGCCAGGGACTCTACCCCACTAAAGGGTGCTATATAAATGCAAGTGGTTGTTGTTGTTATTGAGTGTCAGATGCCAGTCTGACCCCTTAATATTGCAATTAGCATTTTTCACATTAAGTGCAAGTCATGCAGGACAGATGTGATGTTTGTTAATTGGGAAATGTATTGAACAGTACTTGGAAATAAAAAAATTGTTACTTTAAGGTTAAGAAACTCTTGAGGGAGAAATTTCACGTGGGTCAAGAGTCACTCTGGAGTCTAGAACTTGGCAAATATTTAAATCCAGTCTCAGCCTTGAAGTTGTCTTCCTGTCGGTTCCTGAAAGAAACTGACGTCAAAAAAAACTTCAAAAATAACTCTAGGTTTAAGAAATAGCCAAATTCTGGACGCTCTGAAAGTAGAATAAAAATCTAGACCCTCAGGTTGGGATGTCTCTAAGAATGTCTCTAAGAATACCCCTTTAAGTACATTCCTCCATTTTTAATACTCATCTAAGAAATTTATGGGCTTTCACACAGCACTTCTCATATGCTAGAAAGCACACTTGAAAGGCTGCAAACTGTATTTGCTTCAAATGTTTCATACTTAAAAGAGCTATTGCCCTTAATCATAGCTTGCAGAGTAGAAAATGGACGCTTTTAGCTGTTGAGGGGTTGTTTAGTAAGGGGGCATTGTTGATTTCCTCCATGGCATAAACTAAGACTTGCAGCTGCCTATTTTCTGTTTTTATAAGACACTGGCATTGCCGGAAATATCACACTGTGATCTCCTTACAACAAAATGCTATCTTTCTATCATTGTAAAACAGGTAGCTCAAGTCACTTCTGACTTGAGATAGCTGTCTTATAATGATAGAAATTATAAACAATTCAGAAGAGGGCCATTCGGCCCATCAAGCATGCACTGTGACTCACAGCAAGCCATCCAATCAATCAAACTGTGCTGCCTTATCCTGATACCCTGTCAACTCTTTAGCTTTCATCAACCTGTCTACTTCCCTCCTGAAACCCACAAAGGACTCTGCTTCTAATAATAATAATAATAATAATAATCCTTGCAATTTGATAAAGTGGTTTTCACATCTTCTAGATGTCTCAAAGAGCTTCACAGTATATACAGTAAAAGCCTGTGTATCCGGCACCCTCGAGATCTGGCCAATGCTGGTTAAAGCGCGTGCCGGATATTCGGCCGAAAATGCAACAAAAAAAAAATGCATTTTTCCAGATGAATTCTGGTTAATCGAATGCGGACCTTTTTTTTGCGGTGCCGGTTAAACAGAAGTTATGGTTGATCAGGTCACGGATAAATAGGCTTTTACTGTACTGTAAAGTGAATTGACTGTATACTGTGGGTGAAACGCGGCAGCCAATTGCACACAGCAGTGTCTTGAAAAGCGCTATAAAAAGCATGGATTGAAAATGACCAATTTTATTTTATTTTTGTCTTCTGCCACCTAGATTGACCTTAACACACTCTAACATCTACAAAGTATCTTCTCAGCTAAAATGGAAAAAGAAGAACTCCAAAGGTAAACTGAGGGATTTAGTTGCTATTGAGGGCATTAAATTCATACATTTCAAAGCTCTTCACAAGATATGTTGTGAAATGCAGTGACTGTGTAGTTTGCTGGCGAATGCGTTAGACAATTTGCCCACAGTGTTGCATAAACAACCATGAAGTCAATGACCAATTTTATCTCTGGGATTGTCGGGAGAGAGAAATTCTCTTTGGCAATGGCTCACAAGCTTGATCTCTTCGATCGCTGTGTTATGTCCCTAATTCCACCTAGTCTCAGCCCTCAAGACCATTTTGCCGTAAAATTTAAGAAATTGCAGAAAATCATTCTCTTCATATCCGTTTCAATTTGTCAGATGGAATTTGTTGTTGAAAAAACGCTTTATTATGACTATAATAATTACACTAATAATACTCTTTGCATTTGGTGTAGCTCTTCATCACTTCATCAGGACATCCCAAAACGTGACACAGGATTTCACTGTGCTTAGTGTGGTGACTGTGTGTTTTGCAAGCAGCCAATTTTCACACAGTAATGTCACAAGTGAGTCAATTCATTTTCGTGGCTAATGCCCTGTTTGCTGGCAAAGGTCGCAACAATATTCGTGATTGATAAACACAGCAAGGAGAGGAGGCGAGCGCATCAAAGATCCATTGCCTTGGCTAAAGCAGATTAGGGAAGGGAAAAGATTGAAAGAAAGACAAAATTAAAGCTGCAGTCCCTGGTAATGAATTCAGACAGCCAGGAACCCAAGAAACAAAGAGCAGAGGCTCGAGACGAGACATACATTATCAACAATTCCTTTGGATGAGAAAAATTAAACTTTCAAATGGATTGTGTTACAAAAGCGCATTCTGCACACGCTTCCTTCAGTCAGAATGAAGGAAAGTTCTAATTCGAGGAGCTTCAAACTTTAATAATAATAATAATCCTTGCATTTGATATAGCACTTTTCACATCTTCTAGATGTTCAAAGCGCTTCACAAAATATACTGTAAAGTGAATTGACTGTATATTTGCGGCAGACAATTGCACACAGCAATGTCCGACAAACAGTCGTGGATTGAAATGGCCAATTTAATATTATAGTTTTTTTTCTTGAGAGTTTATTATCAATCATGTGGAGTAAGGAAATTTGCCCAATGTTTCGTACTTCCTGGAATCGAACCCAGGTCTTTCGTTTGTAAGGTGAGTGCTCTAACCACTGAGTTAAAGGACTCCACAATCTGTAAATTTGTGGCTAATCCAGTTTAGCCTTTAAAGTCATATGAAATGGGTTCTTGCTTAACAAAACAACTAGCCATAACTCTCATACCTTCAAGCGTGAGCGCGGGTTGGAGGATCGCTCACTCTACACGTAGAAGTTTCCATTCAGAGGTGAAACTCTCTGTAGTTTGGTTTGCATGCTCTTTTTTAATTGTAGTAATGTAGTAATAAGGACTCCCAAACCCAACCGAGTAAAAAATATCTTTAACCCAGCGTCTCTGTTTGACAAGTTGTTGCATCCTGTGTGAGTAGCCTCCGCCAGCCTGGGGTCAGTGTGAGATGAAGCTTAGTTAACCAGAGTGATGAACAATGTCACCCACTCATCTCATTAACCGGAGCCTAATCTGTCTTCTCCCATTCCCGGAGTAGATTACTTGCTCTTTAATCGTGAATTGCTACCCAAGTCACATATGAAATTCTTTCCATTCCACGGCTGTGGCACGCTTTATGGCCTTGTCTTGGCAGTGAGGCTGTGATCTCACTAACGGCATGCTACAATGTGCTCTTCTGACAAAAGTCCCCATCATCATGCTTAAAACAAAGTTGAGTGCTGATCGCATGCCGTAGGCATATCTCGTCATTAATCAGGTTTTAAATTTTAAGTTGCGTCTGCCTTGTGACCCAGTGCGTCAGCCTAGCCTGCTTTGGTGGTCCATGGAGTCTCTCTCTCTCGATCGAACTATCGGTGCACCATCCTCACCTCTCCGACCACCTCACTCCCCGGTCCATCACCCAGAACCTCCGCTCGACTCATACCATCTTCCTGCTAGTCCCTCACGCCCTCCACTCCATCATCGGAGGTCGCGCGTTCAGCCAATACCCCCCCACAAAACTCTGGAACACTCTCCCTCAATCCCTCTGCCTTGCCTCCATTCCCGCCTTTTCCAAGTCCAGCCTGAAAACCATCCTTTTTGACCATGCTTACGGTCACCTCCCAACCTGGCTCGCAGTCAGGCTCCACCACTGTTAAACCCTCTGAGACTCAAAACTGCATGGAGGGTGCTATATAAGTGCGTGTTGTTGTCGTGTATGAACCTTGGCTTCATTTCAAATAAATTTTGGGGGGCTGAAGAAGTTCAACAAGGTTTTTTTTAATATAGAAATAATAATAATTCTTGCATTTGATAAGTGCCTTTTATGTCAAAGGACAACTGTAAAGTTTAGTGTCTGTGTACTTTGTAAAGACAGACCTTGTAACGATATTTAGAACTGAATATTAAGACCTTTAAATATAGCGAGCACAGTTGTTGAAAAATAAATACTTGGATTCCCATCCATAAAATGGGATCAGGTGCTAATGCCAACAGAGCGTGCGTGTGTGTGGGAAATAAATGCCAATTAATATCGCTAGTATTATTATTACTACCAGCCTAACGGTGTTCCCATCACCAAGCTGCTTCTGAAATGGGTCTCAGTATGCTGGGTTCAACCATTATTCCAGAGACAGGCCAGGTATTACAAGGAGATAAATCGTGCATCAACTTTCATTGCCGTTGCCTTCTAATTAAAAGCTTTTTGACAATGAAAACAGTCATTCTTTTTGACTGATCTCTCAGACATCTCACACACACACACACTCTGTTGGTATTAGCACCTGATCTCATTTTATGGATGGGAATCCAAGTATTTATTTTCCAACAACTGTGCTCACTACATTTGAAGGTCTTAATATTCAGTTCTAAATATCGTTACAAGGTCTGTCCTTACAAAGTGGTTTTGCCAACAAAGCTATTGTCAGTCTGGCTCAAAGCAAAGCATTCATTTCAGGAAACCAAAAGTGAGGTTAAGGTATCCTAGCCATTTATTAACCACTGAAGAAATGACTTGACTGTCACTGTCACTGTCTCTGCACTGTGCCATTAACTTCAAAAGTCATCATTTGTCAGAATTCAGTGGACAGAAAATCTGTGATACTGAAATCTATAGAATAAACAGAGACTCTAATTTGAACAGAACATGCGCAATCCCATTGATCATGTAGTCTATCCAACGCGTTTAATCTTTTCAGGAAAGATTCCTGTAGCTTAGTAATTAGCGCGTCCGCCTCGCGAGCGAGAGGACCTAGGTTCGATTCATTGGGCAGATAAAACCTTAGGCAGGTTTCCTGACTCCACACACATGCCTCTATTTATCTAGCAGTAAATAGGAAATTAGTTGTTTGTCAACTGGGAAATAATCCCTCCCACCCCCCAAAGATTGTTCACTCAATCCACTACCGTGTGCAATTTGGCTTCCCCGTTTCGCCTGCAAAATCACAACACCTTACAGAATATTCTATACAGCATTTTGAGATGCCTCAACAGTGTGGGACTACATCAAATGCAAGGATTCCTTCATTTTTTGCCCATTTCCAGGGACATGATAAGTGCTGTGGCTGCCACAAAGGGGAAGGCAAACTGGGGTGGTCCTTTGTCATCTTTTGTCTAGCAATTTTTATTATGTGCCTCTTCTTAAGACAACTTACCCCACAGCTCCACCAACAAACACCAACAAAGCTTAATCCCCCACCTCCCTCCCCAGCTGCATTTGTTTATTTTAACACCCAAAATACAAACACACAAAACCACCTCCCCAGGGAGCTCGAAAACTCCCTGAAGTCAAGTTGTTGCTTTGAAAGAGCCTCTAACTGGGTGACGCCAGGCTGCAGGTGATATGTTTATGCCCGGTCCGCTGACTGCATTCTGCAAAACAACAAAGCAATCATGCATGGATTCTTCGGATTCAGAGACTGAGACTTTTGAAGCCAAAACTCTGGGACTCAATTAAAAAGCAACTTGATGCCATGATAGGAGGTTCGTAGGGGAGTATTCTGCGAGAATGAGATCAGATAGGCCAAAGGACCATTTCCTGGGAGGTGGGGTAACTGTATATTTTGTAGGCAAATGCAGCAACCAAATTACAAACAGCAGCAGCCCACAAACAGCCATGAGTTGAGTGATCAAATCTGTTTTGGGTGGGGAGGATATTGGGAGAAACTAATTTGTTTCCTTATTTAGTAGCAGAATCCAGTAACACCGTTGACCATTTCAAGCTGTTAATTCATTAAAAGAAAGAATGTTTCACCCATATACAGTAAAAGCCCGTTTATCCAGCACCACATCAACTGTAACTTCCGTATAACTGGCATCTCAAAAAAAAGTCTGTATTCGATTAACCGGAATTTATCCGGAAAAATGCATTTAAATTTTTTTGGGGGGCCTATTCAGCCAAATATCCGGCAGACGCTTTAACCGGCATTGGCCAGGTCCCAGGGGTGCTGCATAAATGGGCTTTTACTATATATACAATTAATTCACTTTACAGTACATCATATTCTGTGAAGCTCTTTGAGACATCTAGAAGACATGAAAAATTCCATATCAAATGCAAAGATTATTATTAATGTCCATTTTGTCATTTATATTAACTTGAAGCCTCGTCCTTGCTTTCAAGGCCATCCATGGCCTTGCCCCTGTCTACCTTTCCGAACTGTTGACTCCCTACCAACCTGCCCGCTCCCTGTGTTTAATGGGTTCCAGTCTGCTCTATGTCTACCACTTGACCCACCTGCCATCGGTGGCCAGGCTTTCAGCTTCTCTGCCTCCACACTCTGGAACTCCATCCCACAGTCCTCCGCCTCGCTTCCTTCCTTGCCTCTTTCAAGGCTGGTCTCAAGACTCTCCTTTTCGACCGTGAAGTTAGCTGCCCTTCCACCTCTCTGCCTCCCCTCACCCCTGACCCATCCACTTGTCTGTAGGAGAGGTTTAGGCCAGACTGCACTCCATTTCTAGCTTAGAAAACTCCCATTTCACAACCTCTCTGTGAACTGTTGACACTGGATGTTTCAACGCTGCAGCCGATTGAAGATCCCATTCACAAGAAGCTCAAACACGCAGTCAGGTTAAAACTATCAGTGTGTCCCCATCAACATTGATGGGGAGATGGTTTCGAAGATGTCAAAAGTGCTATATCAAATGCAAGGATTATTATTATATAACTGCTCTCCATTACTCTCATCTGCTGCTCCAACCAAACTGCTTGTAACTCAAAAAAAAAGTACCGGTATCTTCTTTTAACCAAAGGATTCGTGAGGTGCAAATGCAAAAAATACCCCCATAGGGATCAGTAAACAAAGGCCCTTTGCACCGCACTGGGGAATAGTGTGTTAGAAGTTAAGCCAGAGAGACTGAACCAAAAAGATTGACTCTTCAAACTATTAAGGCTCGATTCCCCAGCACAATCGAAAGAGGCATTTTTATTTCATTTATGGCAGTGGTGCCAACATGTGGCTCGCGAGCCGGAAGTGGCATGTAACAGCTGAGCCATGGGTAGAGTAAGTCCTCCACGTGGTTTGAAAGAATCCCAGCTTGTAAGAAACATCTGGATCACATGTGGAGTCCTGTAGCTCAGTGGTTAGAGCACTTAGATTACAAGCGTGAGACCAGTGTTTCGAATCCAGTCAGGTCAGGGCGAAACCTTAGGCAAGTTTCCTTTCACCACACACCTAATGATAATCCCTCCAAAAAAAACCTATGATAAATTGGCCATTTGTCCACGACTGTTTGTGGGACGCTGCTGTGCGCAATTGGCTGCCGCGTTTCGCCCACAAATATACAGTCAATTCACTTTACAGTACATTCTGTGAAGTGCTTTGAGACATCTAGGAAATGTGAAAAGCGCTACCTGTATATCAAATGCAAGGATTATTATTATAGCATCTACTCCCATTCCATTGAATCTGTACCACGTTTTACATCTGATTGATTCAAGGTTAACCAATGTGTCTCCCCTTGATTAATTATTCAGCATCCCTGGCCCAGCAATTTACCCCCATCAATTTAGAGAGAATTAATGTGGCTGGTAGCTTGAATGCCACTCACTGTTCATCTTCCCATCTGAAATGCGCCTGGATGCATCAGCTTTAAATGAAAGCCATGTTCCTCATTTGCTTTTTAACTGCAGTCCTCAGGAACATCTCAAATCACTGGAGGACATCATTATAGGTATTCTACAGTTCCCCCCCCACCCCTCCCCCACCAGAATTCTGGGGGCAGCCACTACACTGAAACGCAGTTGGTTTCAGCCTGGCTCTGTTGGCAAGGCTCTCACCTCTGAAGTACAAGATTGTGGGTTTAAGGTCCCCCCCCGCCCAAATCGGAACTTGAAACCCACATAGTCCCCGCACCCCGATGCAATAATAACTTGGTCACTCAATCCACGAATGCGTTTCGCCCACATAATACTCAGCCAATTCACTTTACAGTACTGTATATCTTGCAAAGCACTTTGAGATGGCTAGGAGACGGGATAAGACACTATATCAAACGCAAGGATTATTATAATCAGATGCTAAAATTCTTCCACCATAAGACTCTATATCTGGACCTTGGAATCAAGCAAATAAAGTATAAGATATTCTTAACTTTCAGACAGATTTAAGATACACTTTTTATAAGTACATTTACTCTGTCTCTCTCTATATAAATAGTATATATTATATATATTCTTTTGTTGGCAGTGTTTCATTTTAGGATTGGGTGTATAAATCTGGTCGCCTCAACCTGCCTGCAATTTACGTTTATTTATTCATGCCCTCTTCCCTTTGTTGCTTGCCTCTTGATAGACAGCTGGCTGAATGGAACACTTGACTGCATCTGTGATGCCTGTTAATTAGGCATCACAGCAAGATTAATAGGGTGGGACAGCTAGTCACAATGGGCACAGGACTCGCTGGGTTTTGCATCGCGTAAGAGGAACTCCGCCGCCCACATTCTGAGCTGACCCCAAACTTCATTCCCCAATTACTTCACTGGCTCCCTGTCACAGAGCGGATCAACTTCAAGATCCTCACTCTTGTGTTTAAATCCCTCTACTCCTCTGCACCCTCCATTACCTCTAATCCCTCTCCTTACAGCAGTACCCACTGCCTCCACTGTACTGGGTGTGGCCTCCGCCTAGTCCCCCGAATCCTCCTCTCCACCATCGGTAGCCATGCTTTCCGTCACTAAGGCCCGAAACTCCGGAACTCCCGCCCTTAATCCCTCAGCCTCACTCCCTCCTTTCCCATGTTCAGGTCGCGTTTCAAGACCTTTCTGTTCAATCGCGCCTACGGTCACCTTCCCCCTCCCTCTGGCTCGGCCTTGGGCTCCGCTATTGTGAAGCGCTCTGAGATACTGTCTGGGGTGGACGGCACTATTTAAATCCAAGTTGTTGTTGGTTAGGGAACTTAGCAAGCGAGGAGCACGGGATGGTCTATGGGGATTTTTGTTGCCTGGTACAACAACAACTTGCATTTATTTAACAGTCTTCACGCCCGGGTAGGATCATTCAATTATCAGCAGCGCAGCCGAGACGGAAAGAGAGGAGAGGTGACCGAAGGCATGATTCAAGAGGAAAAAAACACTTGAGATGTGACTTGAAGGCAGGCACAGTGGGTGTAGGGTGAGTGGTGGGGGAGGGCAGGTTGCTGGGATTGAGGCAGGACAGTCCAGAGGTGTGTCAATTTAGACGATGTGATACCAAGTCCCGATGCTTGAACCCATTCCAGAAACAAGAATGTTAGACCTGAGCCAAGCTGGGACAATTCGGTTCAGGGGAAGGAGAGAGAGAGGGAGGGAGGGAGGGTGAATGGGTTCATAGTTGATGCAGGTGTACTCCATGGCATGTCTTCACTGCATGCATTGTTACCCTGTGAGGTAGTTTGTTTGCTTTTGAAAGCGAATGGTGTTCCTGGTTGCTTGATCCAGGAGCAACAGCCATGCGTTTGTTTGTTTGCGAGGTGTGGCTCTTTTGACTCGGGCCCTACTGCTGTTTGCTTTTCACAGAGAGATGGTCTGAGATTCCCGCTAGCAATTTCCACTGAGCATTACAAACATGGCACGCATGTACCAATTCACCGTATCACACTTGTTTTATAGCAGGACCCTTAAGATTTTAGGCGAGATACATTTTACAATTTGCGAGCTCCACGCACTAATAGCTTTTGAAGTTTTAGAGAGAGATTAGGGAACGGGAAGCCGGGTATCAGATTAGAAGGATTTCCTTCAGTCCAAGGGTTGTTAGGGTGAGAAATGAAGTGCAACAAGTGGCTCTTGAGGCCGGATCAATTGTATCGTTCAGAAGAAAACAGGATGAATTCACCAGAGCAGCGAAAACTTGAAGGGATATTGGAAAAGAGATGAACCTTGGCATTAGTCCAGTCCACCTTCTGGACCGGACTAATTAATTTGGACCGGACTAACTATTTAACTAATTTCCGGGGGTTAATAATACCTCCCAAAATAAATTTGGTCACTCAATCAGCGACTGTTTGTGGGGACACTGCTGCCATGTTTCGCCCACAAAATACAGTCGATTCACTTTACAGCACGTTCTGCGAAGCGTTTTGAGATGTCTGAACCACTTTGCATATCAAATGCAAAGATTGTTATTGGTCCACCTTTCCTGAGTTCATTCTTAATTTTATGACAGTAACGATTCCCGATCCTATTGCACCGGGCATTGGGCAGCTTTTACCCCACAAAGTCTTGATGCATCTTCCACTAACGCGAGCTCTATGTTCGAGTGGGCCTCTGTGGCAGCTCCCCAGATGTCTCTAACATTTTGTCAGCTTGAATTAGGTATCTGCTGAAATCTTCATGAAACATTGATGCAGTGTACAGTGCCTATTTAAAGATGATCTCTAATTCACGATTAAACATTCATCAGTGAATTACATGCCAATCTATTTTTTGCTGCGCCTTTCCGTGCCTGCAAGAAATTCCTTCCTCTTCTCTTCGGGCGTTTCTGTTTGTTGTGGCCTTTCTGTATTATTATCGCTTCGTTCCTGTTTTGTTCTCTTTTCAATTACTGGCTCACCCTTGCCCCTGAGTCAGCACACTGTGCGTTCAAGCCCCAAATCGAGGCGTTGCACTCACGCAGTCTAGGCTGACGGCAATATTTGCAGTGGTGGAGGTATCGCATTGTCAGGAATGCCGTCCTCCGCCTTAGAGGTTAAACCGAGTCTTCGTCTCTGTCAGTTCAGGTGGATGTTAAAGATCCCATAAAATTTAGCCCAACAGTCTCCCCCCCAAAAAACTGACTCACTGCATAGCTGTTTGCTGTGTGCAGGGGGCGGGCCTCTGTGTTTGACTACAAATATACAGTGATACACTTTACAGGAAATCCTGTGAAGCACTTTCAGACATCTCAATGATATAACAAGGCATGTATATAAAATACTGTATGTATAATATAAAAAATATAGATTATTATCAGTATTAATAATATTAAAGTATTCACTGGATCACTTTTGATCGATCGAGCTATGACAAGAACCAAATATTTGGGTTGTACATGGGGCCCACATTCACATGGTTTGTGGGTGGGGAGGGGGCAAAAGCTTGTGATGCCAACTAATTATGGGGCTCGGGGTTGGGTTCAGATTCGGGGCAGTCCAAGGCCAAATCTCCTCTCACAAACACTTTCCTTGTTTGGCATAGGCTTTGAAATACAAGTGGAATTTAAATCTGCAGGGATTAGCTGGGTCAGGATTATAGAGAGAAAGAAAGAACTTCCTTTCTTTTTAAATAGCAGTTGATCACGTCAAAACATCTCCAAGCACTTTACAGTAATTATTCTCAAAGGTAGTGACTGGGTATTGTTTTGGGTGGAGGGGTGGGGGGGGGGGGGGGGGCGTAACGGGGGCAGATGGGGGGGGTTCACAAAAGCTGCAGTCATTTTGAGCCAATCAACGTCCTCACAAACAGCCATGCATTGAACGAACGATTTATCAGGATGATTTTTGGTGTAAGAACTCCCTTCTCTTATGGGGGGGGTAGTGTCATGGGATCTTCATGTAAAGAGGCTGTGCAGTGTTACCCCCAGCACTGAAATGGTTCTGCCCTTGCATTCGTCTACAAAATACGCACAGTTACTACACTTTACAGTAACCTTGAAGCACATTGAGACATCCTCCCGCCGACATGAAAAGCACTCTCTTTTTTTTAAACGGGTTATTTGCGGATTCATTTAAATCCCGGGAGGTGCTTTGCGACGTGCGTGTCCCCAATGTGATAAGGCCCCACGCAAAACGTAAGGACTAATAATTACGTATGAGCTTGTTTCTTTTAAGAGCCATGTTCAAACAAAAGCGACTGCAAAATGGAGACTGCAATTGAACAATTTGCCAAATTCTGCAGGCTCTGGAATGCCAAGAGAATAAATACCGCAGCTTCCAGGTGGAATTTCTTCCCAACATCCAGCCAGCATGCGCACAGTGAATGGGCCGAAAGGCTGAATAATTCTACGGTTTCTATAAAACCTATTCCAGTTTACAAATTTACCACAATTGAAGTTATGCCAAAATATGAATACTTTTGCATGCAGTCCAAGTGCTGATTCGCATAACGAGATGGTTTCCAATTCCCTTCTGCTGGCGGAATATTATGTACAGCAATTAACCAAATGCCAGAGTAGCAGCTCTGTGCCATTGTTATTCAAGTGGCATTAAGTCTGACCTTTTAGGTAAAAGCCTCTCCTTCATCTTTTGTCACTTTTCCAACCTGTGCATCTGCTTTCACAGTTTATACTACCATTGGCTTCACATCCACTGAGAACAGTCATCTTTTAAATGAAAGCTGGCCAGCTTTAGAAAAGTAATGTTATTGTTGTTACTGGCGGATCGCTTTCCTGGGCTAATAATCCCGTAAAACATAATAATAATAATTTGGTCATTTCAATCCACAACTGTTTTTGGGACACTGCTATGCACAAATTACACCATTAATCCACTTTACGATGTATCCTGTGAAGCGCTTTGAGACCTGTCGACGACATGATAAGGCAGCTGTATCAAATGGCAAGATGATTATTATTACTAAATTGGTGGGTTCACTCTTGCCCCCCCGCTACCCATTATGCCATCCATCTTCAGAGCGGATTCAGTTTGAATAGTTTGCCCGTCTATCGAGGGCAAATTCTATCGAGTTTTGACCGACGGCAGTTGAGACATTAGATCAAGGTCCCCCGCTGGCTGCCAGTTTGGATGAGCATTAAAGATTCCGTGGCCCTGCTCGAAAAGAGAAGTGAGGCTGCGTGAAGGCTTGCTGTATAAAGCAAGTTGTTGTAGTCTCTTTGTCAGCATGGGGCACTCCCTAGTTCAGCTCAGGTAAAAGTTCAGTTTCTGATATGTGAAAGGGCGCTGGGGGAAACACTGTCAGTCCATCTGTAAGTGAGAATCATATTTGGTCCCAGAGGCAACAATACTCTCTGATCCACTGGTGAATCAAGTGGAACAGTAGTGAAAGGGTAGCGTGCTAACGCACCCTCTCTGCAGAAAGCTGCCTTATAATGGTCTGGGTTTTATGCTTTATTGATTTCATGCCTTTTTGTGATGACACAGGCCATATATTTGAAGTTGGGCCACAGCGTAAAACTGTGGAAAACCAAATTATTAGTCTATCCAAAATGTTCTACGTTTTGATGGGAGATGTGCCAAACTGTCCGAGGGACTGTGTCACTCTCTTATTTCATCAGGCGGGACAGAGAGGAAGGGAGAGGGGGGACTGGCGGGGATCGAATGAGTCAAAAACACTTTCAGGAAGGAAGGAGAAATGGTTGAGGGAGAAGAGTAGCAGAAGAAGAAATAAAAAATGGTTGTGTTGGAAATATAATAATAATAATCTTTGCATTTGATATAGTGCTTTTCACATCTTATCGACGTCCCAAAGCGCTTCACAGAATATACTGTAAAGTGTATTCTGTGAAGACTCTATATTTGTGGGCGAATCGTGGCAGCCAATTGCGCACAGCAGTGTCCCACAAACAGTCGTGGATTGAAATTACCAATTTTATTATTGTGTTTTTTGGGGGGACCAGATTATTATTTAAATTATTAATATCTCCCCATTTCACACAATAGGTTGGCGAAGGATAAAACAAACCCAGAACAACCTACTCTGTCCTTCGCTCAAGGCAGGGATGGTGCAGGTTTTGATGCTCAGGCTCACCAGTTGAGGCCTTCCCAACTTTCCCTCCACAGCGGCTTAATAGGTGTTTATGAACTATTCATGGTTGATGCATAAAAAAAGTGATGGATCTCTGAAGTTGCTCACTAAAAGCCAATGGATGGGTACAGAGGCTCCCCTGACAACAGGCTTGCAGCTTTATATTTGTGAGGTTTGTGTGCGGTTGGGTTCCCACTGATGCCCAGCGATGCATTTTGTAAATTTTACGCACGTAGTGTGGCCGGTCTTATGTATAATTAATCCGCTATTTGTTTTGTTACAGGAACCTTGTGTGAGCGATGTGCTGGTCATGTTTACCGTAATAATAAGAATAATCATCACCATAAAAATATGCCTTGCGTTTGAAGCAGCGCCTTATCGCATCGTCAATAAATACTCTCTGTACACAAGTTCACAGGGTCTATTTGGCTGAAGAAACTCATCTGAACACATGAAAAGGCACTGCAAGGATATCAAAAGAAAGGATCATGATTATTATTATTATTATCATCCTTCCTACCATTCTTCCAACGCAACACCAAGTTGCGTTTTTTAAAAAATAGCATCCAGTGTCCTGGCCTCAGCCGCCCTTCCTGACAACCTGTTCCACTCATTAATTAACATCTGGAACAAGTAAAACTTTATGACGTCTGTCCTGAAATTGCCCTTTGCAACTCAAAACCTGGACCCTATTGTTCCACTGTCTTGGCGCGTTTGAACGTATTGCTCTGTGCGTGAACAAATTGCAGTGAGACAAGAAAGCTAGCCAGAAACATCCATCATAGTTTATCACCAAAATGATAGTCCCATTGCCAACGTTCTTTATGTCAGCGGTTGACTTATGGTGATATCCTGGCAGTCTCTTGAGGGATGGTGTGATGGCTTTCTGTGAAGACACTTCCTGTTGTTTTGTGAGTGTAGGAATTGCTAACAAAAGGGAATCCAAGGTCACCGGATTCCGGACTGTTTTGGACGTTTCACTCCAAAACAGGTATTCTTCTTAAATGGGCTTTCACTTCCAACTACCATCTGTGCTGTACCAAAATTTACCTCTCAACTCACCTATTGTTATTTTATTTAACATTCATTTTATTTTATACATAAAAGCAATACTATCCTCACCTCCGTCATCTCCAAAATGAAGCCCACCACCTGCTCCCTCAATCCCATCCCCACTTCTCTCCTCATCTCCCAGCTCCATCGCCTGGCTACTCTACTAACCAACATCATCAATCTCTCACTATCCACTGGCACGGTTCCCACCCCCCTAAAAACAGCTGTCATCACCGCTATCCTGAAGAAACCTTCCCTGGGCCCATCCCTACTCTCCAGCTACCACCCCATCTCCAACCTCCCATTCCTCTCCAAAGCCCTGGAACGAGTTTCTGCATCCCAGCTTTGCCCTCGGCGAGCGAGCCTTCAGCCACTTTACCCCCAACCTTTGGATTACCATCTCACAATCCCTCCTTCTCATCCCTTCCCTGGCCTCCATTAAGTCTCTTAAGACCTTCCTCTTTGACCGTGACATCGGTCTCCCGTCTTCCCCTCCCATTGTTGACACTCTCACGTCTGGGTCAAAAGGTTACGGGTTCAAGTCCCACAAGCTCCTAATTTAGGCTAATGCTTCAGTGCAGTGCTAAGGGGGTGGGGGGAATGGTGACAGCTGCATTGTCAGAGGCTAGGCCTTTGGATGTGATGCAAAACCGAGGTCCCATTACAGTTTTTGAAAAAGAATCGGAAGTTTCTTTCGACCATCCACCGGATTAAGTGATCCTCATCACCACAAGAAATTTGGTCACTCAATTGTTGTGGACTGTTTGTGGAACACTGCTGTACGCATTTGGCTGCCGCATTTCTCCCACAGAACATGCAATCAATTCACTTTACAGTGTATTCCGTGAAGCGCTTTGAGATGTCCCAAAGATGTGATAAGGCGCAATATCAAGCGCAAGGATTATTGGCGTTATTGTTATTTTACTGAACACAAAGCGGGCGCATGTGAAGGTGCAAAAACGAAAGAGATAAATTACAGCACAGATCCGAAAAGTGACACGAGACTTCATCTCATTTTATCATCTCATCCAATTTGGCAGTAAACCTTTGCTGGTGGCTGATGCAAGGAGCGAGGTGCCTTACAAGCAGTGAGGAACACAGAGACCAGGGGTGAAGGTGAATTGTCAGGATGCAATCAATGCAGTTTTGATTGGTGTCTAAACCATTCAATGACTGACCCCGGTGAGAGACACTGACGTTGGCGCTGTATGTCAGCAATGGGCAGCAAATCCCTGACATCATTCACTTTGTGAGCCAACCTCATGACAGCTCCCATAAATGTGCAATTTACATCCAAGGCTGATTCGACTGCTGGAATAATTCTAAATGGGCAGTAAGAGATGATATCAATGGAGATTATTATTTATTGCCAAGCAGTAAAATAAAATATCAGCATGCAGGAGGTGGGTGGGGGGTGCGTGGGGTGGTGGATGGGGGGAAATCTTACCAACTCTAATAATGGTGTAATTAAAGAACCGGGCCTATTGATGAGAGTTTAGTATTTCTGCTAAAGCAATGCCTCAGTTTATTTCCTTGGGGCTCATCTTGACTAATACTGTACAGAGTTAATTTCAGATTGATGCAATTAAGTGTTATAAGTGCCTAGACCCTGATTTATTGAGCTGAACTGCAAGTCGGCCTCGCCAGCTGGCAGCTTCCGCTAGAGACAGTGATCTATTTTAATGGAAGTCACAAAGGCTCTTCCCTCCCACTCCCAATCCCGCCATCATCCACCCACTGCCACAATAGCCTTTATCACATCGCCACCCTTCGCAGGCTACCTGTTCCAGTTGTTAATTACCCTCTTGGAACAGAAACTCTTCCTGGTATCTATTTTGAAATTGTTCCTATGCAAATTTGAGACCTGTGGCCTCTCTAAAGAAAAGCACAAACTACATCAAATCTGAAACAAAAAACGAAATCGCTGGCAACACTCAGCAGGTCAGGCAGCATCTATGGAGAAAGGAAACGTGAGTCAACGTTTCAGGTCCAGAACGCTTCGGCTTCTGACGAAGGGTCGTGGACCCGAAACGTTGACTCGCTTTTTCTTTCTCCATAGATGCTGCCTGACCTGCTGACCCGCATGCCTTCTCTGTTCTGCTGTCCCTTCTTCTGTTGTTCTGGGTTCATTGTGTTGTCAATAAAATGATTCATTGAAGACCGCGGCTTGGATTGTGAAGAGCAGCATCCAAAATTAAAATAGGTGGCCCTTTTAAGAGCATATTTAATCTATGTTTAGCTTTGCTCCCATTCGAGTTCTGTATGCTGCTAAATTACTCTCTTTTTTTTGTTGAAGTAAGAAAAGTATCTGGCTACTCCGAGGCAGCCTTGAACTCCTTTGTCTCCAAGCCTATCCCATTAATCTTCTATTAGTAACCCACACCCTAAGGATGGAAAAGCCCCAGGATGCGTTAATAGATCTTTCTTAAGGGAGAAGTCGTGTTGATTGTAAATTCTGATTTGCTCAGTGACACCCGACATCCCAGCGCAAAGCGATCCTTGATATACGAGTGTGTTTGAAGCATTTACACTGTGTAGCCTTTAAACAATGATTTGAAAACAACTTTTGGTTTCTGCACAAGTCATTTTTGCCCCCACCCCCCCACCCCTGCTCTCCCACACACACATACAAATACCCTGGTTGTTCCTGTGAAAACCTTCCAGCAAGCAAAGGACGGCTTCTGTGGCCTATTTTCCCTTGATAAGGCAAAGTAGCTTCATACTGTCAGGCTTATTTTGGATCGGGAAAGATGGCAGACCTTGGTCTAACCTCGGACTATTTTCCAAATATTTCTGATACTATAATAATCCTTTCATTTGACATAGTGCCTTATCACGTCGTTGGGACATCTCAAGGTGCTATATTACAATATACTGTAAAGTGGATTGACAATAGTTATTTTGCGCATGGCAGTGTCCCACAAACAGGCGTGGATTGAATGACCAGGAGGAAAGGCCATGGGGTTTAGTGCACAGACACTCATGCGGATGCTGTTAAGGTTGCTCCTGTTTCCCGACAATCCCCTGCCCCTCTCCCTCAACACTTACCAACCCTCTAAAGCCATTTGACTAAACTTCGTATACATAGAGTTGCATAGAATGATCATAGTTATACATAATGATACACCACAGAAACAGACAATTCTGCTCAACTAGTCCTTGCTGTTGTTTAAAGTCCACACAAGCCCATATTCCTCCTATTTCCATCTCCTATGGCACTCTATTCCATCCTTCCTCAATGTCTGCATCACATTTTCTCTTAAATACTTTGCTGCATGTTTGCTTCAACCACGTCCTTGGCATTGTTTCTCCAGGAGCCTTGACAAGCCATCTCAGGGCTATCAGAGTCTCCAGCCTGATCCCGTCACCACCCGAGGTGTCTGGATAGCGATGGAGCCTGGAAACCCCAACTGATGTTTACCTGTGGGGCCACAAATACCTAAAGAATTGTAGGGTCCCACACTGCTGCGATTAGTGTCCTCAGCACAGACTACGACTGAAACAGTAACCTTCCTACTCTACAACAACAACAATTTGCATTTATATACAGTAGTACCTTTCACATGGGGTAGCGTTCTGCATCGCTACATGTTCAGCTGGACATTAAGAACCCTCCCCACCCCCTCCACCGCCCGCCCATGGGACAATACAAAAGGCGAAGGGATTTTCTCCATGTGTTCTAGCTCATGATTCCAAGTGGTGGCCACATCCATTGTGGAGCTCCTGTGGCTCAGTGGTTAGAGCACTCGCCTTTACAAGAGTGAGACCTGTGTGTTCGAATCCAGAAAAAGTCGGGGCAAAACCTTGGGCAAGTTTCCTTGCTCCGCATGCCCAATAATAATCCGTCCCCAAAATAATAAAATTTGTCATTTCATTCCACGAATGTTTATAGGACGCTGCTGTGCACAATTGGCTGCCGCGTTTCACCCACAAATAAACAGTCAATTCAGTTTATCATATATTCTGTGAAGCGCTCTGAGACGTCGATAAAATGTGAAAAGCACTGTATCAAAATGCAAGGATTATTATTATTACTACAGTATTATCATTCAGAGTCTAAAAAAATTGACAGGCGGAGCAAATCACTGGACCCCTTTGTTTGCTTGGTCTCTCAGCTAGCTCTGAGATATCTCTTTTTACCAACATTGCTTACGAACAGTCACATTGCTTCAAAGTAAAAATCCTCTTAAGCGCTTTCATCTCAATGAAGCAATCAGGTGCTATATCACATGCAAAGATTATTTTTATCATCATCAACTCACTTTGCCCATTGAGTTCAGAACATTAGTACAACCGTTTAAGTGCTCTCTCTCTCTCTCTCTCTCTCTCTCTCGTGCGCTTTCTCTCAGGTCAACAGCCTGTGATATGTGTAAAAAAAAGCCATTAATTAATAAACTGCAGTTGAGAAATAGCGAATTAAGGCTGTATGCATTAATCCTTCCCACCTGCACAGACAAAGCACAATTCAATACACAAGCATCTAATTTGCAATGAATGATTAATATCCAGCAAGCAGCAAAAAATTCTGCTATTTGAACAGAGGTGACGGGTACAGATTGGGTCACTTGATTTTACTCAATATTGAAGGAGGTGAAAAGTCTGGGGTATCTACTATCTTGCTGTATATTTGTGTTATATGAAGAATGAAGAATAGCCACATAGGTGAGGTAGCAGATGGTTGCTGACGCCTGGGTTAAGCCAGTGTCTTTAGGAAAGGAAACCATTGAGAACAGCACAGAGTGTTCTCAATACAGTATCAGTGTCCCAACCTGCTGGCTGGCATCCTGGTCAACAATCACCAGATAAAATTGATCATCCGCTTCATGGCTGTTTGCGTTTGCATTGTTTCTCGCAAATTAGCTGCCGTGTTTGTCTGTCTACAAAATACCCAGTCACTACACTCACCAGTAATTCTGTTTGTGGGACACCGCTGTGCACACAACTGTCTGCCACGTTTCGCCCATAAAATACATAGTCAATCCACTTTACAGTATACCTTGTGAAGCACTTTGAGACGTCTCGATGATGTGATGAAGTACTGTATCAAATGTAAGGATTAGTGTTATTATTATTGCTTCACAGAAGGACTTTGTGAAGAGCTTTGAGACATTCTTGATGTTATAGATACTGTATTAAACCCTGCATTTTTTATGAAACTCCTAGCACAAAATACGCTCTTGTCTATCAAATGAGACGTTCAAAAGATACTGTGGGTTTATAGGTAAGTACAGTATATTAAACTTGGCTAGAGGTAGCAGTCGAAGTATTAAATATGCGACTGTTTACAACAAAATAATCCAATTGATGCCTTTGTCGGATTCCTTTATGAACAGCACTCAGCAGCCAATATCAATAGTTGGAACTTGCCTACTTGTCTACAAACTGATGGTGTCTCTAACAACAGCTTCAACTCACTCATTATTTACCGCCCACACACACACAGTACAGGAACGATGCCTCAAGGGAGCATCTGACTGAAACCTCCACCTTTATACAATTGTATTAGAGGCAATCTGTACCTGTAGCAATGACAACGGGGAATAGAAAGATTGTTGTCTATTTTTTGGACAGCCAACTAATTGCTGTTAAGTATACCACAGATCACTGCTTCCTCCACCCGAGCCCCCAACTCCCGCCCCACCCCCCCTATCACAATAGTACTTTTCTCTTGAGTTTAACGTCTTATCCAAAAGAGGACACTATCTGATAATGCAGCTTCCTCCAGCCTCCCCCACACAGCATGTTTCTAGAAACTATCAGATTAAATTCCGCCCACAATAAAGCAGGACTTTAGAGCTGAAAGGGATCAGGTAACCAACTGGCCCTTGCTTGGAATATTTATCCAAGGAATTCTTTAATCAGCCATTCTTTCACAATTTTCATTGACTATTCAGTCTAGGAATGGAGTTCCTGTGAGACGGGTTGAATATAATTCCCATTACTGTAAATAGACCACTTTTTGTGTGACTCAGATTCCCTATTAAGAAATTATGTTAAGAAATAGCGCTCAGCGCTCGTGGAGTTCTGTAGCTCAGTGATTAGAGCACTTGCCTTGCAAGTGAGATCTGGGTTCAGGTTCAGTTCCAGGCAAGGTGAAACTTGGGCAAGTTTACTTACTCCACACACCTAATAATAATCCCTCAAAAAATTAAGCACAATAATAAAATCGGTCATTTCAATCACGACTGTTTGCGGGCGACACTGCTGTGAGCAATTGGCTACCGCATTTCGCCCATAAAAATACAGTCAATTCACTTTACAGTGAATTCTGTGAAGTGCTTTGAGACGTCTAGAAGACATGAAAAGCGCTATGACAAATGCAAGGATTATTATTATTATTAACTTTTTTTCGCTCACTTGTACGTTTGTGCTCTGTGATGTTTGTGCGGTGTATTTTCTGCTGTTTCCTATGGCAACATCAGCAAGTCCAGCTAAGGTTCTAGCTTGCCAAATCAAACTGGATGGTTCTGCATTATGCGTCTTATGAATGCACAAAATTGAACCGCAAGGAAAACAATTCATACATGAAAATCCCAAAGTTACAGTTTACTAATGAGCAGAAAATGGCAGGAAAGGTAAATGCTTTAACCGTGCGAAAATACATCCCACACGTGAGCTTACTGACAGATAATGGCCAAAGCTGAATCCAATTTTGTTCCAACTCCCTCGGTGGACATATTTGGTCATAGGGTGAGGGCAAGATCAGCCTGGGTCGTGATTGCCCTTGCAATTGAAAAGCCTGCCCCATCAACACTCATTGTCAAGGTTCATCTATTAATACATCAGTAGATGTATTCATTAGAAGGAATACTCGTGAAGTCCTGTAGATCAGTGGTTAGAGCACTCGCCTAGCCAGTGAGAGACCTGGGTTCGAATCCCAGCAGGGGCGAAAAGTTGGGCAAGTTTCTTAACTCCACACAGCTCTGTTTACCTAGCAGTAAGTAGGAACCCGACTGATAGTCGATTGGTGGATCGCTTTTCCGAGTGTAATAATTCCTTCCAAAAAAATAATAAATTGGTCACTGTTTGTGGGACGCTGCTGTGCACAATTGGCTGCTGTGTTTCGCCACACAATATACAGTCAGTTCACTTTACAGTATATTCTGTAAAGCGCTGTGAGACGTCTCAAAGAAACTATATTATATTACTCTTTAGACTCTCCCCCACCCCTCTGCCTTACTCAATATACATGCCTGGCATTATAAAATGTTCCAAGATGTTTTACGCTACTTATAATAATAATCCTTGCATTTGATTTAGCACTTTTCACATCTTAATGACGTCTCAAAGCGCTTCACAGAATATACTGTAAAGTGAATTGACAGTATATTTGTGGGCGAAACGCGGCAGCCAATTGTGCACAGCAGCGTCCCACAAACAGTCGTGGTTGAAAATGTTTTCCATCATTTCCTTCAGAATGTTCTTTGGAGTGATGGTGTTGTTTACTGTTGTGAATCAGAACTGAATTATTCTTTTGGAGAATTAAGATAGAAAAGGGATTATTGTGTCAGGTAAATTAGGTAGGCTTCTTTTGAATTACTATTGCGATTAGAAGTCAATCACTGTGTTGGCTTGCTTCTGTTGAGCTGGGTTATACAAGTACGGCCTTGATTACGAAAGTTGTTTGCTACTGATTTGATGAATTTGGTAGAGTTCCTGTGGCACTTGTCTTGTAAGCTGGGGAGACCAAGCTGGGGAGACATGTGTTCGAATCCAGACAGATCAGGGCGAAACCTTCGGCAAGTTTCCTAACTCCACATGCCTAATAATAATCTCTCCAAAAAAAAACCACCATAATAAAATTGGTCATTTCAATCCACGACTGTTTGTGGGACACTGCTGTGCGCAATTGGCTGCCGCGATTCGCCCACAAATATATACAGTCAATTCACTTTACAGTATATTCTCTGAAGCGCTTTGTGACGGTGATAAGATAAGATTTGAAAAGCGCTATATCAAATGCAAGGATTATTATTATTATTATTATTATTATGAAGGCTATAAGCTTGTAAGCCATGTCAAGATCATTTGCAGAAAACTTGAAGGAATGCTACAAACGTAACTTGTAAAATATGTTAGTTATGTGTCTTCATTATAATGAATGCAGCTTGAGTGAGGTGCTGGCATCAGCCTTCCTGGGACCGAACCCCAGTGGGTGGAAAAGGGATCAAGCGATTTGAAGGAAAGAAAACTGAAGGAATAATAATAATAATATTCTCCTGAAAGGTTATGTGACTGCTGGATCAATCCAATTCAATTTTTTAGGTGAGGTAGATAGATTTTTGTTAAGTAAGGGAATCAAGGGATATGGAACAAAGACGGGTAAATAGAGTTGAGGTACAGATCAGCCATGATCTAAAAGAATGGCGGAACAGTCTCAAACAGCTGAATGATCTACTTCTGTTCCTATGTTCCTCAGACAAAAGAATGTTTATGCATTTTTAAAGCTCTTCATCAGGTTGAAACATTTCCAAGAGCTCCACATTTAATTACTGTTAAATGTAGTGACACACTTTAGGCAAACCTGGCAGCCATTGTACCAGGAAGCAGCCACGAGGTGAATGACAGATTAATCTGGTTGTACATTATTTAGGCATCGTACTTTCCCTGACCCCCTTTTCCATTGTTGAGGAAGCTACATTGATTCTCTATTGCTTTGCCAAAAATAGTCCTCGTTATACATGTACGAGAGGGATTCCCAGTCAATTCAGTTTACAGTATGTTCCATGAAGCGCTTTGAGATGTCTCAAAGATGCGATAATGTGCTATATCAAATGCAAGGATCATTATTATATTCAGGATTGTTGGACACCAGGACACCAGGAGAGAGAAACTCCCTTCTCTTTTCGAAATCGTGCTATCTTTAACGTCCACTTGAAAGGGCAGATGGGACCTCGGTTTAATATCTCACCCGAAGGACGGAATACTTCTCGGACGGAAAGGAGCATGACTGGAGTCTCTTTAGACTGAGTTACACACTCAATTACCTGTTCATATAAACAGAGGCAGAAACATCAACCAGCTTGTATTTCTCTTGCGATCGCAAATCTTGTGACTCGCTATTCTAAGAAACCCCAGGCTTGTTTTAACTGTGCTTTCATCTATTTACTCGGGATCTATTCACTATGTCAGCACAAAAACAGCAGTGAAGTATCATTCTGAGGATCTAAAGACTCGTTGCCAGCATCTACGCAGAAGGTAAAGGTTTCCGCAATTCCAGACATATTTTCCTCAATATACAGTACAATTTGCCTCAAACAGCTGGGTGAGAATCCATTAGAATTGGCAACACAAATGTACTCATTAATGTGATTTCGCCCATAAATATAGTCAATTTTCCTACTCTCCTTCCCCCTATCCCAACCACTCCCCACAGCTTGGGTCCTAACCTGTCTGTTCAGAGCCTTGGGACGTCCTCCCGATGCGAAAAGTGCTCTATAAATGTAAATTGTTGTTATTATTGTTGATTTGCATAGGTATATGTTGAAGCCTGATTTTAAGTTCTCCAAGCACGATTAAGAAAGGTACAAGTGGAAATTTGAGGCCAATGCAGTAAATAATATTATCATTAATAATAATATTAATAATATAATAAGCTTCACCTTATTATTAATCTGAGCAGTTTTCGATGGCTCGGTAGCTACTGGGAATGTGGTTTGTGCTTAGATCACAAGATCATGAGATTGGTTTGGATGAAGAAAACCCTTCAGTCTATGTTGTCTCATCCTTCCAGATCACCCACCCCTACTGTCTTCACACACATATATTAAGTCCAGGGCCACAGTTGGACCCTACAATTGGTTTCCAGGACAATGGGCTACAGAGGGCAACAACAAAAACAACAACTTGCATTTATATAATGCCCTTCATGCGGGGGTGGTGTCCCAGAGCACTTAAGAGCAAATGATCACCCATGGTTTCCGGCCTGTCAAAGGTTACCGTCTAGCATTAACCGTTGCTTTTATTTACCCTGTCATAACTTGGGTTTGTCTTTACAATGCGGTAAATCACTGATCACACAGCGCAGACCTGCGCAGGAACACTCATCACTCCCAAAGGTGATCGGTGGCAGGAGTTAATAGAAAAATTGAAAACATATCTGTGTAACAGTCTTACGTGCCTGTTGCAACCCTGGCTATTTGGTCATTCACCTCATGGCTGCTGCATTTGTCAAACAAAAATACATAATCACTCGACTTGTCTGTGCAAAGTGCTTTGAGACATCTTCTGAACATGAAATGAGCTCCATCAAATGTAGAGATTATTGTTATGTTATTATTATTATCATTATTATATGACAACCTTTAATTTATCCTCCCTCCTCATTCAAAACGAACCCTTCTGTAAGACTCTCCAAGTCTGCATTACAGGGATTGTCGACTGTGGAAAAGAAATTACGTATTCATTTATAAATGAGCACATCTGTGCACACAGTCAATAAAGTTCCAAGGAAGGTGCTCATTTCTAAAGACCTGTACAATCACCCAACCAGCTGATCACCTCTCCCCTGGGGTATATGAATCAAAACATGTCAGGCATTCGTTTTACGAGAATGGTGATTTATATCAATGCAAGTTGCTACTAGAGCAGGCTCGGTGAGCCAAATGGCTTTTTTTTAAAATTCATAGACTTACAATACACATGGGGTATTACATTACAGCAAACCAAAGCGTATTACAATAAAAAGAACCTGTGCTTTATTTTCCACCCTATCATAATGCTGTAAATCACATGGCACAGACTTGCAGAGGAAAATCCGTCACCAGTAATGGTGGTAGCTTGGCAGGTATGCAAAACACATAACTGCTTCCGTAAAAGCTTCAGAAGGCTTGAAAAATTAAACAGCGTGTATCATTTTAAATAGCGATCTAATGGACAAAGACCAAGGCTGTAGCTGGCTTTCAAGGCTAGCACTCCGGGATGACCAACTGAAGGTTGCCTATGTAAGTTGTTGTCTGTATCAGTCTGGAAATCAGTGCTGTGTTTTTTTAAAAACTTAAGAACAATTTTATCCAGAGGATTATTGGCTAGGACAAATAGAGCCATGGGACCTCTAACTTCCTATCCAAAGGGCAGCACATCTTACAATGCAGAGCTTCTCTGGGACTGCCCCAAAGCATCAATCTAGATTCAGCTCACGTCCTGACTTAGGGCTTGCACCCAGAACGTTCTGACCAGTGAGAGTTCAAGCAATTGCACAAACTGACACTGTGCTGCAGAATACCTACCAAGGAAGGTCTTAAAAATGTAATCCCGGGTGACTTTGTTTAGTCTTACTAGCTGAAACATTTTGCACACTTCCCACTGGGTACTACGAAGGGCGCCAGGGCCAGAAAGCCTCTGCTGATTTCACTCGGAGTTAACCATTTAGCTTCAGTACATCAGAGTGTTGGAACCAGAGAGGCACCAGCTTCCAAATTAAGGCTGATTGTTAAGGATTTTCCACAATTCTGTACTATGTTCTAACATGTTTTCAATATCTTGAAAAATGATCTTTTAAGCACCCAGCGTGAAGGGCGCTATATAAATGCAAGTTCTTGTTGTTGACACCTCAGTTAACTAGATCCCTAGTTTACACTGATGTAGCTGATGGCTTGGGTTGGGGTAGACAAAGATGTTGGTATAATTGGCTTCTCTCCGCCACCCTTGCGTGGATTGGAGGCAGTTGGGGGAAGGGGGGGAGAGAGAGGGAAATAGATGTCAACCACTGTTCCTGCTGTTGATTTTATGGATTTTGCAGCTCTGGATAAAGATGCAATTGTATCTGTCGGTAAATAACCCACTCTGCCAGCTCACACTTATCAGTGAAATATAACTCCTGGAAAAGAGCCAGGACTATTGGAATATATCTGAGCCAGAACCGAGATGTTCAAGAGAAGAGGGAACAAAATTAGAAGCAGGTGGGGATGGGGGGTAAGGGGTGCAATGAGGGAGGAAGGGAAAAGTCCCTGTATGTATTAAGGAAATCTATAACAAGTAAAACCGATACACTCTCAGTGACGGGCATGATTATTCCCACTGTAGCACTACTGTACTAACAATGTTTGTAATCAAGGTTACCAGTCACAATTTGAAACATTTAGCTAATGCAAACGTAAGCACGAATGTCAATACAACTGAAAAGCCACATGTCAATACGACTGAAAAGCCTCTCTACTTCCAGAGGGAACTAAATGGAACAAGCCCCTTTATCACTGTATCAGCTTTATACAGTCTGTGGAGTCACACAGGACAGGGTATTGGATTTGCATTTGCCTCGAAAGCGAGAAGGTCCGGCTTCGATTTCCGAAGAAACGTTGGTCAAGTTTTCTCACTCCCCACAACTCTTTACCTAGGAGTAAATAGGAACCTGGTCATTAGTCAATTGGCAGATTGTTCCCTCAGGGATAATAATGCCTCCAAAAAAAATGTACATAAATAAATTGGCCTGTGTTGACAGACAGCAAAAAATGGCTGAACTCCAAGCCACTCTTGGTGATTTCAGTAGAGTCTTTATCAAGAAGCACAACACCAAGGTACCTGTTTAGTTCCCATGGTATTATACGGAGAAATAATGGAGTTTCTCCATTCAATTCTTTCGCCAACAATCCTCCAAATAAAATTGGTCATGGCTGTCTGTGGGCTATTGCTAAGTGTAAAAATGGACAGTGCATTTAATAATAATAATGCTTGCATCAGAAATAGCACCTTTACACCTTTATCTCAAAGTCCTTTTTTCTCAAAACACTTCACAGAACATACCGTAAACTGAATTGACCGTATATTTTGTGGGCAACATTTGCCTACACCTTGTACATAGTCACTATACTTTACAGTACAATCCTTGTGAAGCACTTTGAGTCATCTCAATGACATGGCAAGGCAGTATATCAAAAATCAAGGATTACCATTATTATTACATTTTCTTAAACATCGTTGGATTATTTGAATAATGTAATCAACGGGAACAAAGTTCAAACGTAGAGTGGGGTCTTGTTGCCGTGTGTGCTTTGATCCCAGACGAGATTGTATTTATCGTAAAAACTCTCTGACGCATTACTTTACAGTATACAAACACATTGGTTTTGTTGACAATAATTGTTGTTGCCCAGTTGATGCTTCAGGCAACGGAGCTAACTGCCTAGTATGAAGCTGAACAATGCTAGGTCTGATCAGTAACTCATGCTTGACAGAGATCTGACAGGGGCCTGGCAGATTTTGAATATACCCAAGTGCCAGCTCTTCACATGTGAGCTCAGAGGATAATAATAATAATAATAATCCTTGCATTTGATGCAGCGGATTAGCACGTTGTCGTTGAAACATCTCAAAGCGCTTCACAGAATATACTGTAAAGTGAATTGGCTGTGTATTTTATGCGAGAAACATGGCAGCCAATTGCGTACAATGGCATCCGATTTTCAAATGTCACATCTCTGTATGTAAGTGGCTACCCCAAAGTACAGTCAATTCCCTTTACAATATATTCTGTGATGCGCTTTGAGATTTTCTCAAAAGAGGTGAGAAGAGGTGACATCAAATGTAAGAATTATTATTATTATTATTAAAACCCCAGTACAGTATTTAAACACTCTGCAAATTGTATTGCAACAATCACCATTGTAACAATCACAGCAGATTTGTAAATTTATTCCCATTTTTGATATTGAACATGTGCTAGTTTACCAACACAAATGTCCTAGTTGTCTGGCAAGGAACTCCTGCTGGCATCCTATTAATATTTGAACACAAATTTGACAACGTGCATCAATGAACAGATGAGGGGAAAGGCCAGAATTGCAATGTGGATCCACTGGCTGGTGTCCAGCAAGAGGTGAGCCACTGGTTCTTAAACCAATGTCTGTGGATGAACAATTAATGGGATTAGGATTGGTAAAGGTGGAAACAGTGGGAACTCTTTAATCTCCTGCTGAATTAATGTGCTGTCTGCTTCGACTGCAAAACTACATCTACAGCCCACATTGGAAAACTTCCCAGAAATGCATGGGCGAGATTTGTATTACCAAAAAAAAACACTACTCAGTTTAAGCAGGAGTGAGTTAAAAATAAAAAGCCTTGATTTGATATATCACCTTTCAATCCAGCAAGATGTCTCAGAGTGCTTCACATGATTTACTGTAAGAAAATTAGACACTCATTTTTGCCCATAAACAAGCAAAATGTGAGTAGCCAATTTTACTTGGAGGGCTATTGGTCAATAGACTGGGAGAAAAATAAACTCCCTTCTCTTTTTTTCCCCGAATAGTGCCATGAGATCTTTAACATACTGTACCCCTAAACAGACAGATGGGATCTAGCTTCACCGGCTCATCGGAAACCTGTCACCTCCAACAAGGCAGCCCACTCCCGGCACTGCAGGGCCAGCCTAGACCTGCGAGTTCCAAATCCCAACGTGGGGCTTTCAACCCACACATAGCCCTCTGACTCAGAGTGCTACCGACTGTGCCCGGCTGACACCTAAATTTTGATTCAATGGAAAGATCATTACCGTCTACGTGACTTTTTTCTAAACTCTAAAAAGTATTACAGTTACACTGGCCATCGATGGAGCCTCGTGTGCGGGTATTGCAAGATTGATTTCTAGAGTAGAGTAAAGAGACGACTGGGTAGTAGACACAGTGGTGCTGTATCGCCAACAGAAACATGCTGTCCGGCTGGTGCTGGTAAAAGCGGAAACAAATCGAATTCAAGGCCGTGAGATATTGCAACTTGATCATCTTGTAATGCAGCGGAACCTCGACAAAGAGATTCATTCGACGCATCGGGCGAGCGAGAGCACACAGTCCAAACTGGCGATCCAAAATCAATAACCGCTGACTATTTGAAATTCTCGCCTTTCAACCCACCCCTTTTGGCCAAATACTCGGGTTCCAATGGTGCTCTGTTTCATGTGTAAAATCAAATCAACTGCAGGGAAGAGCAAGAGAAGCTCCTCAGCTGGATTTAAAATGTGCAAAATTAAGAGAGGAAAGCCACAAATATAAACCATTTGCCCTTTAATCTTTTGACTGCTTAAAGCCACTCAAACTCTACGCTATTCTTTTCCTCGACAATTCTCCCTTTTCTTGGCTCTTTCCCTCTTGAAGGGATATGGTTCTGAGGGCATGGTCAGACTTTCTTTCCTTCAACCCTGCTCTACCTTAATGTGTTGGTGGCAGCCTGTTAACACATGTGTTTTTGATCAGCTGGGTGTCTGATACATGCTGTTAGGAGATCCAATCTGACTATACAAGGCCACATACATATGGAAGTTGTCCTGTGTCCAACATATTCCAATGAATACTCTGTGGTTCCACCCAAGCCTTATCTCTTACCAACCTGCAGCTGAACTCTCTGGGAATAGGTAAACAGTGTGAATCCCTCCAGGGAGTGAGTGCTCACCCCGTGCCAAACAAATTGAAATTTCTGTTCATACTCTAAACAGAATTTCTGTTCATTCTGTGGCACTCTTGATTAGTTTGGTTTGAATAGTCTTTAAGCAAAAACAACAACTTCAATTTATATAGTGCCCTCCACGCCGGACGGCGTCTCAGAGCGCTTCACAATAACGGATCCCGAGACCGCATGCCACTAGTTCTCCACATGTAGTTGACACCAAACTGACCACAGGAAAAGAATAATACAGTACATGCATTATGTGTTATTCCCAATTGGTGGTGAAATGAAGCTTGACATTGTTTCAGTTCAAATTATGTGTCTTGACTGTGAAAGTCTAATGTGTGTCATTATCTGGCATGAATACCGGCTTGGTTATATGATACAGAATAACACAGGCTACAGTGCGCTTTAAGAACGTACCATATGTTGATAAACCTCTTGAGCTTCAATTTAGCATCGATATCATTTAATACCATCTGCTTTCTAATCTACTGCTTTGTCATATATGGATTATATGTTAACCTTTATTTTTACAGCTGTTATTCAGACACGTGGATGTGACTGAACTCTTTCCAGGTCAGATCCAGTGACCTCTGTTACACCCTGCATTTTAACGATTAAAACATTTACCTACAACAACAACTTGTATTTATACCATGCCCTTCCTGCCAGCTGAGTCTAACCCTGCACCGGGAGGGAGAGGGCGGAGGGAGGTGACAGTAAGACATGATCAAAAAGGAGGGTCTTTGAGCAGGATTTAGTGATTTATCTCACTCCCAACCCCATAGATGGATGGTTAAAAATCCTGCGGTGTTATTCAAACAGAGAAGGAGTTTCTCTCAGTGTCCTTACCAACAAATCCCTCCAGATAAAATCGATGGCTCACTTCAGGGCTGTTCGTGGGGGACGTTGCTGTGCGCAAATTGGCTGCCGCGTTTGCCTACAAAATACACAGTCACTACACGTTTGCTGAAAATCTTACGAAGCACTTTGGGGCTTCTTGGCGACGTAATAAGGCGTAATGAAAGGATCATTGTACAGCAATACCATTGCTGTTACCAACATGCTCCAGGTAGAGATTTGCCAAAGGAATCAGTGTAAATCGAGTGGCCCTGAATGAGTTACAGTAAATGTTAGTGTAATCAACACTCACAGATAAATAATTAACCTTTCCTCTATTTCCCAGCTAAAGCTCTGTTTGTCTTGCAGCATCAGGCTGATGATATACCCTGAAATGAAACCTTGGTAAACCTTAAGGGGGGAAGCCCAATTTCAACCAGACAGCAATATCAATTGCATAACGAGGTTAGAATATTTTCTCTGTGTGTTCTGTAATCTAGCCCTCCACCAACACCCAGTTTCTCTCTTACCCACTCTGTCCCTGTTCAGGGAGCTTATTGAATGGTTGGTGTTAATCACTCGGCTCCCATCTCTGCTATTAAAAATGTCGGGTTCAGCTCAAGTTTTAACAAAATTCCTGCTTCTACAGCAGCCTCCAGCAGTGTCCTTAACAGATTGTTTTATAAAGGTATTACACGTTTTAATTGCAGGTTGCAATGGGACCTCTCTCTCTCTCCCCTCCCTCCCTCCCTCTACACACACACACACACACACTATCCGCCCGACCATGGGTAGAACAGATCACAAAATAATGCAAGTGAATCTATGAGATTGAAAGCGATGCTTTCTTTGGCGCTGTGTTTTAATTCCACACCCAGTGATTGTGCAGGTTGGGAATTGTAACCGGTTAGTTGAAGAGAGAAGAGATACCACAATTTGCTGGTAGTTAAGTGCCACTGTCTCTTGTCAAACCCCCTCCTCTGCAAAACTTGGCTTTGTCTATTCGAATTGTGAATAACCATCATTTATTTTTTTTACACACACGCACAAACACACACTCTCTCTTTCCAAGAAAAAGAGAAGGCATTAAGCGTCCCGTCCCCACCTCCCCCAACCCCCCAAAAAAGCATGAAATTATATATTTCATGATAGAAATCATACTTTTGTAATGTATATTCCGAACCCAATTTCGCTCGCTTCCAGCCAGCACTGGAAACGAGCGAAAAACTGAGCGAAAGAGGGAAACGTGGATCGTTTGGGAAAGAAACTGTTTGGGTAGTCAAATTAAGCAAATCAAATCAACTCTCGCCCTCCCTGTGAACTCGTTAAACTACTGTCCTAAACAAGTTGCAGGTGGTCAAATCCTGTCGGGTTTCCGAGGTCGGGATATTGTCGGTCTGAAATCACACTATATATACATGTGTGTGTGTGTGTGTGTGTGTGCGTTGTCTTACGAAACAAACCACCACCAAACAGAATAGCTGTACAATTCTGGGATGTGCAGTGAGAGAAACAGGTTGGGTTGGCGTTTTAGAGTGTGTGTGTGTGTGTATATACATATACATATACTTGTATACTGTACATATATATATATCGTCTCTACGAATCCAGACATTAATTCGATTATCCGCTGCACACCTTTCGCACAAAGGAAGAAAGCTTTGACACAACCGATCCACAGTACAGTACTCGCAGTAATCTCTGCAAATCTCCCACCCACCACATACCAGAGAAGTTCGTGTATCCAGCCTGCGTTGGGAGATTAATAATTGTATGCACAGCCCTTGTTGATAACGGTTGAATTGGATTGACACCCGAGTGTGAATTGATGTGTCTGGATGGCGTGCAGCGTTGTCACATTGCATTGGCAATCCGCAGGCGCCTTGCAAGTCATAGCAGCCAAATAAACTCCAACCATCACCCCGCAATTATTCATTATTTGCTCCCTTTTTTGTTAAAAAAACAAAAAAAATTAACCCACCCCCTCCCCCTCCCCGCCCCCCAAAAAATGTAAATGCGAGTTGATACAAGAGACATTGGATAAGTAAGTCGAGTCAGTGTTAAATGGGGGGGAAGGTGGGGGGGGGGGGGGGGGGGGGGAGAGTTTGTGAGTAGAGAGAGTAGAGAGTAGAGTGAGACTCCTAGCTCGATCAAGGGTATGTTACCCAGCGCTTTTCAACACGATCTAATGAATGAAACGTCTCTCATTCGGCGCTGGGGTGTGCAGGCAGCCGGACAGACTTGTCATCTCTCCTGTTTGTACTGTGTCAATATATTCCAAGGACTGTCAGAATGACAATTAGTCCCGTATTCCAACCTTCGCAATGGGAATTATGAGAGTAGGCAATAATAATAATAATAATAAATATAGTCATAAGTCAAATGCCAAGATCAGGACAGCATCACTAGATTGCCAGGCGAGAAGCAGCCTGATTCACACGGCGTTTGTGAATTTTTGGGGAAAAAAACAGCAGGTGCAAAAATGCACAATTTTTTTTTTTTTTTGGAAAATATATATATATATATATTAAAAATTGCGTGTGTGAAAAAGGTAGAGTTTGTCCAAGAAATACTACTCGGCTAAAACGTCTTCTGTAGAGTCCACAAATAATTTTAATTTTTTTTTTGCAATTCACGCCCATTTTTTGGTTTGCATTTAGTTTCACGCTTCTGTTTTTTGCGCTTCTGCATCAGGCGCGGTTCGGTTGACAAAACGACATCGCTTGTTATATTCTTTGTTGCTAAAAACCTGTTTCCATCCCTAACGCCTCGGTTCGGAATGCACATTTTTGTTTACCGGTAATTCCCAAAAATTCAAACCGTTTACTTAGCCACAAGTATGAGTCGCGTTTAACCGCAATCATTCGAAATCTCCTTTCCCTCCTGCTCCCGGTGTTTATTCTATAAACTGAAATAATCCCATGAAATAATCAGCAACTGTAGAGCACACACGGAATATGTGTCTGTATTTCGCCTTCTCCAGGCGATCTGCGACAATTAAAATGAAAACTAAATCTGTAAACGCAAGTGTCAGGGTAACGGTTTCCCTGATTATTATTATTATTGCTAACACAGTAAATGCATTCAGGTAACAGAACCCCGACTCACGGCATAGCACACGAACGATTCCTTCACATAAATATTCCTAAAGAGTCGTAAATTCGCACGAAAAAGTCATTAATAGAATTTAGATCCAACCGGATTTTAATATCAGTGTGTGTATGTGTGTGTATGTGTGTGGGGGGCTTCCCATTAATAATATGCATGCTTTCAATATAAATATAATTTTCTGACACATAATTTCACAGCTGTGAGATTATGTGTAATACTGTGTGTGACAGTACTGTATTTAGATAACCGCACTTGCATTGCACATCCCATAAAGCACATACACACACACACATAGACAGGCAGACGCATCATCACCCACCTGCTTATTGCTGAGTTCCTTTTCCAGATCCTTGTATTTGTTGTGCCAAACCAAATAATGCAAAGGATATTTTTCTGCCGCCTTTCTCGCAGAAATCATGTTGCTCTCATTCTTGTCTTCCAGGGACCATTCAAACTACCTTTCAGAGCAGCCAGGCAGCCAGCCAGCCAGCGACAAAAAAAACACACCCTCTTGGCAACAGGCACTATATATTTATATATATATATATATTACTCGACTGCTGAGCGCCAGGCGATAGATAGGAAGCGCTGTAATTCTTGCTTTTACTGTATGGAATAAGGGGAAGTGGCGGATAATCAAAGGGGAGGAATTACTACAGCTAGTGGGGACAGTTGGTACTGCACTGGAAATGCATTCGCGGCGCAGACTTGGGATCAAATCAGGAGAGAGGATGCAATGCAGATAGTTAAATTCCGACTGTTATTTTACGCCCGGAATAGTTTATTTGGAACCCTCCTCTGGGCCACAGAGTCACAGTAGCGCTTTCTCGCTCCGGAGTCCAACCCTGCCTTCTGCCTCAGCGGGGAGAGCGCTGCCCCCCCACACTCCCCCACCTCCGCCACCTCATGGGAGTTGTAGTTCATCCAGCTTTAAACCTTTTAAACTTGCTTACGCAATGTTTTGCTATTTTTTTTTCGAAACACTGAGTGTCGGAGCCGCCGCGTCCAAAAGGGATCGGGATTAGATCCGACGTTTGGTCGGAGGTGATTCCAGTGCGCCTCAAGATGCTCCCGTCTGCGAAAATGCAACCCCTCCTCACCCTCAAAACAGCTGTCAGCAGGGAATAGAGGGAGAGAACTACAGCCCCCAGAATGCCCTGTGGCTGTCAACTCATCCAGCGCATGCGCTTTGCTTCCCTCCTCCCTTCACAGCAATAGGTGTATG